>OX371224.1:327039208-327639208 GCA_947310385.1 Nephrotoma appendiculata | reverse complement strand
GTCCCGATAAGATGGTGCACGATATTTTCAGTTTTTTTGACTTAGCTAAAAGATCAGGGCCTAACTATTAAATTCAACATAAATTTTCGAAGGCTATCGTTTCCCTATAGTAGAGAAAAGAAGAAAAAAGAAAAATTTATAGGCTCCCTGAATTAAAAAAGGCTGAAATTAAAACGGCTGACTTAAAAATAATGTTTTTATATGAAAAAATGTGACCTTTTCTAAGTCATATATTTAACAAAATTTCTGACTTAACAACGGTGTTTTACAAAAACAAATTTAATTTCAAAATGACACAAGAAAGGCATATTTAATGACATTTTACAAATATAATTTTTAATTCTTTTCAAAATGTCTTAAAAATGGCATATTTTATTTCACATAATAAACATAAAATTTACATTTGTTCTTAATGGGATCCGCTCGAAACGCGATATTTTAAAACGCGATACTTCGATACGAGATATGACAAACTGAGATATGGTACAAAACGCGATATGGTACAAAACGCGATATTTCAAAACGCGATATGGTACAAAAGCGACCCGCCTGATACCGATCCTATATACTCTCGCTCCTATCGATTTTTAAATTCCTATAAATTGAAATTAAAGTTCCCCTTCACCCGCCTGATATAACCCGATCCTAAATTCCCGTTTTGTACCATATCGCGTTTTGTACCGTATCGCATTTTAAAATATGACGTTTTCAAATATCGCGTTTTGTACCATATAGCGTTTTGTACTGTATCGCGTTTTGAAATATCGCATTTTTAAATATCGTGTTTTGTAAAATATCGCGTTTATCTTAAATATTTTCATATTACAGTAAAAGCCCGATTATCCCGCATCCGATTACTCGGAATAATAAAAAAAAATCCCTTGTGAAACAAAAAAAAAGCAAAATAAAATCCTAAAATTTCAAATTCCGATTAAACGAGTGTTCCGTGTAATTGGATGCCGGATAATCGGGCTTTTACTGTAATATGAAAATTAAAGCCATTAAAAAATTTCAAGTATGCTTTCATTAATTAAAATTTGCAAAAAACAATTGCAAATTTCAAAATGAATTAAAAAATGCATATGAAAGAGAAAAGAAAGAGCAAAAGCAAAAAAATTCCTAAAAATTAATATTCCGATTAACTGAGTGTTCCGGTTAATTGGAAGTTCAGTGGAGGATATGTCAGAATAAACACGCGGATTTTCTTTCGTCCTAAATATTATTCGTTAATAAAATTACATGTCGTTTTTATGAACTATTGTTTATTCCCATTTGTTAAGCTATATCCAATTTATTATATTTATTAAAAGCTTGTTTTGCTGCAATAATTTCATATATTATATAAATTCCATTTCGGCAGGAGATCGTAATAAACTTAACCTCAATAAATTTTCTGACAGCGCCTGCGTTCTGATATGATGACATATTTAGAAGACGTTATGAATTTAATTAGATCAGAAAATGGGAAAATATTTGCAAAATTTGACACATTAGAAACAAAACTCGATAACGCCATAGAAAAAGTGAATTTCGATGTAAATGCACAAATACAAACCGCCGTCGATCATGCAAATGCCAAATTTGATTTCGTTTACTCAAAAATCAATACATTGCGAAAAAAGGCAATAGCCTCTGATTATGAAAAGTATGCAAATGATGTTTCCATTAAGGCAATACCGGAGGCTGATTAAGAAGATATTTCTATCATTTTTAAAGCTGTTTTTCAGGTGGTTGGATTTGGTCTAAAACTTGTCGGTCTAGTTGAATTGTTTAGAATAGGAAAGGCCCTGCAATTATCTAGAACTAACAGTATTGGTGCAACTAATAGAAACAAACAAAAATATCATCGCACAATAATTGCAAAATTTGCGCCAAAAATTGACAAAAGTAATTTTTTTGGATGCTATTTCAAATGCAATAGCCAATTAACTGCTGCGAAGATGGGATTTCTAGCAGCTTCAAGAATATACGTGAACGAGTATCTGTCGTTTGAAATGCGAGCAGTGTTTAAGAAATGTTTGGAATCATTAAAATTCGCTAAGGCATTGTGATTATACTTTGATTAGTTCAAAGTATTTTCAATATTTTTGTAGTTTGGTCACTGCAGACGAATTTTTTAATACGAAGAATTCAATGTTTCATTAGTTCGAAACCAAACTTCCATCGTCTTGATAACTTCACCTTTATGTAAGATACTATCTGGCTATCAATCCACAATAACCCAAAATTGGATCCATCTTCGTACAGGTGAAACAGGACTCAGAGATATACACAATATTAAGCTCATATGATTTCGACGTTTTTCTTATGAATAAGGATCTCAACTTGGATCCATAGACATATAATAAAATCTTCTCAGGAAATAATGATTCGGACAATGATCGAGAAAATGGGACTATCAATTATTTCACCGAGACGGGGTGAAATATTAAGTCTTATATTTTTATGTATATTATCTCATTTTATTTTATAGGACATAGCAATGTTCATGTGATATTTAATTTAATTTAATCTACATTTAATTAATTAGACTTGCTATGAAAAACAAATTTAAGCATAAATTCTCATTCTTCTCAGTGAATGTGTACCAGCATAGCGTAATCCCTGAAATTTACTATAGAGACTATAATAGGATAATTCTTGATGAAATTTCTGTTAAGATTGCAAATCTTCCGTTCTAGAATATCTATCAAACAGAAAATGTGAACGACCAGATGTTAATTTTCAATGAATCTATTAATTCGTTATTTATTGATTGTGTACCACTTCGGAAAGCCAATATTAAAAAGGATAAACCATACCTTGGTTAAAAGTAAGGGTCACCGCTTCGCTATTTGATAGAGATTGTGCTTATCGACTGTGGAAATATAATCGTACTACTGAAAATTGGAACTGCTAATGCACGCTCAGGAATCATGCGACTAAGACCCAAAGGATTTCTAAATCATCATTCCTTCAAATTAAATGTGATCCAAATCTACCATCCAAAGTATTATGGATTAATTTAAAAAATCTTGGTGTTGGAAATGCTAAACTGAAGCGAACTATTTCATATTCGCCATCTGATCTAAATAGTTTCTTTGTGAATTCAGTCCAAGCTATACATACTAGCCAAGGGAATTTTTTAAATCCGGCCATTTTCCCAACAGCTCCAGATTCTGAAGATTCATTCAAACTCTATCCAGTTTCTGAAGATGAGCTTCACTCAGCTATATGTCAGGTTAAGTCAATGGCGAAAATTCTACTCCCTCATATAACTAAGTTTATTCAACATATTTTAATACAATAATTGGTACATCTTCTTTTCCTAAGGTCTGGAAATTGGCAAAAATTCATCAGCATCTTGCCGTCACTTTCAAAAGTTTTCGAAATTGTAGTACGTAACCAACTCGTAAAATTCTTGGATAATAACAGTCTTCTTTGTCATTTACAGTAGGGCTTTAGGGAAGGACATAGCACTACTACCGCTCTAGTTAAAATTCTGAATGATGTTAGGCACAATATTGACAAAAGACGAATGATGATTTTAGTGCTTTTGTACTTTTTTAAAACTTTTGACAGCATCGACCATCAATTGCTTTCTTACAAGCTTTTTAATACATTTATGTTCTCTGAATCGGCTGTGAGGTTTTTTATCAGCTATTTCACGGGTAGGTCTCAAGTGTTCGATGTTGATGGAATTTTATAGGAAAGCTGTAACTCTCCAATAGGTGTGCCACAATGTTCGATCCTGAGGCCACTACTTTTTACCCTTTATGTGAACGATATTGGGGAAGTTATTGCAAATTCTTTCTATCACACCAGCTTAAATGAAGATCTGTGTCGTATACAGGAGCGGGCAGTTGAAAACACATTAGTATTAAATCCGAAAAAGTCGCAAGCAATTATGATATATAAGAATTCAATTGATGATTTTGAGATTACTTTGGTATGTCACAAATTTTGCTGGACTCGAACTTAAAAGAAAAATTTTCATATGGGTAATCTTTCCCCATATTTTCTATACTGCAATGTTGTTATGTTTGGAATGAGCAGCGGGTGTGAACACAAATATGTTCTTCTTTTTAATGCGTGTGTTCGTTACGTTTATAGTCTAAAAAAGTTCGATCACATATCCCACGTCTCAAACAATCTATTGGGTTGTAGTATTCTAACTTATTTCAAATATCAAGCTGTAATGTTTCTATTCAAACTAATTAAATATAAAAAGCCTGGGTATCTTTTTGATATTCTGTCATTCGCTAGATCAAGTAGAACTCTGAATTTGAACATAACACCTAATTCGTCAGTCCATCTCAATTTATCGTTATTCTTCTCTGGAGTAATGCTGTGGAATTCATTGCCTCTGTCGCTAAAATCAGCAGCATCGGTTTCAATGTTTTGTTCGGGAGCATTCACATTTTTGATGGATCAGTAGTGGGGTTTGTGGGTGAGATATTGTGATCTTGGGTCTGTCTAATCTTTAATCTTTATTTTTTAATTTTAATTGTAATTTTTAATTAGGAATTATATTTGTATATTAAATTTGTTTTTGTAAAACACCTTTAATAAGTCAGAAAATTTGTTAAAAAAATTTTCATATAAAAACACCATTTTTAAGTCTACCCTTTTAATTTCAGCCTTTTTTAATTCAGGGAGCCCAAAAAACAAGTATAGCGACTAGAAATAATTTCTAACAATTTTTGCTTTATGTGTTTGACAATTTGCAACTTAATACGAATTTGAAATATTTTCAAACTTTTATAACATCGATCCTCAAGATCATCCAAGGTTATGTAGTTCGATAGTTTATAGAATTTAGAAATGATGCTAAGTTTTCCTTTTTATGTACGAACGCAGGTTCTAGAGATGTTTATAGATATCCGTATTTTCGAATAGATTGTCCGATAAACCGTCTTGATAACCATCCATTTTATAGAGCTGTAATATCTCTAGAGACAGTTAAGGTTTATGTGGTTCAATAATTTTCAATCCAGATCAGAAGAGTTGGAAACTGACAATGTTCCTATAGCAAATATCCAAGAACCATACAAGCCCTCATGAATTTAACAATAGATGAGCAACTAGTTTCAACGCGAGGAAGATATGGCTATAGACAGTATATACCGTCAGAACCAGACAAAAATGGAATTAAAATATTTGGGTTGTGATGCCAAAAACTCGTACCCGTTGAATGCTGAGGTGTATGTGGGTAAACAACCGAACGAGTCTCGATCAAATAATTACGCTCTAAATTTGATCCATCGGTCAGAGGTTGTACTCTGACCGAACAACTATTACAAAAAAAAAACACTATATATGGAACGATACGCCTAAATAAACCTGATCTACCCAAATAATTAACAGTAAAAGCGGATTTAAAAACAGAATTCATCAAAATTTTGCTTCGATAACAATCTAACAGCATTATTCCAAAACCAAATAAAAATGGCTACCCGAATTAACAAAAGTTGAATTAAGAAAAGTGAATTAAAAAAATGGTATTTGTATGAAAAATTTCCTTAATACATTTTCAAAATAAATGAAAGATTATTAGGCTAAAGTTTACTTTACGTATATATCGATAAAATCAAGTTAGGAGTATACACTTTTAAAATTTTTAAATGCAGGATTGTTTATTAATAGTTATTAGGAAGGAAAAGCTAAATTTTTCCGGAAAATTTTTTGATTTTATTTTTTTTATTTTATTTATTTCTATTAATAATAATTGCTTCGTCAGGCTCCCTAAATTAAGAAAAGCTGAATTAAGAAAAGTTAATCAAAATAAATGGTATTTGTATGGACGGTTTTTTTTCACGGTTTACACGTATCACCGCGTAAAAAAAGGTTTGGGTGTATTTTTTTCACATTATAAACATAAAATTTACATTTGTTTTTAATAACAAAGAAATGCATGCTAAATTTGATGTTTTTAAGAATGTGTTGTGAGAAAGATAAAAAACATGCATTTCATAAATTACATTTGTGAATTATTATTTGTGTATTAATTGTGAATTAAAATATACATTTTTTAGATCATTTGGAAATTTGCGTTTATACAAATTTTATTAATGAAAGGATTAGTTGAAAATTTTAAATGGCTCTAATTTTCATATTACAGTAAAATCCCGATTATCGGGCATCCAATTAACCGGAACACTCAGTTAATCTGAATTTAAATTTTTAGGAATTTTTTGGACTTTTTTCTCTTTCATATGCCTTTTCTTAATTCATTTTCAAATTAGCAATTGTTTTTACACATTTTGAGTAATAAAACCTTTAGTTGAAAATGTTGAATAGATTTAAATTTTAGCAGTAAAAGCCCGATTATTCGGCATCCAATTAACCGGAACAATCAGTTAATTGGATTTTTAATTTTTAGGATTTTTTTGCAAGGTATGATTCGCTTTCACAAGGGAAACTAATTTTGTTATTATTCGGGAATTCACAGAAAATATACTTTAGTAAAAGCTCTGTTATCCGGAATGCTTGGGGATGAGAGCATTCCGGATAATTGGATGTTTCACTAAAACTAGAAATTTTACAAGAATTTCGCTTGATTTCATTAATTTTTAGGATTATCGTTTATTTATTTTCAAATTATGTACCAGAAAACATTTTTTTATGCATCAGTTCATTGAATTTATTGCAAATAATAAATACATACATTTTATGTATACTCGTATGAGCGTAACGAGTACCCAAAATTTAATAATATATTCAATATTTTACTAACCTAACCATAATACAACTTTACACATTCAATTCAAATAGAATAATGCATAAAACTGAAAAAAAGTAAAAGGGAAGTATATTTTCTGTGAATCCCCGAATAATAAAAAATAATAATTTCCCTTGTGAATGAGAAAAAAGCAAAAAAAAATCCTAAAAATTAAAATTTCGGTTAACTGAGAGTTTCGGTTAATTGGATGCCGGATAATCGGTCTTTCACAGTAATATGAAAATTAAAGCCATTCAAAATTTTCGACTAATGCTTTAATTAATGAAAATGTGCAAAAAACAATTGGAAATTTCAAAATTAATTTTAAAATGCATATGAAAGAGAAAAGAAAGAGCAAAAGCAAAAAATTCGTAATAATTAAAATCCCGATTAACTGAGTGTTCCGGTTAATTAGATGCCGGATAATCGGGCTTTTACTGTAGTATTTTTACGTTATATTTCGATTTTAAATACACATATTATTTCATTTTCAAAATGACTTAAAAAGACACATTTTATGTCATTTATAAACACACTTCATAAATCATTTTCAAAATGACTAAAGTCAGCTTTTTTATTTCATTTTCATTACAGATTTTAAGTCAATTTTACAATGAAATAAAACCGCTGGCTTTTAGTCCGAAAAAACACCATTTTTAAGTCAGCCTTTTTTAATTCGGGGAGCCAAATTTTTACTATTCTTTTCTCTTTTGTTAGTACGCTTGCTATAGGAAAACGATAGCCATCGAAAATGAATGTCAAATTCAATAGTATGGCCATTGGTTACAGTTGCCAGTATCCTACCATTTTGAGTAGAGAGATGCGGTAAATCTGCGCTATTAATTTTATAATTAAAAATCATTCCGTCTTGGAATTCGAACTTTTCATAGAATTTAAAAATAATTTCGAAGATATTGAACATAATAACAACGCATCTTAAGTGTTGGTACTATTTATTCTTAAAAATTTTGTTTTAAATTGCGTAGTAATGAGTATGATTTTCCGTTCACATAGGCCTAGACCAACTCATTACCCCGGTTATTTATTCATCCTTAATCCTATCTACCAGAGGCCCTACTTTTTGGAAAATGCGTATGATTTTCCCTTCACACAGACCTAGACCAACTCAAATTTATTTTCTGCTAGTGGTCCCGCCTTTTAGTAATATGTATCGGAAAAATCGGAAACACCGAATTTATTTCGAAGTTATTTGTTCAAATATCCTTAATCCTAACTACCAGAGGCACTAATTTTTTGAAAATGTGTATGATTTTCCGTTCCCACTGGTCGAGACCAATTCAAATCTTATTTTCGTTGGTGGTTCCGCCATTTAGTAATTTCGGAAAACTCGAAAAAACCCGATTTTATATTTCCTCGTTTATGTATTCAAATATTTTTAATTCATTTTTGGAAATTGTGTTAATTTCATGATCTTCAATAGTCCTAGTCAAATTAACTAGCTATTTAAGATCATGCTGATATTTATTTCACCCGTTTATAAGAATATATTTAATTTATTCAATTTTACAAATTTTACACATACATACAGATATTTTTTATTATTGTTGTTGGTTTTAGGAATACCTTTTTTTTTTTTTAGGAAAAACTTCACAACCGTGAATTTTAAATATTTACAAATTTTTGTAACATCGATCCGCAAGGTGGTCCATAGTTTATAGAATTTAGAAATGATTGCTAAATTTTCCTTTTTATGTACGATCGGCGGTTCTAGAGATGTTTATAGATATCCGTATTTTCGAATAGGTTGTCCGATAGACCGTCTTGATAACCATCCATTTTATAGAGCTGTAATATCTGTAGAGAGAGTACAGCAATTGCTAAGGTTTCTATGGTTCAATAATTTTCAATACAGATCAGAATGGTTGAAAACTGACAATTTTCTTGAGAACTATCCGCGCCGTACGTTAATAAAGGCAGAATATTTACGATGAACAATTTTTCACAAATTGTACTATGGCCGAAAAACTATTAAAAAAGACCACTATAACGATACGTCAAAATAAACCTGAATTTCCCAAATAATTAACGGAAAAAGCGGATTTAAAAACAGAAGTAAATTTTGCATCGATAACAATCTAACCCTGGGGGTCCTATTTTTTAACACTAAACCTACCATGCGCGGTCAAATGACCGTTTTAAAAATTTCGTTTAAAATTTCTCGCATACAACATTACTTTATCATAATGTGTTATTATCTTTTCCTAAAATATACAAACGACCTATTTTACAATGTTTACAACTTTTTTTATTGTTTAATTTCCGAAAACATATTATATTATATCTAGTCTTTTTTACTAAAATACATAAGTTTTTTAAAGCGGTCATTTGACAGCTCATGGTAGGATTAGATATACATGAAATGTCGGTAGGTTTAGTGTTAATATGATCGACATCTCAGGTGAACCCGCTTTCAATTTATACAAATGAAGAATATTTTTGAAACAGTTGGCAATGGAATTGGTGTATGCAAATGTTTTGGTGCGGCTGTAGAATTCATAAACTTTAAAACGTAATGTGAAAGCTCAACAATCGAAGAAGCAGCGACGATAGCTACAATTAGTAAACGTTTTCGATCTTACTTGTTTCCACGATCCGCTAACTTTAAAACGACAACCAGATGTCATCGTTGTTATGTGCCAAAGAGGAGGAAACAGATTCGACCGAAGAAGAAGTTGTCAATACGTCTGAGTAGAATACTTTTAATGAATTTATGTAATTATTATTTTTTTTTTGTTAATTCTTTTTAATTTTTGTTTCTGTGATATTTCTATTAAATTTTTGTTATTTCTCGAATTTTATTCATTTCATTAAAATAGAAGTATAAGTTCTACAAAAACGACATTTTCAAATTATTCTCCTTGTGGAGGTTAAAAATATATTTTTCAAAAAAATTTAAATATTTTCCAACTATAAGTTTAAAAAAATGCGTATACGAAATAACGTCAGGTTGCTTGAACTGATAACTGTTTAAGCCTGTAAAGTTGTTATGATAATAAATACTCAGTATTAGGTCGTTAAGAGACAATAAAATTATAAAATTTAAGATGTATGTATAACTTTTAGTTAAGGGTTCGTAAAATTAAACTTATATAAAGCAATGACCTATTACGTAATCTAATGGCACCTAAAATATTTCAACATAATATTTACTATATACATACGTAACGTACATATATTAACAAAGTACAAATCATTTTAAAATCAAGAATATATACCAAAAATGTCATTTAGAATTCGTTTGCCCAGATTCACAATAAGTTTAATAATCATGTTGAAAATACACGGGCAATAGTAACCCAACGATCAAACTATAGATTGTTGTGATAGCCAGCATTAGAGTTCCCAGACAAACAATAATCAATATTTATGTATAAAATCGATGGCGTAATGTAGCATAAATTGTTACTCTTTTAACTTTAAAATAAATATTACCAAATATTTTAATCATTGTAATAATTTAGAACCAAAATACAATCATTTAAAAACTGTCTCATCCGAACGAATAAAGAGAATTTTTAAATCAATTTTTTTTTATTTCAAATTAACAATACTAAAAGCTCAAGCCTAAATTTAAAACAAGCTTGTGATGAATTATACCAAAATGTGACTGAAAAATTATAGAAAGACAATATTTATTTTGTATTATTAAATAAGAAACTATATAAAAAATATAACGTCTAATTATTGGCCGTGTGAGAGTGCCTTTCGAAAAAAAAGGCTTGAAAATATAACCAATTAGTTGCTGTAACCGACTAAAGGTGTATTTAAAATTATACTGAAATAAAAATTATGGATTTAAATATTCTCTTTATATTATTCTTAATCATCCTGACATTTTCATATACAATAAAAATTATTTTAAATGTTTTAAAAATAATAATTATTATATTGATATGTATATGTTAACATTTTTAGTCACATACAGGCTACCTATAAAAAAATTGTTTGGTCTTACCATCCATATAATATATTATGTATTTATATAAAAGTGTCACTAAAATGTATATTGTTTCAACAAAAATCAAGCAATCTAATAAATATTGAACAAAAACAGTTTAACATCAATATGTGTTTTTATGTAAATATTGTTACGAAATAGACCTGTTAAAATCGGTTCGTATCACTGGATTAACGGTGGATTTACAAACTTCCAGAATATTCCCGAATATACTAGAAATTATTTCGCAATAAACACTATCCACTTAACACTTAATAATTAACACCCTGTAAGGACCATTTTCACAACAAAGATCGAATTTTTGTATTCAAGGAATTGTCTACTTGTGCACACGTATTCGTTAGAACTGTAGCTGTACGAAGGTCCTTACAACAGCCTTACGAAGGTCCGTACCAAGTTGTCAAACGGAATGATAAGTATTTCACTCTCGTGATTCGTGGAAAAGAGAATACTGTCTCAATTAATCGTCTTAAACCTTGTTTTGCTGAAGTCAGCGACGAGCCTACAAATTCCAACGGAGATAAGAACGTATTTGCTCCATAAATCGCCACCGCCTCTAGGTTCTTAATCTTGGTAACAGAGGAATGGGTGAAACAAGTAACCTAGGTGTGGGGCGGGTCACGCTAAATGGTGGCGGATGGGTCGGATCAAGGTGTTACGCGAACCGTGCCGATGATCCGCTAGGCCGAGGACACATTTAAAAATAATTGCCCAATCATGAACGGAGCCCTCTGGATACCTGGCGATCTCCAATTGTATGTAGCATTACCCGTGTGCACGGATCACTGCACGGGCGGACCATCATTTCTCCGTTGCTCGTGGGAATCAAATGGAATCCAATATAAAAAATAATAAAGAAGTGGCCAGCACTTCCAAAACGCTGGCTGAGACGAAGAGGTCTAAAACTTCAGCCGTCGGTGTGGCTAAGACTGGTTCCGAGGCTTGCAAGCCGGGAACCAGTGGCAGCGGTAAAAAGGAGAAGGTGGTTGCTCCTTCGGTTCGGAGATACAGAGCTAGGCGTTCGGCCTTCCGTGTCTTGGACAGACTGGCTACAAAAAAAGAAGGATCTTGGGTCTAAAAGACAGAGGAGGAGCATGGAGATTTGGATGCCGAGAGGAAACGGGCCAAGCTGCATGTAGGACAACAGTCGAAAAAGGGGCATAAGCTCTTCAGCGACGTTGTGAAGGAGAGGGAGGTGATGCTAGCCGTCGTGGACGAGAGTCACGAAGATGGGAGCATCACCGGGGAAAAATGGAGGGTGGTGTTTACGGCACTTAACCTAGTTTTCCTTAAAGTCCTTGGACAATATCCGGGACCACCGCCAATTTGTAGAGACGCGGGATGTGTCAGCGACGGCTGAAGCTGGCCGCGTGCTGAGATCAGCGATGGGCCTTTTTATATAGAAAGGCGATTGAGGAGGTAGGCGAGGTATGGTCAGGAGCTAAGCTCAGGGCAGTTCCTAAGGAGGAAATACCAAGTAGACCTAGGGCAATGGTCTGGATTCCAACGGAGCCGGCAAACTTGGAGGAATCCCTGAGGATTATCCAGGTTTGCAATTCGGAACGTCCGACAGGGAACTGGAAGATTGTGAAGCAGGAGGAGCCTAAGGGTAGCTTCAGACTATCAATCTTGGTGATCAACAAGGAATCCCTGGCTCCCCTGACAAAAACAAAAGGCGTTATCAACTTCGGCTTCGGATCTATTACACTGAAGGTGTTTAGAAAGGATGAAGTCGGAGGTAATACAAGTACTGCGCAGCCCAAAAAGGGAGAGGAAGAGATCCAGTATGAAGGAGGAAGCGCGACGATTGGCACATCTTCAGAGGAGACACAGCTAGTGGCGAACCCTAATGAGGAGCTGAGTAGCGAACTCCGCGACCGACTATTCGTTATCAGAGGGAAGGGGACACATCGGACTCTGAAGGGGGAGATGTAGACCTCCTTAATTTTAGGGACTGCGGGGGAGTGAGACGGAGGATACTCCATAGGGTCCAATTAAATCGATGTAGCACTGCTGTCGTAATAAGGTAAGTGAACTCTGTTAACAATGATCAGGTTTGTGCAGATAAATTTACATCATATAAAGGCTGCATCGGCGGCGTTACTTCTCAGACTTGCTAAGTAAGCGGAGGAAGTAATTTTAATCCAATAACCTTGGATCAAAAATAACAAGATATGTGGTCTGCGAGCGAAGGGGTACACCCTATTTTACGCTCGTGGGACGGAAAAGAGCAGATCATGTATACTGGTGGTTAATAATATAAATGCTTATTTACTTCCACAGTATTGCAATGGAGACATAACTGCGGTCTGCATAGAGGCGGAGGGGAGGAGATTTTGGCTTGCAGCCGCATACATGGACCGAGAAAAGCCAGTGCCGCCAGATATACTGGGGCACTTGTCAGTGTCGCGGAAAGAAGGAAAGTAGGGGCTATATTGGGATGTGACTCGAATGCGCACCATACCATCTGGGACAGCTCGGACATCAATGATAGGGGTGAGTTGTTTTTCGAATTTCTTTTAGGAACTAACCTCACTATTAGTAATATAGGTCAGGAACCCACTTTTATTATTAGTAATAGACAGGAGGTTCTGGATGTTACTCTGGTCTCTGAATTTATTTCTCCGATGATCAGAGAATGGAGGGTGGCGAAGGAGCATTCCTAGGGGGACAGTAGAGAAATCCTAGGGGGGCAGTATATGGAGTGTATATAGGGAGGTATTGGAGGGCATCATTCCATCTCGAGTCACAGGACTTCCCGACACGGGTAGAGAACTGGACACAATGGTGAATACTCTTACTAAGGCTTGCAATATCTCTATGAGGGAAGCTTGCAAATTAACAAAACTAAGGAGAAAGTGAAAACCTGTTTCGTGGACTTCGGCACTTGCGGAGTGCCGGAAAGCTTGCGGGTCAGATTTCAATAGAGCGAAAAGATCTAGAGAAATTCAAGATTGGGACGTACTTCTATAAGGAACGCCTCAGAGTTTACAAAAGGGAAGTAAGGATGGAGCAAAGGAAGTCGTGGAGGCGCTTCTGTGATAGAATGGAAGGGGTCTCGGAAACCTCGCGTTTAAGAAAGATTCTCTCCACTAGTCCAGTTGTTCCAGGCTATCTGATAAAACCGGATGACGAATGGACGGTGTCTAGTGAAGAGACTCTTGATCTTTTGATGGAAACTCACTTCCCTGTAAGTGAGGAAGTGTCAACTGCGGGGCCTATTACACGGAAGACAAAATTGGCTATTAAAGGGTTTAAGCCTTTTAAGTCAGCTGGCCCGGATGGGATTGTACCAGCAGAAATTCAGAAGAACTCAGAGGTCTTGCTTCCTTGGCTGGAAGTCATCTTCAAAGAGTGTCTGAAGCTGAGGTACAACCCGATGAAATGGAGGAAGGCTAGAGTGATCTTTATCCCAAAAGCAGGTAGAAGCTCGCACAGCAACCCTAAGGACTTAAGACCAATATCTCTATCATCCTTTCTGCTGAAAATCATGAAAAGGCTGCTGGACGTCTATATTCAGTCGAGAGTTGTACCCAGAAACTGGGCACAATCTCAGCATGCGTACCATAAGGGTAAGACCGTGGATACGGCATTACACACCTTGGTTCGGGGAATTGACAAGTCACTGGATTTTCAAGAATTCTCGTTGGTGGCGTGTCTCGATATCGAGGGCGCTTTCAACAACGTGAAGGTGGAGGCAATTAGGGAAGGATGGCTGTTACTTGGGATCGAAGACCCAGTAACCAGGCTGATCGAACACTTGCTTGTAAGCAGAAGGGTCATAGCGAGGATGGGGGAAGTTTCCGTCAGCAGACGGGTCGTTCGAGGAACACCCCAGGGAGGTGTTCTCTCTCCCCTTCTTTGGAATGTAGTAATCAATGGACTACTACTGGAACTGGAGAGGGAAGGAATAAGTGTGGTTGCTTATGCCGATGACGTAGTGATAGCTGTCTCGGGTAAGCACCTGGGTACAATCAGGGATGTGATGCAGAATGCGCTATCAATCACTATGAGTTGGGCCAGTAGATGTGGATTGGGGATTAACCCATCTAAAACAGAGCTGGTCCTTTTCACTAGGAAATATAAAATTCCGGCAATGGTTCCACCAAGCCTGAATGGTACTAGACTGGTCCTTACTGAAAAGGCGAGATTCTTAGGGATTCTTCTGAACAGTAAGCTCAGTTGGAAACCAAACACGATAGAAAGAGTTAAGAAGGCTACTGTGGCCCTCTACTCTTGTAAAAGTGGTAAGGCCCGTACTACTGTATGGTGTGAGCGTATGGTGGCCAGCTCTGGAGAAATTAACGTACAGGAACATGATGGGGAAGGTGCAGCGAGCAGCCTGTCTGCTCATTAGTGGGACGCTGAAAACAACCCCCACTAGTGCCCTAGAGGTCATTCTGTACCTTCTCCCGTTGGATATCCTTGGTAAGCAACTGGTGGTTAATACGGCCGCCCGGCTATCAGCGACTTTGGGGTGGAAGTGCCTGCAAAAAAGGGCACTCAACTATAGTCAATTCAGTGAGGCATGACCTGGCGAATTTGGACTATATAACACCCCTGTTGTGTTTTGGCATGCTTTTTAAGGTCATTCTCCCCTCTAGGGAGGATTGGAATAATGGTCGTATTATGGAGACCGGGACAGCTAAATTCTTCACCGATGGTTCCAAGCTCGATGATAGAGTGAGAGCGGGTGTATTCTGTGCAGAATTAAATGTTTGTTTATCTTTTCGGCTGCCTGAGAACTGCAGTGTGTACCAGGCTGAAGTTTTAGTGATTGAAGAGGTCATGAACTGGTTGAAGCATAATGTAATATCGTTAATTGACATCACTATCTATGTCGACAGTCAGGTGGCCATTCTTTCGCTGGATTCAAAGGGTGGCGTTGGATTGTCACACATCTCTTAACGAGATGAGTGAACATTTCAATATCCAGTTGGTCTGGGTTCCGGGCCATTCTGACGTTGAGGGAAATTGCAGGGCAGACGAGTTAGCAAGGTACGGTACGACTCTCCAACTGGAACCAGGAAAAGAATGTGTAGGAAGGCCTATGTCTGTGCTGAAAGCAGCAAGCCATAGGGGAGAAGTTGCTTTGACAAATGCTAGGTGGATCGCCAGTTCAACTGGCAGGGTAGCGAAGCAAGTATGGCCTGAACGCTGAACTTGAATCGCTCTAAGATCTTAATCACACTAAGAAAGCGTGATTTAGGTAGAATTGTGAGGATAATTACTGGGCACTGCCTTTTTGGAGAACATGCAAAAAGGCTGGGTCTGGATGCAAATGACTTCTGTAGAAGCTGCATGGACAAGGAGGAGGAGGAGACTCTTGCTCACTTCCTTTGCTCGTGTCCTGCGCTAGCTGGCAGAAGACATGGTCACTTGGGCAAATACACTATGGACAGCCTCTGTGATATCGAAAGCTGTAATGTGCGAGATCTTTTACGCTATATTAATAGTACTAAATGGGTATAAGGAAGTTTATGATGTCGGATCCTATGGTATCACAATGGGCCATAATTGGCCTAAGTGTGCGATAGCAACCACTGAAACCTAACCTAACCTAAGAACGTTTCGGCGGGTCAGGACCGTGAGCTGACGAACGATGATAATTCATCTGTATCAGACAAAATTACGAAAAATCACACAACCAAGCATGTAACACTAAATCTTAAGCGTGATCCTAAGTCGGAACCGGTTAAAACAAGAACAGGTCACTCGGTTACAATATCAAGTCGTTTTCGTTAGTTTCGATCACTAGGCGTTCACTAAGAGGGGAGTATTGTGGCGGAATAGAACTCTCATTATCGGTATTAATTGTTCGCGTACGTACCTTGATCGTTCGTATCCAAGGGTTGTAAATTAGTAATTTTGTCTCTGTGCTGTAGATTGTACACGCGGAATGAAAATGAAACACTCTTCCATAGTTTGCAAGTATGGACTTAAAAAGGTTGTGTAGTAGAAAAAGGTTGTTTCGACGCTCCCCATAGCAAGTCGATATTGTTGAACTTATAATTCTTTTTGTACTTAAAATTAATAAATAATAACTAAAACAAAATATATGTAGGTAAAACTTAATTCGTGTTAAATTAATGTTTTTGATCTGCTGTAAGCATTGTCGAAATTGTGAGACCGAACCACATCGGAGTTGCATATTAATATTACGTACGATAACCATCCCATAGTGCACCTTATCCGCATCGGGGTTTATACGTTAATCTTTCGTACGTTATCAATTGAAGTCGGATTAGAGCGTTCAAATACTAAACTCCCCATTACAACACAACACAGCAGTGAAAGGTCTTTTTATGAATACAAAAGTACAAATTTTCGTCGGACCAAAAAAAAAAGAAACGAGAGTTCAGGACAATGCAGCTAGAGTATACTAAAGTTATTCAGGGATAGACTACAGATCTAGAACACAGCTACATTCTAAAGATCTGGGCATACTCTAATAATTATTCAAGATCAGAATGTATCGCATGTACATTAAGCGTCAATTTTTATAAAAAAAACTATGTACTCTGACGGGTTTTATTAATAAAATTTGAAAAAATTGTTAAGCTTGATGCCATTAAAATGAAAGTAGATATAAAAAATTTACTTACAGTAGCTCGTTGATGACTTGACCGGTTTGTGCTGTTTGTTGTCTCTACATTTCAAAATATCTTCGGATTTTTTAATCTAGACGCGGTTTCGTCCATTACGTTTTCCGGACAAATATTCACCGTGGACCTTGTCCATTTGAAATTTGTAGTTCAAAAAGAATGATTGTGGCTAATTTTTTCAATTATGAGAATTCATTCAGGTAAGTTAATACCATCGATCGTAAAATTTAAGTTTAAATTGTTTGGTAGGTAATTTTTAAAGGCGATGTTTCCATATTTCTGAGATTCCATAGCAAATTGATTTTTTATTAATCTATTTTCACAACCTCGGATGAAATAATTTATGTTGTAAGATCTTTGTTTCCAATAATTAATTTATCCGTATTACAGCGTAACCCCTGGTTCTTCCCTGGTTGCGTGCCGGTTTGTTATTGTTGTTCAATAAAGTGTACCAATTTGTTAGGCGGCTTTCTTGTAATCTAGTTACTCCATTTACTACTGTATCCGATAATTTGGAGTTTCTAATATTTTATGTCGTAGCCATGTTTGATTTATTGTTTAGCTTCACTAAAATTATTTTGAATTTCACTAATTTGGACTACTAAAATTCGACTGAATGACTGCTTTCATTTAATTTGATAAATCGCCTAAATGTAGATTTTTATGTATTACGTAATGAAATAAATTCGTTTATACGAATAATTGAAGTGACTAGATTTCGAAGCACAATGCATACTCATATTTAATAATTTTCGTAGTCAAGAACTCACATGCAACTAATACAAAACACATTTGTACATAAAAATGTTGATGATTCTTTTATTAAATACCACAAAATATTTACAATTCATCGTGTCCAGCCGAGTGTCGGGTGACAAAATCAAATAAATCCTCTAATGACCTGCTACCATTGTATTCACTAATTTTTTCGCCATTTTTATAGATGAACAGCGTTGGGAATCCATCAACTTCTTCGGTGGCACATAAATCTTTATTATCAGCTAGAGTACAATCTACCTTAGCAATTTTGATGTCGGAACGGCCCACAAATTTGAGTGCTAACTCTTCCCATGTGGGTGCCAAACGTTTACAGTGACCACACCACGGTGCAAAGAATTTTACGAAAGTTACACCTTTTTCTGTTCCATGTTTGAAATCGTTTCCGATCAGCTGCACAACAGGTGGTTCTTGCACATCTTCAGCACTATCCTCTTGCTTTTCATTACTCGAGCTGCCTGCCATTTTTTCAACATATGCTTTAAGTTCTTCGTGTCCGCGAGAACCGGAATATTTGTCTACTTTTTTACCATCTTCGACCCATAATAGTGTTGGATATCCCTGTAAAAATGCACAAATATTACAATAATGTTCAAAGTGAAAGTGTGTAATCGTTTAATTTACCTTGACGTCAAAATCTTGACAAATCGGCCGATATTGCGTGCAGTCAATTTTTGAAATCGAAATCGATGCATCATGTTCTAATGATTTTCCTAGTTCATCCCAGGTTGGTGCCAATCGTTGGCAGTGTCCACACCATGGTGCATAGAATTTAATAAAATGCTTGCCAGTTGCAACATGTTTATTAAATGTTTCTTCAGTTAGTTCAGTGACAGCTTGCATTGGCTTTGGCACTTCAATGTCATTGTCAGTATCATCATCTAATGTATTGTCGCCCAATTGCTGGTTAATAAAAGCAGTTAATGATGGTAAATCCCGTGTCCCGCGGAATTTAATCTTTTCAGATTCTCCAGTTTTGAAGAACAAAAGTGTTGGATACCCAGTAACGTCGTGCTGCGAACATAGATCATTATCTGTAGTGCAGTCAACTTTACCGATTTTGACTCTGGTTCCTTCTTCATTGTTTAGCATTTCAGCGAGCTGTTCCCATGTTGGGGCTAACCGTTCGCAGTGCCCACACCTATTATAAGAAAATTCATGTGGTTTAATAAATTTCAAAGTTAGCGGTTTTCTTTAGAGCGTTACACAATGTTATCAAAATTACAAATTAATTACTGATTTCCCTATGTAAATAAAAATTTTGGTTAGCTTTAAAATTTTCGACTTTTTGATAACGAGTTAGAAATTAAATCAACCGTTCCGGTTAGTACAGTACAATACTATTATTACTGATAAGAAACAATTTATGGTGTGCAAAAAGGCTTCTGGCAAAATTTAGTGGGATCGTATTTATATCCGAAGGTCATTGTTCCGAAATGCAGTTTGATGGAAAATATAATCGGATAATCTAATTAGAATAAAAATGGACGTTGACTTGCTCAGGCGATAATTTTTGTACCAACCTAATTTTCCCATATCACCGCGTAATGAATTATTACCTACTCGTTTTTTTGTAATCATGATAATTATTAATCCGCAAAAAACAAATAAGATATCAGTTTATATTGCTGAGTTCACAATACAGAGGAGCAGACCTTTATTGAAACAGTCCAGAAACACCGCCATATGCAATTTCAAGATGAATGGAATTTTGTGCAAATTGTACGTGTACAATAAGTACATGAAAAAATATGAATCTTATATTTAGATAAGCTAAAAATACATCTTGATCTATTTACACAAATTTTATCTATTTTTGTGACAAATCATCTGTAGCCGGTGTGCGGACATGTATGCTAATTGATGGCCTTTTTATCATGTGTCAGTAATCCCGGCAAAATAAATTTCTCTACGTAGAACTACTTATAAATACTAATTATAGCGTGCATTACATCTTACCATGGTGCAAAGAACATAATAAAAAAATTACTATTTGTAATTTCATCATTAAAATTGTCTTTATTCAATTGGATGGTGTGCACATCATCTTCGTGGCCCGCACTCAAATTTAATAATCCTATGGCAATCAGCACTTTGCAAATTAACCTCATTTTTGTGCAGTTAGATTATTTATCACTTTTAATTTATTTTACTTGATTTACTTTTTATTATTGTTGCTTGTAAAGTAAAAATATTTGCGTACACACAACACTGAATTTAAAATGCTTCTACACACGTACGTACAGAATGAAGTTGTGAATTTGTGGCTACGAATGTTGTACGCCCCGAAAATGTTGTTGTTTTTATGATAACACAAAATTTTTGAAGAAAATTTTGATGGATGGGTAAGTGGCCGAAAAGTGGAAAGGTCGAAAAGTGTATCGCAATATTTTTCGTTTTATCCCTTTTCCAGCCCGCGATCATAATTGTGCGTGTACGAAAGAGAATCATGTCAAAAATTTATTTTTGTATGTATTTTGGACCAACGTTCACATTTGTGCATACCAATTAAAACATTTTCGTCTGAAAAATAACACTACGACTATAATAATAGTAAAACAATTAATGTGTTATAAAAAACAATTAATTAATATGTTATATAATTTATATGTTATCAAATTATAATGCTTTTTCCAAAAATAAATAACATTACAACCAGTCCTTTTTACGTACACATTTGTGTACGGTTGAGTTAAATTTAAGAAAAAAAAATTGTCAAGCCGGAAAAAGGTTATACTAGTTTATATTTTAGTGTCATTTTAATAGAATTCGAAATTGTTGCTGTATAGTAAGCTCCTTTAGACTAAGTAGCTTATTTGCATTGTTTCTCGGCTTAATTTAGCCATTTCTAATTATGGACAAAAATTGAGGATGTTTCATCCCAATGTTTTAACCAATTAAATCGCATAAATTATACAAAATGCACCTCTTTTTTCATACAAAATAGTTGAAAAATTGGAAAAAACCTCAGATGTAGGATTTTTATCCATAGCTATGAACCAGAGCCACATAACATCTTTTAACAAAAAATCGCAGAAAATTTAAAAAATTATATTTTGTGACTCAGGGTTTATCTGGACTATGTAGTTCATTCCTTGGTGATCCCTCCTCATTTTTGAAGAGCAGTTATACCCTGACATTAGGTTACACAAACTGCTAAAATTTTGTTTTAAAGCTGACAGAGAAAATTTTATTTCATGTGCTGGTCAAGTAAACCTACTTTCTGAACATTTCCAGTTAACAAAAATAACAAACGATCAGTTCAAATTATGTACTGTAATCACGTCGTAATGTGGACATTACAACTCGGTAGATGTCAAAATTGCCGAAGATACCTTGTTGGGGTTCTAGTGTTGTACATTGCGCCCGCGACTATTTAAACAAGTTGTAAATACTTGGGATTAAATTAGATAAACCAAATCGTATATAATACTAAAAACGCCACTGATCAAAAATTACATTTAGATTTTGAATTGCAAATAAAATATCGTAGTATTTTTCATTCTGATATTTAATTATTTGGTTTTGCTGGCACTACATCCTATGTAGGGATTTGGCCGCTCCATTAACAAGGTTATTTATTCAAGTATTATTCGTTACCGGCTGATTGGCCTATTGAATCATATTTAGATCCCAAAACTTCTGGAAATTGTACACTACTACTGGATGAGTAATTCTCGCATGGCACAAGGGGTATTGAGCGATCATTTCGATTCCTACCATTTTACAATTTATTGTCGGCCTTTCTCATGCGATAACTCTTACTTGTATTAACTTAAGCAACGGTTGCCAAAGGCTTCCGATTTTTTAATCTAGTGTATGCTTTATTTCACCTACCTCGAACCTGAACATTGTCGATTTATTAAGATATGACTTGGAAAATTGGCTTATCTTATTTGTCCATCATTCAGAATTGTGATACAATCAAGTCAAATATTGTCAGAAAAGAGTGTATTGCCGCTACCCTAAAGCATGGAGGTGGTTCAGTGATGATTTGGGACTGTTTTGCTGATACTAGTGTAGGTGGTGTTGTGAAAATTGACGGACTATCTACTAAGAAAAAAAGAATACCCTCCCCAGGGCCCTGGCTTGAACCCTATTGAGTTACAGTCAGAAGAACTGAACCGGGAAGTAGATCAATCGGATCCATCACCAGGTACTGTTTTGTGGAACAAAGAGTTTTAATTTTGCCATTTGTTTAGTATGTTGCCATAAATATATGTGTATATGTACCTAAAAAAAAATATTTTCACATTTTTATTGAGTTTTTATATGTTTTATACTGTTTTTAACAGTACCTACCTAAACACTTACTGATCGGTAGTGTACAAGAAAGAGCACAGCCCATAGAACTATTAACATGGTGTTGAATTTGCTTGAATTCTTTGCAAAGTACCATCAGCAAAAAGAGACGAATATTTCCATCTCAGGAATAGGCAGACTCAAAGTAGGAGTTTATATAACTACAATAGAATTCAATGTAGTTTTGGGATTTTACAGCAACTTTTCCTTTAACATGGAAGCATAGATTCACAGTTTAATCAGCCAACCCATAGCCCAAGAGATCGATCATGGTTGGATAGTAATCTGGAGCATGGGAACATTTAACTCAGAAACTGATCAAAACCTATGACAAATGATTGAAATCATGTGCGACACAATACACAGGAATACAATATGGAAGACAAATGTGCATTGCAAAGAAATTAGTCGAACTTATAAAAGATATGAATAGGGTTACAGGGAATCGAGGTAAATACAAGGGCAAGCAAAATGAATCATATTGTAATAGCCAATGAGATAGATAGCCTGCCCCCAACAACATCCTGAGGGGTATTAACCGAGAAACTTAATGATCTGGGTTACGCAGATGACATATACCTTCTATAATACAAAAAACGTCGACATTCGACAGAAAGTACAGAAGCCATTGTAACTACCTAAGAAGGTACATCAACCAAGAACCAAGAGGAATAGAAGAGATTAGTGGAGGAAAGCCTACAACTATGGCTTGAGATATTTAAAAATAAACATATATGTATAACACATGACACATTGGAAATATCCAGTTGTAACTCTTTTTATCGAGCATGGGCTTTTACTTACCATGCAGTCAAATGCAATAGTTTTATTGTACATTGGCGTACACGGGTAGAACAGATGGAGATATAAATAAACAAATCAATATAAGGCCAGAACAACATTCCACCTTTTACACAAAGTCTGGAACACATTTGTTATATTCCACAACACCAAACTATGAAATCAGTGTTGCTCAATAATAAGTTCAATAATAAACTACGGGGGTTTGTAAATAAATGCCTCAGAAGAACACTGAGTTGCTTCTGGCCAAACAAAACACCAAATGTCGAGCTATTTATAGACAATCGAATTAAGCAGTTATTGGGACCGAAATAGCTGTATCATGGAAACGAACGATGCTAGCTAGGAAAATAGTGCAGGCCTGTAGACGCCCTATACTCCTAAATCAGAGATAAAGGAAAACAATTTAGACTATCTTTGTTTAAAAAGAGGGTTTGTTAGAATGGAAAATACGGGTAGTGTAGCGAAGAGTGCAATTTTGCCAGTCTTACCTATTTGTCTGTCTCGGCTCGGTTCACTTAGTCCTAATTGAGAATCAATTAACTACACTTTAAGAAAAAATGTCTAATCCATCAGATGAGCAAACCGTTTTCTGAACTGAAAATATTTCAAGATTTGCTACTTTGGTCCATTCAGCGTAAAGTTCATTTTACGTTTTACTAGATATTTTAAGATGTTTGGCCTACGGAGCTCAAATATCTCTGTGTTTCAAACTAAATAAAGAGCCATCCCTTGAATAAACTCAAATCAGTCTAATTACACTGTGCTTGAATCGCAAATTTTTTTTTGTGACAAGCTGGCCACCCAGGAGGTAAACCTAATTCAAGTATCCTGAATTTAATAGTGCTAGTCCCATTTAAAGTCCCCATTTTAGAGATATCGTGAGTCAAAAAGACCGAAAAACCCCAACGACATTCACATTTTTGTGTTATTATTTTTTTCCATTTTGACGAAAAACACATTTTATCCAGTTATTGAATTTAAATAGATTGAAATCGATCAAATAAACATTGCATCGACAAATATAGATACAATAGAAACTATTTAAGAGAAAATTAAATCGATTCACTTGATTTTATGGTGATTTTTCTTAATTTATCCTAAAAAATTAACATTATTCTTAATTTTTTTAATTTTCTGATTCGTTCGTGTCGTCTTCAAGATCTTCTTCCTCTTGCAAAATACAACAAATGTCACCAAAAACAGGGCCCCAAATTTATACCAAGATCTTGGTTAAATTTTTATTGAATTTAGTGTACCTACTATTTGTTTGGCCTAAGTATGCCGACCTCCAGTTGTATTTAGCCTTACCTGTGTATACGGATCTTTGCACAGGTGGACTCATGTTTCTCTAGACGGCAAGGTAGGTGCCGAAGTTTTCTGTGAGAAGCTTTTACCAAAACTGTCAGGGTCTTCCTTTTTGGGGAATATGCGAGAAGGCTGGGGTGCAGATGAATGACTTTGTAGAAGTTGCATGGACGAAGAGGAGGAAGGGACTTTAGATAACTTCCTTTGCTCGTGTTCGGCACTATCATACAGAAGGCATTGGTATTTGGGAGTGTACAGTATGGCCAGCCTTTCAAATCTCGCGGACTGTGGAGTGCGAGATATTTTGCACTACATACGTAGCTCCGAACTGTTTTGAACAGCGGTAAAGAGGAAATAGGATTCTATGATATCACAACAGGCCACTACTAGTCTGAGTGTGTGGAAGCAACCACTCCAACCTAACCTAACCTAACCCTGACCTAAGTAAAACACATATACACTCTGCGACACTTGATTACTCTCACTTGAAAATTTTCCATAAAACCTAAGATAATGCACCTACTTATTTGAAATGTTTACATCAGCTTGGTTTCTATCTTACCTAACTTTCCAATGACTAATACACATATATGCATACAATGCTAAGTGGGAAATCCCCATTTCGATTCTTTTGCTTATTTAAACTGCGACTGATTACCCTCATCTGTGAAATTAAGTAATAAAACCCTTTGTGTTTTATTTTTTCATATTTTTCTTTTTTTAATATTTAGTGTGGCCTCCATTGTTCTTTACAACATCATAAATTCTATTAGGCAAAGACCTATAAAGATTTTGTATCAATTCTATCGGCACTTTCTCGAAAGCATCATAAACAGCTGCGATAAGGTCATTCCGGCATTTGTATTGCCTTCCATTCGCATAAATTTGTCTCGATAACCATCCTCAAAGATTTTCAATAATATCTAAATCCGGAGACAAAGCCGGCCAATTCGAAAAATTTCCACGTTTTTGTCTTCAAACCACTGTTTCACTCGTGCGGCTGTGTGTATTGCTGTATTATCTTGTTGGAAAATCTAGCGTTGGTCTTCAAACATTTCTTCAAAATTGATTTTTTGCACTTCTAAGAGCTCGATATAGCTTTGCGAGTTTTGTCGGCCCTCCAGGACTACCAAATCAATAGCACCGTGAAAAGAAATTGATGCCCATACCATGATGGAATCAACACTGGTGTGGCGGCGAGACAAGAATTACTTCGATTTCTTCAAATCATGGAAGTAATATCTAAACCCATCGTCCATCTAAATTAAACTTTTTCTCGTCCGAAAAAATTACCTGGAACCATTCTTCCTTCCAATACAGATGTTCACGGCAATATTCCAATCATGCCCTTCTATGTTGCTGGAGCAAACATGGTTTTTTCGTAAGTTTTTGTCGCCGGAGATGTGAACACTTTTTTATTATCCTCTGAACAGTATACGGACACTGGCCGAGACTCCAATTTTCTGCTTTATTTTTTTTTTTGCAGATAGCATCGAATTTGAAGCTTCGCGCAAAATAGCTCTATGCTCCCGTTCTATTGTCACTCTTGCTGTACGATCCCTACGGTTTTTTTCCGTAATTTTCTTCATCTTTTAGGTAGTTGTTGATGGTCCAAGAGCTGCGACTAATTTTTTTGGAAATCGCACGATTGGACTAATTTTCTTGTTTAAGCGCAAGAATCTTTCCAATTTCTACCTTTGTTAGGGTCTTTCCTCGACCCATTTTCACCACTACAAACTGCAGCTGGTAATAAACTTGATAAATTATTGAAAAACTATTAAACTGAACACAACTAGATTTATTTACATGCACCTTATGCCTTCGACGTCAAAAACAAAATGATGATAGTAATCAAGTGTCGCAGAGTGTATATGATGGATGAATGTGGTTTTTCGGTCTTGATATGTTCGGCAAAGTTGTTTATTTTGACTTGCGCAATAACTTTGCTGAAGAGAGCATAACGAACATCTTAATGGTTCAAATACTATTAGTGACGAACAAAAAAAAAAATCCTGTTTTTACGACATTTTGTATAAAAAAGCTCACTGGGTGCAATTATTTGGCCGGAATAACTAGAACTACTTCGCTGAAAAAAGCTAAACCAAAATTTTAATGGTTCAAGAGCTATCAAAGTACTGTATATTTTGTCAATTTTTTGACTCAGAGCCAAAACATTTCGAAAGCGATACCTCAAAAATGGGGACTAACTTTGAAATGGGACTAGCTTCATTGAATTCAGCGTACTCGAATTAGGTTTACACCTGGGTGCCCAGGTTGTCACTTTTTGCAACTAGCACAGTGTTATATTTATTTATAAAACGAGCTTTTTATGGGCATGCTGGGCTAACTTCGTTGGTGAGAATTAACCGACCGCATTTTAAACGGAGCATGTACATTTGTTTGTATAGATTTAATAATCACCACTTGATTGTTCCTGAACTTCTGTGTGTACAGTAACAACCCCGAAATAAAACTTTGTTTTATATTATGTATTTTGTACCAAACAACGTTATAATCTTTCATTCCAGAAACTGCAAATTCATGCAAATCACCAACCACAAGCGGTTGAGTAAATGTCCTCATACTAGGTAAACTACGTTATCTATCAGTAAAGTAATACATATAATATATAAGCAATTTTGATAACGATATACATGCTTGTGCTCATACATATTGATAAGAGGAGATATGAATATTTAATAATTTTTTAATTAATCATTTGTCTCGAGCAGATTGAACATCAATTTTGTTGATAGCGGTACGTGTTGCTTAGAATTGCGGCTTATAGAATTATTATAATAGTTTGTACTGTATAAAACGGAATTATAACAGTGAATTTTCGATCAGATCTTTTTTCGATTAAAATTAATTTTTGTTAATCAAAAGTCAAATAGAAAACATTGGAATTTGGAGAGAAGAGGCCAGTTACCAGTATGAAATTTTATTTTGAAAACAGTAGAATGTATTTATTTAAATGGTAATAAAATTTTATGTTAAATTATTTAATAAATTCAAAACTAGAAATGGAACCAAAAGCGAAAGAATTAATAGAGTTGCGCGGGAAATTGGATATGGATGATCCCAGATTTAGGATACGGCCATATCAACAAATTGCCTCGTCTTGTACAGGAGGAATTATAACCTCTCTTTTCAGTAAGTAAAAAATTCTGATGAAATTCTCATTTGTTATTTAATTAGAATATGTACTGAATTAGAATTCGTCAAGAACCTAATTGATTTTTATTACTTTTTATGTGTGTAGTGACACCACTCGATGTTATTAAAACAAGATTGCAGGTTCAACATAGGAATTTACTATCATCAAAATGTTATGTATATTGCAACGGGCTCATGGATCATATATGCCCCTGTAATGGTAACATGAAATCTCCGTTAAAATTAAATGGAACTATAGTATGTTATTCTACTTGTAGTCACAATTTGTGGGCTGGTTCTAAATTTATACAATTTGTTTTATTTCGTTACAGGATGCATTTGTTAAAATAAGTCGACATGAAGGGATAAAATCATTGTGGTCTGGCTTAAGTCCAACATTAGTATTAGCTCTGCCAACAACAATAATATATTTTGTTGGGTACGAGCAATTGAGAGTTAGATTAAAAGATTTGTATCTTCAAAATCTACCTAGAGGTAACCCAAATACACAAAATAATTTGTTGCACCTGTATGATATCTTTAATTTGATCCATTTTATATTTAGACACAAAAATCCCATTTTGGATACCATTAATATCTGGTGGTACAGCGCGAGTTATAACGGTAACTGTGGTAAATCCTTTAGAATTAATTCGAACTAAAATGCAGTCGCAGCACCTCAGCTATTATCGTAATTTATTTTTTTTTTATCTTCAGCTGCTCGCAATACATAAAAATGTTTTCGCTTGTTTTATTACAGAGGTGGGGAATGCACTGAAACAACTAATTGCGGTTGAAGGAGTTAGGGGATTATGGAAAGGCTTTACGCCCACTCTTTGTAGGGATGTTCCATTTTCTGCGATCTACTGGACATCATACGAAACAATAAAATCAAATCTAAATATAGTAAATCCTACGTTCACTTTTAGCTTTTTTGGAGGTGCAACAGCCGGATGTGTACGTCCCTAGCCAGGTAAAAATCTATGTACATTTTATTTAATGTGTTATATCAAATTTTAGATAGCAGCTTTTATTACAACACCATTCGATGTAGTTAAAACGCACAAGCAAATTGAATTGGGAGAACAAATTATAGGTAGCAAGGCAGCAGGGCCCCACATATCAACGTTGACCGCCCTCAAAAATCTATTTAAGAAAAGCGGTGTGCGAGGACTATTTGCCGGCCTAGTACCACGATTAGCAAAAGTGGCGCCAGCCTGTGCAATAATGATCGGGACATTTGAGTATGGAAAATCATTCTTTTACGATTATAACGTATCGAAGTACGAAGATACTTCTAGTTCTAAGAAACCGTTAATGGTAATATATTAGAAACGTTTCGTTTTTATTTTATAGAATTGATTATGTTGTGATACAGATTCTCCTCTTTCCTTATTTTTGTAACTATATTAGGTTATTTGTTGTTGATCAAACCAAATATTTATAATACAATATAAATAATTGTTAATATAATTTTAAAATATATTTCTTTTAATTACATTTTTGTGAAAATGATTGAAAAATAGAAACAGATACAACAAGATGCTGGGCAATTTTCTAAAAGTTAACTTCAAGAATCAAAAACATGCGAATACAAAAACCAAATCGTAAAATAAGTGCATATTTATTATTTACACAGAAAATAATATTTTTAAAAAATTTTGCTGTCGTTTATTTTTTATTTGTACTTGTTAATAATGACAGTGAGAAATCTCAGCGCAAAGAGGAAGAAATCAGATTTTACAGTTTTTTTTGTAGAACCCAACAGATTTACGTAGGCAGCTGCGTAATTCAAATAAATCTGTTACGACACTGTACGGTGTCCGTACTGATTGAGAATTTAATAACCTTTAAAGGGCTCTGATACTAAGGTCGCTTCACCCAACCAGAAGATGAGTGTATATTGCGTTTTATTTTTTACCTTGTTAGCTATTTTGAGGAATCATTTTTTTCGATACATCATTTGCCGCAGTTAAATTTTGCCACACTCGTTCAGGCTATGGTTAGTTCCATTCAAAACGGCCATTTTATATAGAGACCACTACCTTATAACAATCAAAATAAACATTTTCATAGTATCAAAAGAGTTCTATGATCCATTCGAAACTTTTGAGAAATCGCTTAGTTTCATTCAAATAGGATTTCAGAACCGCAACATAAGCTCATATTGGAATCCCATTTTTATCAAGCAAACCTTGGTTCATTCCAATCAGTTGAAAAATGGTTTATACAATCTTAGTCGTAAAGTCGTTTTCTAAAATACAACAGAAACATCCAAAAACCTGATCGGTTCAAAATTTGAAAGTACTCTGGACGATTGCGACATGAGGATTTAGGTGCAATTAGCGAAAATAGCGAATTCAGGGAAAATTCGGACTTTTTATGTGTAAAAGTTTTTGGTGTTATGTATGCCCCAACAAGCATTTATAATAATTTTTGGGGTAATCGTAATCGAATCGTAATTAGTCACATCTTATACAACACTTTTAAAACGTATCGTTTAATAGGGTTGGTAATGAAGTGCTGTGATCGGAATACAAGTTTTTTTTTTTATTTATTTACAATGCAATCTGTTTTGGGGCTCAAGGCTCACCTTGCTAAAGCATGGTTGTGTTTTTTACGTCCTTACTTTACGCTTACTCAGCCAACACGAGGACGTACGGTTATAGGACCGATTTAAGACCATCTGCACATTGCAAGCTCCATGCCAGCCTATATTGACATGGAAGATGGGTCAGCCCCTGGGTTTTGCACGCCGACAGAGGGTCATAGATGTGTTACGTTTGACCACAGATGGAAATCTGTTGGGGAAATTTCACTTTGCATCCTGCCTCTATCGGGATTCGAACTCGGTACCTCCCGATTCAAACGCCAAAGCTTTAACCACTATGCCATTTGGTCGTTGATTACAAAGGTTAGTGTCGGCAGAAGGTACTCTTATATTAGATTTTTGTTGCGATCGGCGGTTTCCACTTCAAATTTAATTGTACCTACTATAAATCCTTTCGTGGCATTGCTCTGAATGTGAGATTTGAGCAGTACTAGGTCACCGATTTTAAATAGACGTCGCGTCTCTGCATATTCCTTTCGGCAATCCTGCTCTCGCTTATTAATTGTTTCAAAACTCCTTGTAACTTCTACAAATACAGAGAAATCTGTGATCCGAAGTTCTCCGATTGAATATGTCATTTGTGGCCTCGTCGAGTGTTCGCAAGGCCCACCTGAATGCTAGAAATACGGGGGTTTTATCAGTGGCCTGATATATAGTGGCGCTCATAGCGCGATGAATGCTTGATAAATACTGCGGCCACTCAGTATGAAGACCTTTAACTAAAATTCTCAATTGAAGCGGATGATACCATAGGGTTAAACTGTGCTCAGAAATGCACAGTTCCCGTGTGCCTTGCACAATCCAGAGTATATAGCCACCCTTCGCTTTGCAAAATCCTTCAGTAGCCACACCCCCAGCCTCAGGTAATGGTCCGAAGAAATCGACAGTCATAACTTCCATTCGTTGGGCTACCATTCAAATTAAAAACTTTATACTTCTGACAATCCACACAATTACGGCAGGACTCGGTAACAGAACGGCGCATTTCCTCCCAGATATATTTCGCCTCAAGATATCCGCGAATAACATAACTTTCGTGATTCAGGTTATTAGGCTTCTCTCGGCTATGGAAAATCTTCGACACCTCTTCAATAAAAATAAAAAAATCAAAGAAAATGGGGAGAAACTCTAACTAGAAAGGTGGGGCTTCTTTATCTGAGGCAGGAGTAAGCGACACCATGGCACCGCAGCCAGGGGGAAGCGGAACCGCCAAACAGAAGAGCGGGGGATTGAGAGAGATCCCCCCAGCAAACCGACGGTACAGGGAGAGACGGTCGGCGTTTCGAATTCTGGAGAAACTGGCTGCGACCTCTGAGGGGCAGCTTACAGTAGAGCAGAAGGGATCTGTAGCATGAGCTAAGAAAACTGTCGGCTGCGATAGCTCGGAGAGGGTCCTTGTGTCTAAAAGACAGAGGTCCCAGGAGTAGCTTGAAGCGGGTGACAGTAAGCGGAAAGTGCAAGCAGGCGTGACGTCGGGTGCTCCTAAGGAGCAGAAACTGAAGTTATTGAGTGAAATCCCGAAGGAGCACGTGTAGTGAATAGGATTATACATAAATGTAATCGGGTATATTGGGTTGATTATAATAGTATGAACGTAGTAACAAAAGAACACAGGTTCAATGTTACTGTAAGCAAGAGCGGAGAAACTTGACATCATTGTATTTAAATTGTTAATTGTAACCACATGTAATAATTACAAACTTATAATAAATATTATAATAATAATAATTGTGTTTTGTTTTAATCTTAATAAATAACTACCTCGCCGGACACAACAACACAGCACGTGTTGATGCTAGCTGTCATTGACAGAGGTCAGGAAGATGGGAGCATCACATCGGAGAAGTGGGGAGTAGTGTATAATGCACTAAACTCCATATTTTTGAGGATTCTGTGACAAAATTCGGGATCCCTCCCGTCCTGCAAAGATGTGGGATAACACCAAAGGTGCGTTAAGCTTACTGCGTGCTCGGACCAGAGATCGGTCGACTCTATAAAAAAAGCAGTGGCCGAGGTGAGGCCAGGCTTGAGTCAGTCAGCAGAGGGAAAATCCCGAGCAGACCGAGGGCACGCGTCTGGTTACCAACCGAGCCGAATAAGCCAGAGGAGGTCATTGAATTATCTGGGCCAGTAATCCCGATCTTCCAACGGAAGGATGGAGGATTGTGAAGCAGGAGGAGGCTAAGGGAGGCTTTAGATTGGCAACCATACTGATCAATAAGGAATCCCTGGCCTCCCTTGCTAGATGTGAGGGGATGATCAACTTCGGTTTCGGGTCGATCACTCTTAAAGTTTATAGGAAAGAGGAAGTCGAGAAGGGCGCGGAAGACCAGCTGCTGGGCGACGGCGAACGGACCCAGCAGGAGCATTGTTAGAAATCAACAGGAAGTTTTAGATGTGACCTTTGCGTCAGAAACAATTTTTCATATGATCAGTGAATGGAGAGTGGCGAAGGAGCACTCATTTTCTGATCACCGATGTGTAACATATAACCTCAACATCAAACCTGTTGCCCGGAAAGCCTTCAGGAATCCCAGAAGGACAAACTGGAACAAATATGAGGAGGTGTTGGTGGAACTATTGCCGCTGGCGGTTCCTGGACTCCCAGCGACAGTAGAGGAATTAGTTGGCATGGTTGAATGCTGCGTGTCCCTTGATAAAACGTAGGGGCAGGCAGAAACCGACTTGGTGGACCACGAAGTTGAGAACCTATCGGAGAGCGTGTAGGACAGCCTTTAATGAGTCTAAGAACACAAGGGGAAATCGGGATTGGGACTCCTATATGGAGGACCTAAGAAAGTACAAAAAGAGTTGAGGAGGGTACAAAGGGGGTCATGGAGACTCTTCTGCTGTAGAATGGAGTAGGTCTGAGACTTCTCGCCTTAGGAAAATTCTATTTACTAACCCAACCAGTCCTAGTTACTTATTAGGCCAGACGGGTTATGGACAGCTTCAAGTATGGAATAATTGGAGCTCCTCATTGAGATCCATTTTGCTCATCGAGGAACACCTTTAACAGATGTGGATGGCATCTTGGATAGGGTACGAATCCTGTGGATGCTGAACGGTTTTAAGCCTTATAAATTGGCGGGTCCGGATCGGATTATACCAGCAGTTATCCTCCCATGGCTGTAGGTTATCTTCAGGGAATGTCTGCAACTGGTCTATATTCCCAGGAAATGGACGGAGGTAAGAGTGGTTTTTATTCCGAAATCGGGAAAGAGCTCACAGGCTTATCCAAAGAACCTTAGGCCTATTATAACTCTATCATCCTTTCTGTTGAAAAACTTGGAAAGAATGGTAGATGTACTTATTCGGTCAATTTACTCGCAAGAGTTTTGTGTGGTAGCATTTCTTGACATTGAGGCAAGTACCTCGATACGATTAGGTATGTTATGCATAATGCACTCCTGATCGTTACGAAATGGGCCGGCAAATGCGGATTAGGAATCAACCCTTCCAAGACAGCGCTGGAAATATAAAATTCTGGTAGTTAGGCCCCTACCGTGAACGGCATTAGACTGTCTTTCGCTAAAAGAGCGAGATTTTTATGTATAATCTTGGACAGTAAGCTCAGCTGGAAGCCTAATATTGTAGAAAGGGTGAATAAGGCTAATGTAGCCATTTACTCGTGTAAGAACGCCATAGATAAGAGATGAGGTTTGAAACCAGAGCTGGTACACTGGCTCTATACCGCTGTGGTAAAGCTTGTGCTGATGTACAGGGTGGGCGTGTGGTGGCCAGCTCTGGAAAAGGTAACTTATATAAGGATGTGGCAGAAAGTGCAAAGAACGACCTGTATATGCTTATAAGCGGGGCGCTTAGGACAACACCTACACGCGCTTTAGAGGTTATGTTCGGCTGTCTCTCAGTGGAAGTGTCTTCAGGCGGGACACTCGACGATAGTTAGATCACTAAGGGAAGAACTGGTAAATCTAAATAATATTAAACCAACGTTGTGCTTCGATAAAGGTTTCCGGATCATCTGTTCTTCGAGGGAATCCTGGAGGAACGGATCAATACTGAAAAACGAGGCACTGAAATTTTTCACGGACGGCTCTAGGCTAGACGGCAAAGTAGGAGCCGGAGTCTTCTGTAAGAAGCTTAATGTTAATATTTCTGTTCGTCTCCCTGACTACTGCAGCGTGTACCAGGCTGATGTGGTGGCGATAGGGGAAGTCGTGACATGGTTAGCGCATAACGTGGTATCCGTGAGGGATATCGCGATTTATGTGGACAGTTAAGCGGCACTCAAGTCACTAGAGGCGGTTTCTCTCAAGTCTCGAGTGGTGCTGGATTGCCGATCATCTCTTAATGAGATGAGAAAGTATTTCAGTACCCAGATAATCTGGGTCCAGACACACTAGCTAGGTACGGTACGACTATCCAGATGCAACCAGCAGCACTCAAATCGGTGCTCAGTAAAAAGGCAATCGCCTTGACAGATGAGAGGTGGACCAACACTCTCACGTGTATGGTAGCAAAACAGTTTTGGCCAAAACTGGACCAGCGGTGCTCCGAGGCACTAGTATCCCTGGGAAAACGAGAGTTAGGATTGGTCGTAGGGATACTAACAGGAGATTGTCTTTTTTGGAACATGCGAGAAGACTGGGTCTAGAGACGAATGACTTTTGTAGAAGTTGTATGGACGAAGAGGAGGAAGAGACGTTAGATCACTTCCTATGCTCATGTCCGGCACTGACATACAAAAGACATAAGTACTTGGGTGTGTACGATACGGACAGCCTTTCTGAACTGACGGACTGTGGAGTACGAGATATTTTACGCTACATAAATAGCTCTGGTTGGTTTCAGCTGGAGTAAGGAGAGATTGGATTCCGTGGTATCACAATGGACCATTATTGGCCTAAGTGTGCATTAGCAACCACTCTAACCTAACCTAACCTAACCACCTGCCTAAATGGCCAATTGTAGATTTTCTTATCAGCAGCCATTTCAGCGGTTGATGGTCAGTCGAGACTATGATTTGAGCATCCTCTACGTAGCCTCGGAGCTTGTTCAATATCCAGAAGCGAGTGCTTCTCAGAGATTAACAAGCGATTTGCATATGCAAAGGAAAGGCCAATCTCCATCATTTCCGCCATCATTTGCCGCAAAATCGAAGCATCGAAGCCGCAAAATCGAACCAATTCAGGTTTGTGGGTGCGAACTTATGATATGTTGACCGGTGGACTCATGTCCAAAGTTGCAGACACTTTGTTTGGGTCAGTTTTTATCCCGTCGTGAGTTATAACATGCCCCAGGAACTTGTAGACTACACGACAAACAAAAACACTTTCCCCGATTTGCTCGTAACTTAAATAGTTATAACCGTTTTGAAATCGAGTGGCCCTATTCTGGTTTTCCCCGGGAATAGGGATTTGGGAATTAGCTACATGTTTCTAGCAGTTGGGAAGTTTTTGTTCCCCAAAGTGAATTCTGGCGTTTGGAAATATTTTTATTGGGAAAAAGTTATTCCGTTTTATAGCAGTTTTGACTTTAATTTTTCCCCTTTATTCTTTGGGGAATTGTAACTCGTACATTTGTCAATTTTTAAACATTATTTTATCTAATAAATATATATTTAAAAAAATATTAAACTTGTAATAAGGTCGCAATACATGTTTTAGTTTATAAAAACTTTCATAAAAAAAATTATTCCCAGTCTCAGAATATACATTTGGGAAAGGGAAATACAAATTTGGGAATCAGTGCAATTTGTAATTATAGTGAAATATTTTCTCAATTCCCAATTCCCCGGGAAAGCCAGAATAGAGTCACTGATCACTTAAATGTTGATTAAAACTAAACGTCTATAGGAAGAAATGGCGTAATGCACGCCGTTTTAACCCGGTTTTAATTGGTATAACCTTAACCTGCCAGTAACCGGACCGTAAATCAATTCTAGGTAACGGATAGCAATCGTCTATAAACGTCTATAATCTATACATGCTCGAACTTCGTCATTCTTCTTAGGTACCATAATCACAGGTGAAGGCGACTCACACTCTTCGACGACAACGGTATCAAGGATCTTATCAATTACTTGTTTTGTAATTGTTTTTCGAGGTCCAGACGTTTTCCTGCCTGTTCACACAATTGTGTGGGTAAGGCAAAAGATCGTGTCAATAATTTATTTTTGTATGTGTTTTGAACCAAATTATACATTTGTGCATTCATTTCAATCTTATTTTCGTCCGGAAAAAAACACTATTACTATACACACAATTGTGTTGGTTGTACTTCAATCAATTGCGAAATTGTTTATCAAAAACGCCATTATATACTATGTTTTTTTACACACACATTTGTGTGGCGATGTTTAAAATAGGTCTGTCCCGGGATTTCAAATAGATTGTACAAGTGTCTAAACTGACTTCAGGCAATTTGTTTGCACTACTCCTGGTGTACCACATCCATGGCACTTTATTTCGGGTGATGACGGTAACAAAGCTCGAGGATTGAAGATTTATTTTAACATCTTCAAGGCTGCAGGACACACCGTTTCACAGATGGACGAACAGTCGACGGGGCGCACCCTTCGATAATGTCCAAAACGCTAGCAAAAAGTCATTGGGAATCTTAACTCGACCAGTATCAAATTTCAAGAGTTGAGCTTTTATTTCAGCAACTGCAATTGGAACTTGACAGTGAATCGAAAGATCGGGAAGTAAAGGTTCGACGCCATTTGGACTATTCCAGTATCAAAGATTGCCGTTTGGAATAGCTAGCACACCAGAAATATTTCAGCGATTTCAGAGTTTATTCAAGTTACGTGAATGACATAATTGTAATAGGTCGTACCGAAGAATAACATCTAAAAAATCTGGAAGAGATATTTAAACGACTTGCTACTACTACCTTGAAACATTGGCAAGAGCAAAATTTTCCAAAGTAAAGTGGATTATTTAGGGCATGTTTGGATCCGACTAAAATCAGTTAGAGTTCGAGCGATTGAAGAGTTGTCCAGACCAACAAACTTTGGAGCTTGCAGCTCCTCTTAAAGCATTGCGTAAGAAAAATATTCCATTTGTTTTGTCTAAAGAGCTTGAAAATTCTTTTAGTCTGTGAAAGCGTCTCAGGTTGTCCACTTATCAGAAAAAATATAGTCATATTGAGAAATATACGATATAATTCTATCGTATAACTGTAAAAAGTTTCATCATTATCTCTATGGCAGAGAACCTACGTAAGGCAACTGACAAGCATAGCAAAGCCGTTGCACTTCTACGACTTCCCGTTGGTTGGGATGTGAAATTTGATCATGAAGAGTGAACGTGTTAGGTGAACGAAGAATATCACGAAATGTTGGAAGAGTTTCCTCTAGATAGTAAACAAAATGCTGCAAAAACAGTTACAGATTCAGTTTTAGCGAATATCCAGTCGTATGTAAAGGAAGGATGGCCCAGACTCTGTCCAAAATCGAGATCTTCAGAAATTGTATGTAAGAAAAAATTCTATTTCTGTTTTTAATAACGTTCTTCTTTTCCAGACTGTCCAGACTGACCAGTGTTGGTCCTGTTGCTTACTGGACGTTTGAGCATTGTTTGAATGAAGCAACTAGATACCGGCTCGGTGGTCGAACATCGATAACGAAATCGAAACCACAATGAAGAAATGTTGAGCATGCCAGGAGGTTGCTGCGAAAGTTGGTCTATCGCAACGAAGCCGTGGGAACGGTTACGCGTTGACTTTGCTGGCCGGTTCTTAGGTCATACGTAGATGTTATATGTGGATAGTTTCTCTCAATATCCATACTAATGAAGATGCCGTACACATTACTTCCAAAGCAGAAAGAGGCAGAAAGATTTGTGAGATCTTTCAAACGATTAGGAGATAAAGAAACAATTAGGAGATGGAGATAGTACTGATTACGCGAAACTGATGTTCCTTTGTAGTTACCGATAGTTCGCCGAGTCCTGATGGTAAATCTCCAAGCGAAAAACTTCATAGTCGGTAACAAGGGACTCTGTTACCTCTCACGTACCCTTTTGTTTAGATTATACCTGTAATTGTACATTTGGTCAATAAAACCGGATGGTGACCCTATATTTCACTATGAAAAATTTGGGAGGAATGTTGTCTTTATGTATCGGAGCACACTAATTATTCATCTGCCTCTCTCATTTACAACAACAATATATTTTCTCCGTTCTATTAATTCTTTCATTAACTAATAAATAGTTTTATTGTTTGAATTATTTTAGAAAGGTCGCGTTTTGCGACAAGTAAAAGTAAACGCACGCAATATTTGGACGAGACACCTCGGAACCATAAAACACTCTCAAGCTTAACTGTTTAGACTAATTGATTTGGTGTCATTGCCTAGTTTCTGTCCCTCAATATTTTGAAGGATGATTAATTGGTCGGAGTCAGAGATAATGGCATTGTGAAAGTAGAAAAGTTGTGTGATACGAGTAGATCGAATTTATATATGTTATGATGGTTCTCTTTATACATATTTAGAATGATTCTAATGAAAGCATCAATCTAAAGCATTCTTCTCTAAAGTGCTCAAATAAATAAAAAAAAGGATAACCTGTTATCAACACACTGCTTCGTAGTCCAGTTCCGGCCATTCGCGGCTCGGTCTGAAAATGAATAATAAAACAAAATTTTATTTTTAATAAAATTTTATTAGAAAGGATTATTAAATTAATATTTTTTTGTTCATTTCCAAAAATTATAATTAATATTATTTTGCTTTTTTAGTTTTACTAAGAACTATCAATATTCTTAAATAAATTTTTTATTTATATAATTTGTAATTTTTATTATTTAGATTATCTCAAAGAATTAACTTCTTAACACTTTTATTTCTTTAATATAAAAATATTCTTAATTATTTGCATTTTTTACCTACACCGAAAAAAAATATTTTCAATTTTATTTTTAAATAATTTTTACAATTTTTAAATATTTCTTTATTTTTTTTTTAAATAATTACTATATTTAATTTATATAACAATGATATTATTATTTATGTTTTTTTATATATTTTTAAACCGTTTAATATTTTTAAATGTTGTAAAAATTAAAAGGAAGGAACTATCGATTTTGGAATTAATGAAAAATGTTTAACGCTTTATGCTTTTTGCGCGGTTATATATTTTCAAGGGTTCTACATTCCTAAATCTGAGGACTACATAAATAATGCTCAAGCACAGTGCATGCCATACATTTTATGTATATCGCATTATATTTGAGCAATCGCAGCTTTAATATAAGTATATGATAATTTACTAATGAAAATTATAATAATATTTATGTTTAGAAAATATTCATATTTTTTTGTAGGACTCGAAAAAAGAGTACACGTTCAACACTAATTAAAAAAAAAAATACAAGAACACGAAACGTTTACTATTTAAATATAATTTTTAAAATTTTTCATCCAATCTATCTATAGCTGATATTTCAAGTTTCAAAATTCTGAATAATATCAGATTTGATTTACATACTCGATAGTATTGTGTTGAGGAAATTCCTTTCGGTTAATAAAAATAAAAAATTTCGTATAACGAGTTGGCATCCATCATTCAAATTAATATATTCTAGATTGACAAACATTTGAGTTCTCAACGCGTGTGCACCAACATGGTGTAAATCTATAGTGCAGCTTCGGTAAGTTACACGAAAATAAATGTTGAACTTTTTGGGATGGAGCGATCCGGTTTCAGACAGCTAGCGATCGTACGACACAAAACAACATAGTTCTAATCTACTATAAGAAAGTATACGGATTCTTAAGGGTTACTAAGGATAATTTTTTTTTAATAATTGCTTCTTTATATCATTTAATTCTAAATTAGTAATTTTCGATTTCCTATTTGAACAAATCTGCTCCGAGCAACTGAAACATAAATTAATTTATATTCTCCTGAAACTTAAAATTAAATTAGATTAAAGAAATGCCATGGATCTATACAAAAATAACTTAGTAAAGTAATTAATTTTCAAGATTTAATTTTATTAGTCGTTTCCTCGGCTGAAGCTATAAATTTCCAAAAAGCAAATTAACAATATAAATGTTTGCATTGCAACAACGAAATAATAATAGACAAAATCTTAATCTGTAATTTACTGCCCTCAACTGAAAATTAACATAACAATTTAACCGGATCCTCAAAACCTCAAAATATTAAAATACGAGTGTATAATGCAGATATTATACCATTAATGCTGTACTTAATAAACACATTTTATTTTAAAATCACTTGATGTTCTCATTAAAAATTCACTCGAGTTTTTAAACTTTTTGAACAAATTTTTTAATTAAAATATTCCAAAATCTAATTTTATAGGAAATAAATAACATAATTATTACTTTATTAGTATAATATTTCCAACCAACCTCAAGTGCCCTAGTGAATTACCTGAAACCAAAGTTTTTGTAAATGAAATATTCTACTAGATCATTAAGTAAATTTTTCACGAAAATTCACGAGTACAACTGAAAAACAATATAATTTAATAATTTAAATTATTAAGTCATAATAGTTCCAAATCGATCTGAAATTATAGCTATAATGGTACTGGTACACCTCAAACCCCAATTTAAACACGTTTTAGTGTGAAATTATTAATTCTTATTACTAAACATATATTTACCACCTTGAATCCGCAACGTTGACAACTCAAAAGCAACTTATAACTACAGCAACTAAACAAAATCATAATCTAACAAATAAACAAGCCAGCATCAAACTCATCATCGCACTACTACACTCCTCCTACAAAAAAAAATCCTAGAAACTCTAAAAACACTCAATTGCATGTTCCCATGTGCACTCACCGACCGCAAAATGTTGTTTTAAGCAAATAAAAATGTTGTTTTAAGCTAAATGTTTTGTTTTGGATGAGGACACCTGTTACCCGAGAGAGAGGACACGGGGCCCCTACAATTCTGAAAACCTCAATACAGAACACCACACGCCATATTCAAGCCAGCACCTAAACCGAACAATTTTTAGTAACTTAAAAATTCGAAAACTGTTGAACATGACATTCAACACCATCTCATGGCAGATGTTGACAACAAATCGAGAGCGGGCTTAACTATGCAAATGACAATCATGCTATCCACCTGTTCTAGACCAAATACTAGTGTAGAAATAGATAGTGTAGAAATTCGAACTTTGATCATTATTTTGTAACATTTGTGTTAATGTAACAAAGAAATGACGAGAGTACGAATTTTGTTCGACAATCGCAACTTAAAAGTTGGAAATTTTGCCGCTGATATTCTTCAGGAATTTCTAAACTTTTCCTTATCTGCGTTAATTCTACTTAATGTATCCTGGTTATATCCAATCTAAAATGGTTGTATCCAATCTAAAATCTAATTGTATTGAGGAGATGATTTAATGATGGGTGAAATACATTTTCAAATAAATTCAGCAAATCGTTTTCGTTACTGGCATCGCCTTTGAATACATCGTGATATTAACGTAATCAAGCGTGTTGTGGTCAATATATCTTCATATTTATTCTTTAGGAATTTTTATTGTAACACCAATTATAATAATTGTTTGTTTGAAAGGAAAGCTGGGCAGCGTCATAATTCCAAAGAGTCGAACTACTGGCTTAATGCAAAATGAAGCACCGTCGAAAAAGAGTTAGATACGTTTTAACATTAAGACCACACGCACGCACTCAGAAAAAAAAATGATAAATACATGATTACATTTACCATATTATGATAACACATAATCATTGTTATTATATTAATATAATCATTGTGTGTTCAATACAATCATTTAATTGATTGATTTTATCATACTATTATATTCTTGATCTTCTTCATCATAAGAATGATGATCACTTGTGACCACTTGTGATCATCATTCTTATGATGAAAAAGATCAAGAAAATGATCAAGAATATAATAGTATGATAAAATCAATCAATTAAATGATTGTATTTAACACACAATGATTATATTAATAATAACAATGATTAAGTGTTATCATAATATGGTAAATGTAATCATGTATTTATCATATTTTTTTTCTGAGTGCGTACTGTTATTTGTTGTGTCATATTTCGGAGTCGAAGATCGTGGGGCCGGATTATAAAATCATTTTTGAAATTAACAGATATGAAAGTTGATTGTATAGCAACTTTGAGTCTGTTTTAAAATGATGTTGCCTAAAAAATCAAAATGCTGGTTTACAGATCAAAGAAAGATACACGCGGTCCAACTCATAACTTATTTTGTAGAAATGAACTTATTTGAAAGTCTATAAACCGCGCTGTAAACTGATAGGTAAATTTGTTATTGTCGGTCGTGTCCGAATATAGAACTAGATCGATGGAAGTTTCATTCAATTAGTATTGTTGCAGTACGTTCAAAACTATAAAATTTTGGAATTTCGTAAGAATGCAATATATAGCTAATTATTATTCCAGAACCGAAAACATTTTCACAAACAATGTCATGCGATCAAAAACCATTGTTAGTTGATTTACCAGCCGATAGAAAAGTTATCGCGAGTAAATCAATAACCAAGATTAAGTTTACTGTAGATGGATCTAATAATACATTTAAGACCTTTCTAGTTGCCGATTTTCTCATAAATATGGCGTGGCACTAAATATTGACTCCGATAATGACACCAACTAGCACCCCTATTCTCTTAGCCGTGTCATCTATCGCTTCTTAGTCGATTGAAGCGACAATCATCGATTGAAGTGTTGTCACTTGGTATTCCGTTAATCGTTTAAATTGTCAGGTTTTTTTTACATTTCTTTAGTAAATAAATAAAAAGTAATCTGAATACAATGTTTTTTTTTCAATTTTTTCATGTCACAAGCTTTGCCCGAGCACGACTCGGGCAAATCAAAAAAACAATCGAGCTACACCCCCGTCACGCTCGGGCAAATCATTTAAGTGTTTAAAAAGTTTCATGTCACCTGAGGTGAGATTTGTAGTCGTGCGAATTTTTTAGGTGATACTAGCATAGGAGGGGGACGAAATGTAGGTTTAAGGCGTATATCCTCTATCCGGTCTTAATTTATTTAATTGCGAGGAGAAATATGGTTACTAGATTTATTTTGCCATGCCAATTGACAAATTGTTTTTTTATTTAAATTTGTTTTGCGACTGTAAAGTAGAAATACACGAAAAGACTGTCACGCATTTTCCGAAGGTCGTAGTCTTTTCATGTATTTCTACTTTTCAATCACAAAACAAATTTAAATTTAAAAAGATGTGAGAATTAAGCTTTAATTCCATGGATAACATTTGCTGACAGCAGTTTTTTTGCTGATAATACGCAAAAAAAATTTTTTTTTTAAATTTCATGAGAGTGACAAAGAACAGAAATATTTTTTATTTCATTTTATAGTAAAATTTTATGGTTTTACATTTTGGAATAACATAAAAATTTCATAAAATATTTAATTTGTACATTTTCGTACAATTCGAATTTTAATATATACACCACAAAAAACCACTAACGTTAATAAATTTCGGCCCAAAAAAAAAATAATAAATCGACATTTGAGTATAAAAATGGCGAACAACTTATTTTATATGAGTGTGAGAAAAATGTCTTATCTTTACACACATGTTTTGTAGTTGTGTGAAAAATGCTGCCATAAAAAATACTCCAATTTACATTTTTTATGGCAGCATTATAGCAGCAAACTTCCCCTATCACACTTCCCCTCTCAGCAAAATTTTACTGACAACATGTTTTGTTTCGTACACAACCACTAATATCTATATTTTTTTCTCGCTTTTATTTTTGCTGACAGCAGATTATTTCCATGGAATAGAGGCATTAGTATGGCAAAATAAATCTAGTAACCATATTTCTGATCGCAAATAATTAATTTGCGACCGGATGGAAGATATACCCCTAAAATTATTTATTTTAACACGATTTGATTTATTTTTGTTACGTTACCTCAGTTGACTAACGTGGAGTTCTACCCAACAAAAAGATTTGATCTAGATCAAAGATCTATATATATAATAACTAACAAGGTTCATGTTGAAAAAATATTATGGCATAATCAAGTTTATATATAATAAATAATACTAAATATGGTTATTAATTTGTTTAATATATTAATTTACACAAAACACATCTGAACACAGCAAAAAAAAATCATAAACAACTAATTATAAACCTTGTTACTTGTCAGTAATTGATAATAATGTTTGGTGGTGGTAGTGATCAAATCGAAAGATCAAATCTTTCAAAAAATATAGATTTGAACTAGATCAAATCTATGTCATTTTTGTGTTGTATAGAACGTAAAATATTGATTTAGATCAAACCTTTTGTTGGATAGAACTCCACATAAGAGAATAAAGTTTTATAGATGAAGTGACACGACAATTGTCGCGTCGTATGGAATGACACGACAGAGAATAGGAGTGCCAATTTCTTATTTGACTATTTCGTTTTTTTATTTGTTTTCTTATACAAAATAAATAAGTTAACATTGGTCTTTTATCAAATTTTTTTGTAGTTCTCGATTGAACTATGTTGAAACAATTGATTTTTCCGCTCGGATTTCATGATCTCGCTCGAGTTCATGTGTTGTGAAACAAAACAAAACCGCTTACTAAATTTCCAATAAAACTTTCTAATTTAAAACAAATTCATGATTTGTATCATGAAAAATAACAGGTAGAATTGTTACTGCTTTTCCATATATATATGCATACACTTTGAATGCTGTCTAAAATTTCCGTACGACGCTCATGATCCTGATCTCGGTTTAGATGGGAATCGCGATCGATTAAATTTCGAGTAGGTAATTTAATTCTCTGAGAATACCAATCAAAATCGAGAATAAAATGATCAGCATACTTGAGTGCACCTTTATAATACTTTGAATATCAAAAAGTAGATCCCTCAAAAAAATTAGTGGACACGCCTGGACAGGGTGTTTTTTTAATAAGTACGGTGAAAATTGTGATGTGTCTTGTGATCTTGCTTTCCAGAAGTGATATAAAATGGCCTTGAAACTAATTAGTTTCTGCGATTTTTTTAATTAGGACCTGTATTTTTGAGTGTATCTTTGATTAAGCAATATGTAAAAATAAATATTTTCTGCTCACACACAATTTTTTGCTTATCTCAAACCATTTCAAAAATTCTTTGAGCTAAAAGTATTTATTTTTAATTGCTTAATTAAACGGTCTACACAAAAGTACAGATTCTGTTTAAAAAAATTCCTATCTTTCAATATCCCCGGGGTATGGAAACATATTCGATTTCGGAAAATTCGATTCGCGGCGTATTTTGGTATTATGAATTTTTTTTTTCTATCGAATAATTCGAAATCGAGTCGCCAGATTATGAAACAAAAAAAAATACTAATTCGATTCGTAACCGAAAATAAGACGTCAAAATTCGACTGGTCTTTAGGTGGCTAATGTCGTATTGTGTCAATGTTGTTTTAAAATAATATTTTTTTTTATCGTGTAACTAATTTCGGTCGAGTAGTTTTATATTTTTTAATTAAGGCAATTATAATTATATGTAGGTTTTAAATAACAATATATATATTTACCAAGATGTAAGTTGTAAAATAATTCACTACAAATAACGTTTGTATTTTAATAATATATAAAATTAATTTGACAGATCCACAACAAATGGACGATTCGCTTTGTTTCATAATAGCAATGCAATATTCGAAGCGTATCAAATTTTTAGATATCGAATTTTTCGAAAGCGAATAATGTTTCATAATAGACCAGTGGACGGCCTCTCGACGCTCGATAATTTGCGTTACGAGTATTTTTTTGTCCTATCTAGCACTTTTCTTGTTTTTAAATTGAACCTATACTAAATATTTGTTGACCCTAGGAATTACGCGATTAAAGATGAGTATTATCATGAAAAAATAAAAAAGTCAATTGTGTAAACAAAATTATAATAATATTATCTACAATGGCAATTTACAACTGCTACGATTGATCCTCGAAGAATTTTAAAACTTTTCAAAGCACACATGTAGCAGAATCCACCAATATTTTTAAATTTAAAATGTAAATATATCATTCGAATTTCGAATGTACAAAACACTACTACATTATTTATGGTATGGCAAGTAATTATTTTCGTTCTTACAAAATTTTTATATTTCTTTTAGTTAATTTGAATAATGCGCTATTATAATTTATAAAAAAAAAATTAATAATAAATTCTATTTAATTTCGAATGTTTTGTCCATTTTTATTTGTAATAGACAAACCAAATAGTTTTGTTCTTGTATTATGTAATTATTTTATAAGATAGAGAGAACTTATTTGTCTAGAAATTGTATCATTATTATATACGTTTTCAACAATAAAATAATAAAAGATATAAAAAAAAAATTAAATCAATCATTTTACTTATCCGATATAACAAAAAATTTATTTATTTCATTTTTTAACAAAACAGAAAAAATATATATAGAAAATTTAAATTATAATTAATTAAAAATGTAAATATTTTAATAAACAAGAAAAAACGAACAAACAATCAAAAACAGGTGTACGGTTCAATAACAATATGCAAGTTTTCAAAAATTTATAAATTTAAATATAATATATAGTTTTAAAATTATTAAAATTTAGTAAACGAAAAATTATAGTATTATTATAATTAAAATTTTATATTTAGTACATTTTGTTTGTTCTTTTTTAAATTTATTTTATTAATATTACTTATTTTATTTTATTAGGCACAGATTTTTTAGATTTTCGCCTTTTTCTTGCGACGACACCAACACTATTACCAGTCGGCGTACTGAATACGGAATTTTGCAATGGTTGTGGTACTAGAGCGTTTAATAGTTGTTGCTGCGATGCTGGTATTGTTGCAGTCGGTATCACAATCGGATGATGAGTTGACTGGTTTTGTTGTTGCCTGACGTTGGCGTATTCTCATGAATGTTTCACTTTACCATTTATTGTGCGTGATTTTGTTTGTGGTGGTGGTGGTGTAGCCGATACTGGACTACCGAGGGTCGCATCTGCCGCATGTGTGGCAACGTGTTGTATCCCCTTTTCCATGCATGTATGATAAATTGGTCGCATCAACTGGAAAAAAGAAATAATATTATTTTTAAAACGGACAAATTTCGAAAATAGAATTAAAATTGTTAGAGTTTATAACTCCAAAATTAGATAGCGGCCTTGATGATTGAAATTTAGTTTTGTTTGATGATAACTTGACCATTTTCACTAAATTCATTCATGAAAAAATTTGCATCTGATTTCAAAAGTTCACATCAGAGAAACTGAAATTCCAAAATTTATTTCGAAAAAACTCCTGGGGCTACAATCTAATCATGTAAAAATGACAATTGATATTTTTTGATACCTTTTAAAAATGTTTTGTACTATAAAATCTCAATACAGTTATAATATTTAGGAATGCTATTAAATGACTCTTATATCACAAAAAATCTGGGGGTCTATTATGAAATTTTCGACGCGCGTATATTTTTCGACGTTGTCGAAAATTTGGTATTATGAAATACTCGACGCGTCGTTTTTTTTTTAAATAACATCGACTATTTTACGACAGTTCTTGAGGTGTCGAGTACATAAAAGAAAAGTGTTAAGTGTTGAGAAATAAAAAAAGTTTGTTAGTAAAAATAAATTAATAATTTAAACTTATAAAATTTTAATTAATAAAAATTAATTAATTAATTTAAATTTAATAAAAAATAATTAATTTACATTTTCATATAAAAAATATTTAATTTCAATTTTCGACATCGTCGAAAAAAAAATTCATAATAGCGATTTTCGACGTTGTCGACTGTCGACGTGGTCGAAAAAAATACGTGCGTCGAAAATTTCATAATAGACCCCCTGTGACGGAGTATTAAATATTTATAATTCAGATAGAATTGCTCATTTTGTGAAACTAAACTCAATTTTGAAAATTTTCGTTGGCTGAAAAAAAAAATTGTCCAGAACTGTACCGACGAACACCCATTTTAGAATCATAATTTTTTTTTCTCGAAAATTTCACAATTTCAACCGTATTAGCCATATTCTAGAACGAACCTGATCATACAGCGACTTTATTTACGAATCCTAAGTTTATCACACGTTTCAGCCTTTTCCACAAATCGTTAAGAAACTGAGACAGGCCCAGCTCTAAGAATTAATTTTAGATTTCAACACTTTGACTTTTTAAAACAAAGCCAAAAAGTAGTAGAGTATTATAATTATGAACGTATGAATGAAACTTCACCTTTTTAGCCGGATTTGGGTTAAAACCCGATTTATATTATAGGTAAGAATTGAATCATTTTTTACGGTTTTTTTTATCGTGCTTTGTAAAAAAAAAATGTATTTTTGAGCACTTTTGTTGTTTAATAGAATTGAAATATTTTTGACGGATTTTTAAATATTTTAAAATAATAAAATAAAATTTTAAATAATAAAATAAAATAAAAATAAAATTTTAAATAATAAAATAATATAAAATAAAATAAAATGTTTGTAATTTTTAATTTATTAAATGTGGTTCCACTTATCTAAATAAAAATAGCTAGTTTATTGCAAAGGACACTTGTTGTGACACAAACGCACGTCGAAATTGCTTAATAATCGAAAATGAAATGGTTACGAACTGAAACATACACCAAGGATAAAGTTGGTATTTTACGAATAATCCCATTCGTATCCGCGGTCGTTGTTAAAATAATGCACTCTGACTAAATCACACGGAAAGAACTGCAAGAAACAGAACTAACTGGTTATTGATTCAAACTTGCAACAAAGCCATATACATCATTTTATGACTGACATCATTTATGCGTGAATTCCACAGTGAAACAAATTTTTTCAGTAAAATTAATACGAGATAAAAATATAAATCCTTTACTTGTTAGGAAGAAACAAAAAAAAAATTTCAGTAAAATTTACTGGAGAAAATGTTGCCATAAAAAGTATGAAACTCAATACTTTTTATGGCAACATTTCTTTGTCTTTGTCACTCTAACGTAATTTTAATATGTATACTCTCCTCTTTTCTCAGTATTTTTTAACTGAAAAAAATTGTTTCACTGTGAAATCCACGCATTACCTGCCAATATTGTTTTCTCAGGTTTCGCAGACGTTCTTTTACTACTTCATTCGATAACGGAAGCAAATGGTTAAAGAGATTGAGCATATCCTTGTCTCCCAAAGACATTTTTCCAGTGGGCACTAAAACGCCACTGTCCTTTGACTAATTTCTTTCAGAGTTGAAAAATAATCCTCTGTTATTGAAGCTTGTAAAACAACTTTTTTCTGAAAAGAAAAGAAAATCAGTCGCGTTTTTATCGTAGAGCTATTTTTTAGCCTGTACAGACTGAGGATTAATTAAACTGGTTTAGCAAAATTCGGTCAAGTACTCAAGGAAATAAAATTCAAATCAGCTCGACACACTATGAAAAAATGAAAAATCAACTAACAAATTTGAGTGTTTCCATAGGTTACTTGATTGAATTTTGCTAAACCAGTTTAACTAATCCGCAGTCTGTACATGCTATTATTCCTGTGACAGACTATGGATTAATAAAACGTGATGTGATTTTTTCGAGTTAAGCGCTAGTGTGTCAAGTAGAAGATTAGCTAATCTTGATTTGGTTTGAGATTTAGTGACTAAACTGGTTTAATCAACTAATCTTCAAAAATTTTGCAGATTTATCATATTTATGAGATTAGTGGAGACTACAAGTAGCACCATTACACGTCGAAGTTTTTAACTCTTATGACAATTCATTGTTTGACTGCATTTCATTCAAATAGTAGTAAAATTAAACAAACAAAAAATATACTTGTGAATTGCAATAAATCCTGTTTATTTGACAACTGAAAATGATGAGTTCATTCGTTATTTAATTATTTCATAACAATTAATTGTCAATTGCGATGTTTATTATTAAATAATTAATTGTTTATTTAATGAAATAAATAATTAATATATTCAATTGATATGTCATTTGTTATAATATTGATACCGTGCAATCGTGGTGCCACTATAGTATTTTACATTTGCATCGCGATTAACTAAGCTTTAGTATGTCAAAGCAAGAGGATTTATGATCGTTTAGCTAAACGAGTTTAACTAATCTTGTTTTGTTAATCCCTAGTCTGTCACAGGTATTAGGCTGTATGCCAAACTTAAGGTAAATCATTTACTACCACTGATCTATATACCACTGATCTATATACATGGATACGACTTGACAAAAACTATATGGTAGTGAAAAAATAGTTCTACGTTTGTGACAGAGACAGAAAAATTTACTTTTTTTTCTTGAATCCGAATTTTCGAAATTCAAATAATGTAAACAGAAAACTGGTTCCTATGAGTTTTTGACGTTTGACGTTTTGACGACACGAACTCTTTTTTTATTCGAAATATTTGCAGGTGCGCATTTGAAATTTCAAGGGAAATCGCAAGAAGAAATTTGCATACAAAAACGGTACCACATGAATTAAATGAATAAAATATGATTTATAATTTAAATCATTTGAATATTATTATTTGTTCATTGACTATAATAATAAAAAACCAATGTCAGAAATTTTCGAAATTAAATCTATCGTCAATACGGTCCTATCTTTCGGAAATATTTTTTTAAAGCAAGAGGTGTATATAAACGAGCGATATGACTATAAAAAAAGTGCTCCCATATTTTGCAGTTGTTTTATATGGTTTCTGACATTCATGTCGTATCCATGTATAGAGATCAGTGTTTACTACGGTAAAAACCGGATTTAGGATAAATTTTTCGATCAGTTTGCCATAGAGTTTTTGAAAAATAAATGAATTTACCGAAAAATTAACTTTTATTCGACTATTGGGCCGCAGCCTTAGTTTGGTTTCTATCATTGTGAAACTTATTTTTATGCTTCCAAATTGTTTATATTGCCCCAACTGCAGATTTTAATTGTATTATATACATGCATAATGAGCTAATGCTAGGTCTACAATACTTTAACGAATTTTAGCTTATGCAAGTCAAAATATTTGGCTTGAACAAAATTAAACTTTGTTTCATAAAAAATCAATGATTTGTGACAATATTAAGTTCTTTTTATATTTTTAGAAGGAAAATGACAGATTGAACATTATACAACCAATTTATTTGTGCAAAGCATGCATACACTGACCCAAATTATTTGAAAATGTGGACCTAGCATACCGTAAAACATTAGTTAGGCACCAATTAAACGATGCAATAGATCATCGTTCTTTCTTTAAGATTGAATCAACAATATCAACAAGTAACAGCAAAGTTATTATTAATATCTTGGGCGGCTTCCAATGTGGATTATCTCTGAAAGAATTAGGAACCGCCCAGACTCTACTCGAAGGGTTATAAGACATTCCTGTTTAAAGTTTATTTATTCATTTTATTTTTAAGTCTCGCAACATTTCGCGCTAATCAAAACTCATCTAACAAGCGCTGATAAGGATAGTGAGACATTTAGAAGCTGTAGTATTTTAGCGTAAAATAATCGGTATGGTCTAATTAAGAGAACGAAATTTTTTATGGTCATAAAACCGCAATTTGTGGAGTCAACACTAACGAAAGAAAATGCGGATTCAGTGTTGCGTTCGTTCGTTCCTTCCTTCCTTCTGATGTTTTTTAAATCAATCCAAGTTGCTGAACAAAATTCACAAGAAAAAAAAAAACGTCAAACGTCAATCAGTTATCCGTGGGTCTGACACCTCCTTATTAAAAACCAAACTATTTAGGAATCTATTGTGCTAAATCAGCACTCTATTAACTGAAATTGAAGAGTGAAATTTTCAGGTATTTTATCTTGTTTTGCACTATACATACTCTCAAATCGAATACCTAAAAATACGCTATAATAAAAATTCCCTTGGAAATTAAGCAAACCTTTAAATACGGCCATTTTTTTCAAGTAATTTACCATAACGGTAAATCACTAAAACTAAGAAACTAAAGTATTTATGACAAGTCACATTAATTTTTGAAATGACTTGTCATATACCCATCGTCTTTTATGAAAATATTCTAAGCGAAACTTGTATGACATTTATCCGACATTTCTCTTTCTATCACGTCTTTTTAAAATGGCGTACGTAAACAAACCAGAGAATGAAAAAAATATATTTCATTTCATGTTCAATCTTTTTGTTGCAACGCCTTTGCAATTATTTCATTTTGTACTCTGATCTACATTTTATTTGTCGACTAGGTAAGTAAATGTTTTACAATTGTTTACAATCCTTTACAAGGAAAATTTTAACATAACCAGTCATCTGTAGCACCAACACATACAGATGTGGGCAAATTATCATCTCATACGAAATTCATGTTAATGTGATTTTCAAAGGCCGAACTGCAACCTATTGTATAGTTGGCACATCATTATGGTAGATATCGACCAATCCAAGGAATTCGTGCAATAAAAATTTAATATACCCAGAAAATTCGCCTTTTATGAGTTATTAATACCTGTGAACCCTTTTCGACAAAATATGAATTCCGAGTATTTATTGTCCTGTTAATTAGTTTGACCTCCGAATTATTTTGATTTTATGACACAACTAGGTAGTATTTAAGAATTAATATTTTACTGAAGAATTTCGGTCTCGTTTGTGACTTTGAAAAGTGAAAGTGGTTTTTGTTAAAATTAGTGAAATTCATTATGGGTAAAGCAAAGGACATCAATGCTGTAACCAAAGCCAAAATGTCGACGTATTTGGAAGTAGACCAGTACACGCATGCGCAAATAGCCCAGAAAACAGGAGTGAGCCGATCATTCGTGAGCAAATTTTCGCAAAAATTAACATCTCAGTCTTCAACAAGTCCCAGAAGATGAGGAAAATGTGGTGGCAATCCGAAAAACAACAGTCAGGCAGGACAGATTTTTATTGCGGAAAGCTAAAGAAAATCGAACGTTATCCAGTAAGTCTCTGAGGGATACAATGCGTAACGTTGGTGCGGAAATATTGGAGAGAACAGTGAGACGGAGACTTTTTCAATATACGCTATGTGCAAGACGACCTAGCAAGAAGCAAAGGTTAAAGGTTAAACTTTTAAAGTTACACTTTTCAAAAAATGTTTCTTTCAACTTTATCTTTTTCTATTTCTTGATTAGGTTGTATTTAGTGACGAGACTATGATGAATTTGACACTAGCAATGTCCTGGACTGTTCGTAGATCAAAAGGAGAAGAATATTTATCTTACTCTGTCCAACACCAGATCAAATAAGCAGTTAGAGTCATGGTTTGGCCAGCAATATCATCAAAAGACTCTTCCCACTTTATGTAGTAAACGTGATATTGAAAGCGAATCAATATTTAACTGTTATGCAATCACAACTGGCACCGACTATGAATGAAAAATTCAATGGGGACAATGGAAAGTCACCGATTTAAGGACTAACGGCATCCAAATCCTTGATTGGCCAGCGAATAGGCAAGATATGAATCCCATCGAAAATATCTGGGATATTCTTAAAGAAAAGTATCAGAAAAGTGCCCGTGCACCCACTCAGAATTGATCGAAGCGATGAAAGAAGTCTAGGAAAATGACGCCGATCTACTCACCAAAGCTAAAAATGCAATAAGTGAAATGCCCCGTAGGATAAAATTATTAGAAAATGCTAAAGGAATGTTCTCCTAAAAAAACTCATAATTTCCATTAAGCAGGACTAATTCCAGAATTTTATCCAAATGCGCTTTAAAATTCATTTTAATCATAAAAATACAATTTTATCAAAATCTATTCATATTTGATTTGGATCAGATTCGTAAGATTCCTATCTAAAACTAAATACGAATCTAGTACTCTCGTTTTCCTATTGCATTCATCATTCACTCAGAATCAACATTGAAATTTCAATTGGGTGTTTTTTTTATTTTAATATATGTAATCGGTTAAGAAATGGATAAACTCCATTGTGGAGCAAGATTAAAATTGATAGATTTGAGAATTTTTTCCAAAAATAAACTTATAAATCGATTTTGAATAATAGCGATTTAGGTTCGTATCGACAGATGTGGCTACGACTTTTAGCCATAGTCGCGATTTTTTCGAAAATGATGTTCAGAAACTGTATTTTAACGCAACTAAAAGTACAACTTTTCGAAAACAAGAAACCAACATAATAAAAAAAAAATCAATTATTTGTCAAAACAAAACCAATTATTTTAAACTTGATTAATATAAACTACGCTCTGTAGGTGGATTCCGGTTGCGTGAAATTGTTAGTGGAACGAGATTTTGTAATAAAATAGAATAAAAAATTGAAGTAAGCTAGAAAGGAAAACATAGAAAAAAATCTCGTTCCTTTCGTTCTCCCCAAACCGGGATCCATACGCTGTTTTATGTTCTCTAAAAAATCTGAGTCGTTAAACGACGATGATGATGAAAACAGAAATTCCATATTAATTTAAAAAAAATAAAATACAATATCCCTTCTCGAGCCCATGATCACAATTGTGTACGTAAAAATCGTGTGCGAAAGAGAATTATGAGAAAAACGGAATACACGAGTAGAAGCACAAAGTTCGCACTAAAATAAAAGTGCTATACATTTCTTTATTTTTAATTATAATAACACTATGTATAGTATTGGGATTTGAACGAAATAATAGCTTTTCAACTGAAACACAACAAATAAATTACGTATTTGACAATTGATAATGTTGTGTTATGTATTAAAAAAAATTATGATTGAAATTCGGAATGGAAAATTCGGTGTCAAACGTCAGTTGTAACCGCGATTAAAACCATCGATATCCACGATTTTAATCCCGGCTACTTATTAAATCCTGGCTACTTATTAAATCCTGGCTTCATTTTGACGTTTTAGCCTGGTCTAAAAATAATAAAAGATAGGCTTTAGTCGCAGTTGCGATTTGAGCTTCGTCTGTCGATATGACCTTGAATTTTAGCTAAAATGGTCACCTTCCAGAATTTCATGAACAATTCATTTTGTAATCCCAATGGCCCAATTTAGACGTGCTTTGATCAAATTAATTTTTCATATCTCGATTAGTTCTTTATGCATTACATGCAATACCAATTTCACATTACCAATATTGGTTTAGGTCGTGTGATATTTGAAACTGTTTTGCGATAAATTATAACATAACAAGTCACGACGACCCAATTATAAGACCCGTTGCTACTGGGAGTTTTTTGACTGATGTGAGCTATGTTTTAATTTCACAGCTTTCCGTTTTGGTTTTCAAACGATCCATAGATTTATCAACAATATTTCTCTTATTTGAGGTTTGAAAACCAAAACGAACAGCTGTGAAATGAAAACATAGCTCGTATCAGTCAAACAACATAGCTTTCCTCAGTGCGAAATTTTAGTTACTTGAAATTGGGAATTGGATATTAAGTTGAATTACTGAGTAGACTAGTTGCTCTGATAAATTACAGTCATTCACAATTTGAGCATTTTTGGCGGTTTTTTTTATTTTAATTCAGTTCGGTTTTCTTACTTTACAGGATTTGCATAGGTCTGATATTATTACGATAAATTATCTGTAATTTAAGTTTGTTAAAATACATTGTGATAACCATTGTAGAGTAGTTGTTAGAGAAGTCACTGAGGAGTAAGATTTTAGCAGGTAGAATGTAATCTTAAATATTCCATAAGCAAGGATTTTCAACACTATTTTTTCAGCGTTCGAGATCATGTCGTCCTGAGATAATCACTAGATACTATTGAGGGCATGAGTATACCCCAGGAGTGAATTTATTGGTGGACCCACAACCACCATTATGGTGATAAGAAAGTGCTTATTTAGCAAATAATTTTATCTCATATCTCAATACGTTTATTATCACAATTTTTAGATTTAGTTCAATTTCGAAAATCATTTTTCTTTCAGTGGTTCTAGTGGTTGTATCCTCGTTTTCTTGAAAGTTGAATACAAGTGTGATATACCAATGAATGCAATCACTCCAAAAACAATTATTCGTATTACTTTGTGTCTCTGGTCGAATAAGAAAATTTAAATTTTTAAATTATAAAGAGATATTATTAATAACTATATTACTTACATGTTCCCAAATTAAATTGGAAAATTCGTCAAGATGCATGCCAAAATCACTCATTTCTCCACTATACCGAATGTATGCCCATAATGCTAACGTTAATAAAGATATTCCCATAAGTAAATTACAGAAATTGGCAAATGTGTATAAACCAACTACTCCAAAGATACCACTTAAAACATACATAAGAATGGCTATTGCAAAATACACAGCAGGCGTTCGGGCAGCTTTAAAAATATTTTTGCTTTCGTTGTACGATTTAAACGATGCATACTGTTCGTCTAGGTCCACCATTAATTGTTCCCGATACTTTTCTGAAAACTCTGTACCGCCCATTTTACGTTTAGCCGAAAAATTTTCTATTGCTTTATCTTTAATACGTAAGTGTTCTGCTTCTAAATGATCTGGATTTATGAACGGTTTAGTACCACCGCATAGATCCTGCATTAATTGTGTATATAGATCTTTTGCTGCAGCTACTGCTGTTAAATTATTTGCTTCGGCAGTCGCCTGAAGCATTGTTTTCGGCTCTGGCAATGTGTTACCTTTATATATAGCTATATACGATTTAAAATATTGTGTTAAATCACGGGCTTTAACCCTTTGGCCATGGATTTCTTTTGTTATTAAATTTTCTGGCGCTAGTAGCATCGGTATTAATTCCTTTAAACTAGTTTTAAATTCTAATTGTATGTCGGCTAATCGTCCATCAAATTTCGGATTTGTTGATACGGTCAAACCAGGATGTGGCATTAAAAAGCACGCAATTTCCTGGAAACATGAGGTGATATGGCGCCTTATGGATTGTAACTCTGTATGTTGCTTTTCTGTTATTTCTAGTCGTTTTTTTAAAATTTGTTTTCCGCCGGCAGCACCATATTCGGCTTCATAAGGAAAGCTCCAATCTCTCACTAGAAATTGTAGTCGTTGAAAAGGTTTTTGACCTGAATCGGCTAATGCCAACCGACCATATTCTGTAAATAACTGAAATTAAAAGATATACATTCTTATTAATCATACGAAATTTTATAACGGCGATGAAATTAATTTGCTCACTTGCAAATGTTGCAAATCATCCTCTTGTATGTTTTGTGATATATTAAAAATTTGGACCGATGATAACATGGTGCTCAGTGCAAATACAGTTGCACAATCTCGTACTGTGCTCTGACTATCGAATGATCCTTGTGTGTCTAGTAGTACGATTGCTATTTTATCACCATTTGCATAGTCGTGCAGAAAAATTTCTGACCACATTAAAATCCCGGTTGTGTCACGTTCAGAACCACCACGCCACGAAAAACCTGCTAACGGTTCATTATCCTCACCTAGCCAGGGGGTTCCACGATGATGTACATACTAAAGATAAAACAAAATATTTAAGGTATTCGTACAATAAATTAAACTGCCAATCATACCTTGGAATACAAGTACCGCAAAAAGAAATCTAATAAAAAACTTTTGCCTTTGCGAAATGCTCCCGCCACCGATATAACTACAACATCTCTGTCTTTTACATCTTTCTGCAATAAAACTGCACTTAAACGGTCCTCATCCAATATAAACGAATGATCATTACTGGGTGACACTATTTGTAGCGGGCGGCCATGTTCGCCTCTCTTTGGCGGGTCGATTCCCATCTTTCGATCTTAAATTTAAACGCAACAGTAAATAGAAATAGTTTATGATTTTAGATTTTGCTGAAAAAAATAAATTACAAATCGCCAACCTTGACTCTTCAAATATAATACAAATAAATAAAAAAATAAAAAACTAAAACAATTTTTAATGGAACTACAACTACTACTACTGTGTGATTATAATTGCGCTCCCAAAAACAAAATTGAATTCAGTCAAAATAATTATAGACGCGTATAGTGTAAAATATTGAAGTAAAATTGTGTGAATTAAAAATGTGTCACATAGTTTATGCAATTTGTTGTTTGTGCCCACTCACAATTTACTATTCAATCAGTAGTTGTGTCCGCCTATAGATTATGACATCATATATTTGGAAAAATAATGTAAATTGTCACACTGTTAAAAGAACAAGATCGTCATTTAAAAATTTGTAATTGTAAATTATCAAGAGTCAAATAAGTGTTAGTAAGCTTAAAACTTTACAATTTATATTCTGAACGATTAATTATATCAGAAGCGTAACAATTTCGTAATGAATTATAGAATAGGGAATGAAGATAGAATAAAGATCCACTATTTTCGACCATTTCTTCCTTTGCTGGAGAACATCATACACTGGAGGGATTAGAACTGAAATTGAATAATATGTATTGAACAAGACAGTTGCACAGTTTAAATAAAGTAGCAGAAGAGAAATTATTTCTTTTGTATTGACATTACCAACACAGAGAAACGAGATTAATAATATTGTTCTTAACCAAGTAGTATTGTCCTTAATATTGATTGTGTAACGGTCGTTATAAATGCTAATAACGTGAAACATCCAGGAAGTCCAATGAAAAAACTCAGTAAAGTATCATTGAAGGCGCAATAAATTTGTAATCTGTAAGACGAACTAATTAAATTACGTTATACAATAATTTGTATGACGTTATTATAGCAGTGTTGTAATGAAGTGTTCCTCGATTTTCGGACAAAAATGTATTCTCAATGAATGATTTATGTGTTTTTAACTGTGGCCTAGGACATTGACACATGGCCACACAACTACATTCAATGGTTAAGGAGTAAAAAAATGTGTCCTTTTTTCTCATATTTAGGCCCAAAATTATTTTAGATATTTTATTTTATGCAGGATTGCTAATTACTGACAAATGACTTTTCTAAAATATTTGTAGTTCGAGTATCTAAGAAAGTTGGGTATGTAATTTTATTATTATTTTTTAAATTAACAATTAGAATTGCCGACTAAATGACACAGTGGTTGTAGCGTCTTGTATCCATATCCATGCTTCATGAAAACCGATGTGTCTGTGATGTGAGTGGGTTGTCTGGGGGACCTAGCAGCTTGACTACGCTTCTGGTCAACAGGTAGATCGATCGACTATCCTTAAAATATAATGATAACTATTTAATTGGGGCGATGGACCCACCAGATCCAAACTAGCTACTTGGTAGCTCGAAATTATAAGTCCATGGTAATGAACTTCCGAAACCTGTATTGCAAAATTTATTTTAAACTGCAATTTGCCGTTTGAAGATAATCGATAAATATCGAATTGCGATTAATCTAACGAAATAAATACGAGGGTCGATCAATAAGCACCCGTGGTAGGAATGAAGACGCAAATTTTTAAAATTTTTATTTTTTAACGTAATTTCCTTTTAGGTCAATACACTTTTCCCAAAGTTTCTGCCATTTCTTTAACTCCTTCAAAAATGCGATCTCTCATGCGAATTTCTCACCCTCCTCGTTTGAGCAGAGTTTTTTCCCGTTAAGCTATCTTTTCATGTTGGGGAACAGAAACCGCAGAAAGCTGGGTCGGGCGAGTACGGTGCCTTTCTCGGGCGATCAGCGAGAATCATGTTGTGAACATTTTCAACAATTTCCTCGGTAACAATGTCTGCCGGGTGGCCTGCCTGGCCGCTCATAATCGAAAATAGATGTACGACCACGTTTAACTTCGTTGAACCGATATCTCACGGTTGTCATAAATGGTGAAGGGTCCCCATAGCGAGCATCCAACTTCGCTTTTGTTCCTTCGCATGTTTTGCCACCCAAAAATAAAAAGTGAATTACGGATCGATATCGCTTCTTTTCCATTTTATTGAGAAACACGAGTGATACAACTGGCTGGCAAATAAAAACTAGCCTGTCAACTAAACTGAAATTTAGTACGATGTCGTTTGACAGTACACGATGGTAGTGGAAACTTCTCTCAGCAACGCCACCTGTTTTTAAACACGGGTACTTATTGATCGACCCTCCAGTGATTAAGTTCAACATATTATCCGCAAATAAGTCTACCTTATGTATAAGAGGCCACATAGTGAATATAATCCTCCAAAAGTGATTGTATCAGATCCGAAATTTCGGCCTAGCTTACATCCGAATCAATTAAAATTTGCTGTTCAATTTGAAGATTTCGATATTTTCCAGACCAAAACTAAGTTCATGTTCAAAATAAGTCTCAATGCGGAGACGATTCACTCAATGCTTCCTTGTTTTGAAGGTACAAAGAGAACATATTTCCGAAATTACGTTACCGTTTTAGTTTTCAGTCTTATCAAAATAAGGTTTCAGTTCCGGCCTGAGCCTCTGAGTTTAAAACACAACTTTCAATTCTCTCCAAGAGGTCTTTCAAGGATGAAAGTAACACATTTCTAACCCAAGTTTTGACCACTTTATTTTAGTAAAATAATAAATGGCAGAACAAAATACTGCGGCCCTATTTTCGAATTAGTTGCGAACGATAATTCGATTCGAATGATAAGTTCGATTCGAACATAATTTAGTATTTGTGATTTCGAAGGAAAATCAAAATCTACACTGTTACGTATGCAGGGAAATTTTGACATGGTTATACATGAGGGTGGACTACACTGTCAAAAAAGCAACGAGAATTGGTCTGAATTTTTGACTAAATCACAACAATCAGTTTCGAACGGATAAGATTATTGATTTGAAAAAATGTCTATTATGAAATTTATCCGTCTCGGATTTTTCCGTTAACGGATATATCCGATTCGACACGGATTTACCCTATTATGAAACTTGTATTATCGGATTGGTAATAAACAAATTAATGTTAGCAACATTATTTTTTTTAAAAATAATTTGAGGTTATATCCGTTAACGGAAAAATCCGAGATGGATAAATTTCATAATAGACCCCCAGTCTTCTCATCAGGTCATCAGGACTGATTTTTTCAAATCAACAATCTCATCCTTTCGTAACTGATTGTTGTGATTCTTACAAATTTTCCCGAAAAATATCGTGCGCGTTTCACGAATGGTCCATAACAGTACTCATTTATAAATTCGAGACTCAAGTCGCAATGATTATAGTTTTTTCGTTTTCGTAAAAAAATCGTCAAAATTAGTTTGGGTCGAAAGTGGTATTCGTAATGCTTATAAGCCGTCTGTACGAAAAATACAAGTCTTGGTGTTGTAATTTTGTCGTTTAACGATCAAAACAAAAAATTTCAGTTTGATTTGCAATTATTCGGAGTAAAACACTCACTGTATTAACTATTTTAAATAACGCTGCAGCCGTGATTTTTCCTTTTGTATTGCAATTTCGTTTTGTGTATGTTTCAAATTCTCAGCATTAATTGCAATTACTGTTTGGATTGCGCGATAAGTGATTTTTATTTTGTGATTGAAACAATACGGTTTCGAATTCACAAATACCGATCATTCGAAAACGTCTTTCGTTTATTCGAATTCGAAATCCCAAATAGGGACTCAGAAGTCAGTTGAAGAGCTCGCTCAATGTCTTTAACAAATATGTTGATTCTTTTTCAGTTAAAATACTGTTAAAATATATGCTATTTTACTAAATCACATCATGTGAAGTAACATAATTTAAACTGATACAATTTAGGGTCTACACGAGATCGTATTTTATGGAAAATGTGATTGTGAGATTGAAAAAGCCAAAATTTATTCAAATACTATATATTCACTACGATACAATGATGAAACTGACAATTAAATCTAAACGCAACAATATTTTAATTAAGATCGTCATTTTTAATTTGATGCGTATTTAGATTTTGGTTTGTAATGATGATATTAAAAAAACCTTCTAATCACATACAGATAAACTCCGAGATATCTCAAACTTATGCCATTTTTGGAGGAATTTTTTACAAAATTTAACAACACTTCATTCAAATAGCAAAGATTAAATCACCTAGCCTGATTATCTCATGCATGCATACGTCATTATATCGAATAAATAAGACAACAATAATTTTTATGTCATTATAATTTTTTTTTTGTTAAATTTAAATGAAAAATGATATTTTTCGACAAAACAGATGATTCATGTGTATTTTAACGTAAAAACGTGATTTTAAAAATATTATAAGGTGATAATTTATAGACGCGCGATTAAATATTAAAAGCAAAAACATTAAATTAAAATTTTTGGCTCGCCAAAAATGTTATGATTTGATTATGGGTTACTTACTCAAAATTCGAATTATTTATTAGTACATGATGACACCGGGGTTACACATTAATAGCTTCCGTGATTGAATGAAAACATCATAACTAATTAGGAGGTGATAAATTTAGACAAATTATTGGGAAATTGGGATTCACGTGAAACAACAAATTGAAAAATATATTATTATTTATTCAATCGAACGATATAATTTACGTCACATTTTCTATAAGCTTGGAATCTACATGGAAGATAACACACATTCACCTATGTTCCATATTTGTTTTTGTTCTGTATTAATACGTCGGGTAATGTTCGATGATAACCCAAAAACTTACACACAATGTCATATTTTTATCACAAAGAAATCGTTCACCGTGTATTGTGTTAGAAAATGCTATAAGTAGAAGAAACAAATTAGATTGATTATCGTGTATTACTGCATTCCCAACACTTAAACCATGCCTTTCAACTTTTTTTTCGTAATAAAAAACAATTCATTAGAATATTTATATTTTTAAATAAAAATTGATCAAAGTTCGATTACACCTAGACGAAACAAAATGAAATTGAACAAAGGGAATATATGCACTATCATGGCATTGAAAATTGAACTACTTGAGAAAATCAGTGATGTACTTTATCCAGCCAGTATTAGATTTTACACAAACATCTACGCTAATGCAATCGTATACATCATGGAATATAGGATGAATCTGTATTAATATTCTATTTTTATAAAATCAAATCACATTCAATTATTTCCGTGTGTACAATAAAATATATTATTCATATAAATGTGCGAGTGTGCATTACAACATAGTTTTAAATAAACTGGATAAAAAAATATTTATCGATAAACGAAAATAAACAACCGATTAAATGCATCAGTGAACTAAAACCAAAATTAATAAAATCATATTGTCATATTCTATTAGACGCGCTACTTCCTCGGCCTTGAACCTGGTGCCATTTAATTTATTGAGATGTTAGATGTATTCACGGATATTATTATTGTGAGATACATTGCTTTGAATTAGTAGAACTTGAATGTTATTTCCACTAAACAACCTACATACGTCTTATCTAATATTTGCCGGAACGCCGTGTAATAATCTAATTCGGTCTAATATATTAGGTGCTAAAAATAAAAAAAATTACACATAATTATTATCACTAACGAGCGACATTTACTTTTATTTCATGACATGAACAATGTAACGATATATCAAAAAACGGGTCATATTTACCATTGTGTGACTTCAATAAAATATGCAATGTGTTATAAATAAGATTAGAAATAAATATAATTCGTAAAGAAATCTATTTGGGAATCAAATAATTTACTTTGTACTGGTTGCCTACAACTGTAGTGAGTGCTCAACGATGCAATCCTAGTAAACTTGTGAACTCTATATGTACTAGGCAAATAATTCTTAAAATCTTATCAATTTCTTTCTATTAGAAAACTATAATTCACGAAAATGGGAAATTAGTACGAAACGATGGACCATACGACCTAACATTGTCCGATCATGATGTTTTAAAGAGATATATTAGAGTGAATCTCTTGTGAAAATCTTGCACTCAAAATTATCGAGAATAGATTTTTACTTTACGTAATCTTGCATTACTATTTCCCAAACATTCATAGAGTGATGGCCACTTCGTGATTAAAGGTTGAGGCACACAGTTCAAATTTCAATCGATCAAATTTCAATAAAAACTTAAACAATAACATCAAATTATTTATTTTGGCGTTTATGGTTATTGTTTTTTTGTCAATGTGTAAATCTTCACTCATTATTAAATTAATTGATATGATATTATAAATTATTGATCGAATTAAAACAATATTGTGAAAAATAAAAAAAATCGATTTATCAAATAACACAAAAATAACTCAAAACGAAACGAGAAAGCTATGTGCGTGAGAATTTATAAAAATTTATTGAAAACGAAACGAATACTATGTGCTTAAGGAAGTCGGAATTCTGGGGCAGATAATTGACACTGCTTTGTGTCAAACTTCGCGCTTTCTGATTCATCACAGTTAAACAAATCTTATAACTAGGCCCTTTCTCAACCCATTGGTTACACATCCGTTTTATACTATAGGATAACGAGTGCTCTAGGGCCTAATTTAATAGTAAGCCCAGAACCTAATTGTAAAATTATACACGTATCGTAATGCGCATAACATAAGAGGAAATCGTTAGACAAACGGATCCGCATACTTTGACAAATATATACGAATACAGAAATGTGTACTCATACACATGTTTTCAACGTTCGGAACCATGAGGAATTTTCTATTAGGATTATTACATGGGAGCCTCACTTTATCCTTCATTTCAAAATCCACTGTTGCTAAAATCCATCTTTTTGTAAGAAGAAAAGAAAACTACTTTTCATCTCACAAATCCATCATTGTCAAAATCGATCTTTCCTAAAATCCGTACCCAATTTTGTCAAAATCCACTATTAACAAAATAATTTTTTTACGAAATGCGCCATTCTCGACACGGACACGAACATGGACACAGACACAGGTGCAGACATCAGAGACAGACTCAGACATAAGACTTCAAACATCAGACCAGACATTAGACAGAGACATCAGATACGACACAGGCATCAGACACAGGCGCAGACAATAGATATCAGACACAGCACAGACACAAACACAGGCACAGACACATGCGCAGACACATACATCAGACACAGACATCAGATATCAGACATTATACATCAGACACAGACACCGACACAGACAATGACACTGCGTAGACACATACATCAGACATCCGGCATCAGACATTAGACACAGATATCAGACACGGACACAGGCACAGACACACACATGTACATGTTTTGTAGTAACGGGATTGGCTGAAAACCCCGAATTACAAAAGACTGAATTATTTAAATCCCGACAAAAAAAAAAAATCTTGACTTTCAAAATTACTACTTTTAAAATCCCGACTTTCAAAATCCCGACTTTCAAATTCTCGATTTTCAAATTCTCGATTTTCAAAATCCCGATTCTCGAAATCCTGATTTTGCTCTTCCTTATATTTTTTATATAAAGTAGGTGTCTAGAGTAGGTGTCATTAATAGATTCTATATAAACCGCTCCTACGTGTGGCACGCAGTGCGACATGTTTGCTGATCCCGGCTCTTACGTCCCTCGAAGTTCAAATCTAAAGCCCCTCAGAGGACTAAGCGGGGAAGGGAAGCGCAGCGACCTCCCGCGTGCCCGTGAGAGTTATCGAAGTCGTTAGCCTCAACAATTATTGCATTTCAAAATACCGGCCCACGGGCGCTCGAATTCATAAAAAAAAATTTAAAAATCGGGGTTTGAAAATCAGGATTTTCAAAATCGGGATTTTGAAAGTCGGGATTTGGAAAGTCGGGATTTTGAAAATCGGGATTTTTAAAAGTTGGGATTTTGATTTCGGGATTTTGAAATTCGGAAAAAACAAGCCCAACCCCCATGTAATCGACCATTTTTGCTTACTCGAATTCATTCTTAATTAGTTTCCAAATCCATAAAAAATCCAACGAATCCATCGTTTTTATTACTTTTGTAAGTCCGGCGCCGGGCTTGCAAAAGTAATAAAAACGATGGGTTAGTTAGATTTTTTATGGATTTTGGAAAAATGGATTTTGACATAAATGGATTTTGTCAAAAGTAGTTTATGACTATGACTAAAGTGGATTTTAGAGAAATGGATTTTGATATAATGGACTTCGTGGGTAACACTTATTACATCAGAAAGATTGTTCATATGTTTACGATTTTTCTAAATTTTCGAATGTTGTTAGCGTTACCATTTCCAATTGGATTTAGTATTATGTACTATCATTATTATTATTTTTTGACTAAAGCCACAGGCACACGAACTCAAATACATACCAACATTGGCGTATTTATCCAAATAACAAATCGTGTAGCCACACAACAAACGACAAATTCAAATCAAGGTTTCATTTTTCTAACATTGGCGCATATTCGCTCAATAGGCGGTTTTTCAAAAAAGATCATAGGAAACTACCAACATTGGAATGCAAATTTAGCAATCGTCTCCACGAATGGTGTAATAAATTTGAATGTTAGGATTTTGACGAGAGGTGTCACTGTAGATGTCATTAATTTTATTTTTCAATTTTTATACGTCGATAATAAGGCCCGTTGCATACTTGAGCTATGTTTTTTGACTGATATAAGCTATGTTTTCATTTTACAACTTCCCATTTTGGTTTCCAAAACTCAAATGAGCGAAACATTGTAGATAAATCTCAGATCAACCAAATATGTATAACAATTTATTTAGATATGTTATTTTCGCCTTGGAGATAAATAATTAGCTCACATAGCTTGGAAAATGAGCGATGCGAGCTATGTTTCTACCACACAGATTTAAATAAAGAAAATAAATAAATCAGCGCGTACGATTGGCTTCAACTAAGCTCCACGAATTCGGTTTCACTTATTTGGGCTTTGAAAAGTAAGCCAAGAAGCTATGATCTCAAAACATAGTTCACTTCGAAAACATAGCTCAAGTGTGCAACGGGCCTAATACCACGGTTCCAAATGTCAAGATTTAATTTTCAATTTAATCAAAAAGTTCGCCACCTTTTCGTAAATAACGTAACTACTATCCCCGATAGTGACATCTACCGACCAATATCAATATCTGATAATGTGTAAATTAAAATTGGTGCACATTCGACAAATCAAAAATTTTCAGGAATATACTGTATCGCATATATTCCTGGAATGTGTTATACATATCTATACTTTCAATTTCTGACAGTTATATTTTCGCTCTCCGTGGTGAATTAAATTTAAATTTTAATTCATTTTTGAGAAAAGCATAAACCTATACGGTTTAGTACACGACAGGTAATTACGTAAGTCATATTTGATAAAAGGCGTTTTTATTTAAATATTAGTTTAATGTCCAACAATGACAATCATTCGAGTAAGAAAAACAACGGATAACCTTCTAAATTAAATTTTTGTATAGTCAGTAAAATTTAGTAGGAATAAACTAAACTAGATTTCTGCCTATTATTTTAACCTTTCAATGAACATCGGACTTCTCAAATGAAATTAGTCGATTGTCGAGCAGAGGGTTTTAAAATCTACTTTATAAATTTAATTAAGCATTGTTTGGTTTCTAACGTGAATATTTGTTACAAGATTTTAATTATTGTACGATATTTTTCTCTTTAGAAGCTTGCTATGTCAGTATTAAAATATTTTCAGAACTTTTTGTGGGAGCAGACATGGTGTAACTTTTTCCCAAGTCTCCTTCATTGAAAAAATGAAAAGCTTTGACAATTTTTAAACGCTTTTATTTTTAACCAGCTCGAAAGTTGATGTATAAGAGAATTTTTACTTTTTCGTATTTTAAATTTTTGACAATTTTATAACAGTATTTTTGGATAACAATTAATAAATATTTTTCTTTATAAATTAAGGTAGATGCAACATACAATATAAATTTTCAATCTACATAATTTCTAATAGTTAAATTTACATTACATTGCGGTTTAATTCGGTACTGTTTGTTGACTTATAATTTGACAGCACAGATACAATTTGTGTTTATTTACATTGTGTTTATTTGTGTACAATAAATAATACTGTGCTAGTTGAAAAAAGTGACAAGCTGGGCTCCCAGGGGTAAACCTAATTCGAGTACGCTGTGTTCAATGGTGCTAGTCCCATTTCAAAATAAGTCCCCATTTTTAAGATATCGCTTTCGACATATTCTGGCTCTTGAATGGGTTTTAGAAAAAAATCCACTGGGTGCAATTATTTGGCTGGAATAATAGGAACAACTTCGCTGAAAAAAGCTAAACGAAAATCTTAATGGTTCAAGAGCTATCAACGTGAAAATGAGTGTATATTCTGACAAATTCTTGACGTGACGAAACATGTCGAAAGCGATATCCCAAAAATGGGGACTAACTTTGAAAAGGGAGAAGCATCATTGAATTCAGCATACTCGAATTAGGTTGCTCAGCTTGACACAAAAAAAGTTTGCAATTCAAGCACAGTGTAATTAATAAATAATTTTTTATAAAATAGTGTAATAAAATAGTGTTTGAAGTGAAAACATGATAAATAAACATCTACGAGCATAGCTTTAAATACAGCTGTATTAATCTTACAGTGTATGTGAATAATTTAAAGTAATTTGTGTCTTTTACATTACAGATGGAATACAATATAATGATGAACAGCTGATTAAAAAATCAATTGAGGTATACAAACAAAAGTTTTGTGACGTTAAATTTAGATTTACAATTGGGTTGAAATTAATAAAATTTGATAACAAAATAAATTTGGTGTATGTGTTTTAATTTTAAATGAAAAGTAATTGTAATCAAATGAAATAATTTTGTATTGCTGGATGTGATTGTTTTGTAACACATGTTATTAGAACAATAATGGGTTTGTTAATAAATTTGATATTTTAGGGGATATTTAAATTTTTAGAATTACAGATATCTCTGAAAACTAGAAAATAAAATTTAAATGCAGAATAATATTGCAGTACGTGACAGTTTTTGTATTTTCGGGGTTCATGGCATTCCTTAAATTTAATTTATTTTGGTAGCTAGGAGGATATGAAAAGGATAATTCTAGGTTGAATGAATTAATTGTCGCTGGTTTTTCATCATAAGGCTTATAATACAATAGTTGAGTATCATAGATTAAATTTCAATGTTTTATTTTTAGTACTTCCTGATATCGATTTGGTTATTTAGTTGATATGGGTTCTAAAATTGTGTTGGTTACTTGTTGTTAGTTCTGTCAACTTACAAGATCCTGATATTAATCTGATAGTTTTACTTAATTCGTTGTTAATGAATTGTTATGTATTAATTTGTTAAGGTATTGGGGATTCTAGAACCGTACCAAATATTCATTATTGTTGTATAACCTTACATATTCCTGATTAGCTGTTTTTGAAACCAAACATCGGTTGGTTTTTTTTAGATTAGGAATGACAGTAGCAAGAGAATTTTACATTATACGCAGTACTAACTCGATTTCGAAGCAATATCAATTATTAATTTTGAATTTTTTAAAATAAAACTTAAAATTTAAAAGCACATAATTAAAAATTATATTATTTACTATTTTTGGTTAAGGAATTCATTCCATATAATTTGTTTATTTTAGTTAAATAAATGCTGATATTTTCATTTAGTTAAAAAATTAAAATCTCGAACGAGTACGTACAATTAAGATACGCCAATAATTAGTTGTCCACTATTTTTTCTAAAGCTATCATTTTAATTTTCCGCAAACTTAGAATATCGCTTAAATTTAAATAATTACTTTCAGCCGAAGTTATTACATCGTTCAAATTGCTTACAGATTTTAGATGATTATGTGCAGTGGAATCATTGTCTACGGCTACTTGAGAATTCATATTTTCTTCTGTCGAAGTATTAGAAGAGGCTGATTCATCCTTATCATTATTTCGATTTAAAACTATCGATATATAATATCATCATTAGTTAAATTATTGCAAAAATTCCGCTCTTCAATTTATTCACCAGAAGTTCAAACCAATTGTTTAGAAAAGCCACAGAAACATAATCCTTATGAACTAGTTTGCAACAACAATGAACATTTCTCGCCACGACTTTTTAATACTGATTTCCGAACTTTCAGCCCAAGAATCGTGAAACCAAAATACCGCATCCTTGATATTAACTTTTTACAATATTGCTCCTATATTCTCACTATCGCTTGTTCTTTTTACCATTACCTCTAGCATCAATATTTTTCTGTACTTAAGTTTAATTATTTGGATTAAATTTTTATTTATTTATTTTACACTAACAATTTACTATTGATTATTTAGGCGTCTGAAACCGGGTCAGTTCTCTAATAATCAATATGTTTATCCTAGCCCTTCATTTTGTTATATGTATAAAGGTGTGCGGATGGGCCCATCGTCAACCGGGAATCTTACTTAGGTTTGGCGACCCGCTATCTACTAATTGTATTTTTCTGGCCTACTAATGAAAAACGCTTGAAGTAAACAAAGTGGAATGGGAAACTTTTATTCCATAATCAAAATTAATATTTATATTTGAAAATTCCAAAGTGGTTAAGATTTTCATAATGTTGGCCGGGATTTTTCTCAACATGTTCCCCACTGTTGGATGTCCTGTGGCTCTATTTTGGTAATTTCCCGGGAATATGAAAAAAAGGAAAGAATTTAAATAGTTTGTATCTATAAATCTGATTTTCTGGCTTACTGAGGAAAACAGTTTGATGTTTGATTTTTATAAATTGGGAATAATATTTCCATAGCGAAAATGGTACGGAAAATTATTCCCAATTTTATTTTCAAAAAAATTACCACTAACTTTTTGTCTTAGTAGGCCAGAAAAAAATTCCCGAGGAATTATAGAAATGACAAATGACATTTACACTTGCATTGCCCATTTGTATCATATTACATATTTTCCAAAACACACAACAATTACTTGAAAATCGTAAACCCGTTACAATAATCCATTAAAGAAAAATTCGCAATACTCATTATGAAAATTTTATACATTTTTTATTGAAGTAAGTATTGAATTTCGCAATTTCGATTTGATTCAATAAAAAAATTGTATTCACACCAATTTTCTAAAAAAAATTAAAGACACCGAATATTAAATTGATGACAATTGTGTACTAAGCTTGGGTGCGAAAAATTCGCACAGTTGCATTTTTTTCTTTTTTTTTAATTTTCTCGCGAATCGAAACGTTTTTTTTAGATCAAAGTATATCAAGTTAAAGATCATTTCATTAAATATTTAATATATCCAAAGATATCACGTGTGTGTATTGTCTGTTTCAAACCAGGACAACAACAATAGAACTCAACAATCCGAAAATGCTCGTTCCAGGAAGCACTGGTTGCGGAACATGTGCCCGGTATAAAAGAGTACGTTAAAGGGAATTGTAATCATTCACATCAACGTTTAGCTTAAACGGTCGTCTATCGATTAAGTCTTCATCCGGTACAAGAAAATGAATACCACACCACAGGTAGCCGGTTGCACTAATTGATGCGGGACAGAACCAAAGCGAAGTGGCTCGACAACTAAATTTGATCAGATTCTCCGTTCGTTGAATGTGGCAGAGATATCAAGAAACTTGCGGCTACAGACAGCGACAAGGATCTGGCCGACCTTGTGTTACAACACAGCGTGATGACCGCTTTCTTGGGGCGACTTCGTTGCGAAATTCTCATTTAAATGCGGTGCCAAGAAGCGGCTCCAAGAAGCTCCAAGAACGACTGCACACAGACCAGCAAACGGACCCAAAATTGATCCCAGCCGACCAACGAGTCCGGCTTCAGTTCGTTCGAGAGCATTTCGATTGGACAGAACAACAGTCCTATTCTCTGGCGAGGCAGGATGTGTTTACATAGCAGCGGCGGGCGACTGAGAGTGTACGGAAGATCACGAGAGCTATTTGCACAATGTTGCATTGAAGAACTGGTCTCGTATGGCTGTTGATCGTACATGTTCTGTAGAGGCATGTCATTGGAGACGAAGACCAGATCTTCGAATTCATCTCAAACATATTAAAAAATCCAATGTTTGTCCATTTCTACATCGATCCAGTGGGTATCTTTTTTGTACTTATACCGTGCCAACAAAGTGATTTTTGGCGGGTCAACATCTAAAGTACTCGTTTTTTGTGAATTTTTCAGCATAAACCTTATTGCTAAAAATTGAATTAAACATGGAAATCAGCAAAAAAACGTTTTAATTAATAAGAATTATTCCCTCCACTACCCCAAATGAAAGCTTCCATTCGATGTTTCATTGATTTAACCAAAGTTTTACCAAATCTTGAGGTATCGCCTTCCATTGCCCTGTGATCGCCTTTTGCAGCTCCTAGAGACTCGTTAGAGCAATACCTCTCGCTCGAACTCCTTTTTTCAGCTCGTCCCATAAATGTTCGATGGTTTTTAAAATTTTGTTGAAAATTGATCAATGTGCGAATGTTTTGTACCCAAGTGTATTTGTCACAAAATTTATGGTCACATTTAGAAAAGGTTGTCTTGGCCAGAACCTAGGTCCCGAAAGCGCTCAATGTCAATACCTAAAACATCATTCAAAAAGGCCCTATTTCAATTGAATTTTAATAATTTTTAAGCTCTCCCAGTTTGCATTATTTCTTGAGGCACATTGTGTAAGATTAAAAAGTGAAGGAAGTATAATGGGAAGACAAATTGGTCAGATAATGATGGTTTAGATAATGAAATTATTACTGATCGTGTGATCAGCTTTATGGGGAAAAATAATTCCCAATCCATCGCCGATATATATGATGCTCAAAAGTAACCTTAGAAAATTTGAAAAAGCCCAAAAAGTTACTGTTATGTTACTCCAAACTGTTACTCACATTACTTTTTTTTTTTTTTTATTGTTCATAGTTTTATTTAAGGAAAGTATATACATGTAACTTAAACTAATCAATTGTTTAAAATAGTGAAAATAAAACTAGCTAGTGAACTCCTGATTAAAAAAAATGTCACGGAGTCACGATTCATAACTAATAAAAACAAAGTTTAATACAAATTGGAAAAATGTAACATTAAAACTAAAAATATATAAATATATAATTAACAAATTTAAAAAATAACAAAATAACAAATTTTTAAGCAAATAGTCATGGTTTGAATATTTGAAACATATTTTTCCACTTTTCTTATAAATAAAAGAATTGAAATAAAAGAAGTATAATATTCTATTTATGATAGTGTTCTAAATAAAACCTCAATGTCATCTTTTGAAAATAACCATTCTTTCAACAACTTTATAAACAGACTAGGAGTGCCCGCGGTTACAATATAGGTTGGTAGCTGTGTATAAAACTTAGGTGCAGTGTAAGAAAAGAAATTCTTGAAATGCTCTTTAAAAGGTTGCGGTATACTAATTCTATTTCTATTTCGAAACAAATATGGCTCACTATATATATTCATTAAACGATTCCCGCTTTTTAAATAAAACATTTTTAAAATTTTAAATACGTATAGATACCGCAGTGGTAATATTTTATATTTTAAAAACAATGGGAAAGATGGTGTAGTTCTTGGCAAATGATTTAAAATTCTAATCACACTTTTTTGTAAAGTCAATAATGGTTTGACGTTTGACAAATAAATTCCACCCCAACATGTTAACCCGTACTGTAAGTGAGAATCAATTAAAGCGTAATAGAGGCATTTCAAAAATTCGGAGCTGCAGATATTACGCAAATGAAAAAAAGATCTTAAAGCACGTCGGAGTTTTTGTTTTAAACTAATCACGTGATTTTTAAAGTTAAGCTGTGAATCAAGATTTAAACCTAAATATTTGAACGAACTAACTGTTTCAATGGGAACGCAGAGTACTACAAATAGAGTCATTACACGCCACATTTGAAATCCAGATCAAAAATAGAATTACAATAAATCAAAAAAAGAAGAGGTCCCAACACAGATCCTTGAGGAACCCCAACATTAACCATTACTTCATTGCTTCGGACATGATTAATACATACACTTTGAACTCGATTACATAAATAGGATTTAAATAGAGAAAGTGCCACACCCCTTATACCAATATGCGATAATTTTTCCAGTAACACTTGATGATTAACGGTATCAAATGCTTTAGTCTATAAAAAGAGCGGATACCTTAAGGTTATTATTCAAATTGTTATGAACAGGCATTAAAAATGAAAGAAGAGCCAGTTCGGTTGATGAATTTTTAATAAAACCGAATTGACGTTTATCTAGAAAATTGGTTTTATCTAGAAAACTCAATAATCTGGATTTAATAATTTTTTCAAAAATCTTAGAGAAAGTGTTCAGTAAGGTGATTGGACGATAATTGTTTGGGTCAGCCCGTGAACCATTCTTAAAAAGTGGTTTCACGATACCGACTTTTAACTTATCAGGAAACACCCCTTTAGTAAAGCATAAATTAAAAACAAACGCTAAGACAGGTGCAATACTAAAGATCACTTTTTTAACTACTATATTGGAAATTCCATCAGTACCACACGATTTAGTATTTTTGAGTTCACAGACGGCTGAAACAATTTCCAAATCACTAACTGGGGAAACAAATAGATTGGAGCTATTGAACCGAGTCAAAACCATATTATTTCGGACAGTATTTTCAACAGTCATATTTTCTTGTGTTTTATTTAGAAGGATGCTTGGTATATTAATAAAATGATTATTTAGCACATTAGCAATTTCATTAAGATCCGAAATGAAATTATTTTCACCAATTTCTAAAGAAGTAATAGTATCCGAAACGGGAACGTTCTTCAATACACTATTTACAACTTTCCATTTTGATTTCATATCTGAAGCTGAAGACATCTTATTTTTAAAATATGTTTCTTTAGTTTTCGGTATCAAGGTTTTAATTCTAGAGTTTAGCGCATCCACTTTTTTCTTTAAGCAACTGTTATTACAATCATTGATTAGGTTCTTAGATAACCTGTTCCGAAGATTAATCAAATTTAATAAGGCGTCGGATATCCAAGGTTTAAGTTTCCAGTTTCTACGTTTAATTTTAAGCACCGATTTATGTTTATTTAGATTGGAAATGAATATGTCGACAAAATTTGAATATGCTGTATTTGGATCATCCGAATTCCAAACTGTGCACCAACCATATGTACTTAAGGATATTGCTAGCTCTGTGAAATTTATTCTCGTTTGACTTCATTTTTTATATTTTCGATTATTCTTCAGTTGGTTGGTATTTTTCAAATTAAAGATAATTGTATTATGATCAGATATAAATAATTGTACATTGCTAAGCTCAATAGTAAAACGTTGATGATCGGTTTCTACAAAAACATGATTAATACAAGTATTAGAACATGGTCGGGTTACATTATGGACAAGAGATTCCAAACCAAATGAGGCACATAATAATAAATAATTATCTTTTAACTGAGAATCTTTCATTAGATCAAAATTTATATCACCAAGCAATATTTTATGTTTTGAAGTATCAGAGTTTAAGAAGTCATTCAATTCTCTCAAAAATTCTTCAAATCCATAGGAATGCAACCTATAAATCAACACGAAGCAATATTTAATTTTACCTAGACTAATGACAATTTTCAACACATCGGCGGATGAAAACGTTACCGAAAATACCTGACAATCCAACGAGGACCTAACAAATACTTACTGTTAAAATGAATCAATAATGGGCCCGTTTCTTATTCCTGGCCTATCGCCCAACAATTTCACAAAACGGCACTAACTGGTTATCTGCCGAGATTACTTCCTACTTGTCATATCAAAAGGTAGAAAAAATTAAGGTTTCACTTAGATGCACGTGACCTTTATAAAACTAAATTTTTCCCGCTGAGATACTAAGAAAAAACGTTTGAAGTGGTTTTATAAATGCTATGCGATACAGTTCACTCAATTACGATTCTACAACAGGCCCATACGTTGTTTTCAGTTGTACGGTTTATATTGTCATATGCCTGTCAGAAGTCTCATGATAAAACACTGGTCAGTGGTCGATCGGTTGGGTCGAAAACCACATTGATAGTCGCCAATGATACTTTCGGCGAAATGGATGTCTTGCAAGTACAACATTAGCCAACACTTTGTTAGCAGTGTTCAAAAGAGCAATACCACGATAGTTTCCACATTTAAGACGGTCGCCTTTTTATGCAACGGACATATGAGTTCGGTCTTCCAATTCTCCGGTAGCTCTTCTTGCTCCCAAATAGAGACGATGGGACCATATAGGTTTGATGCAAGAATAGTGCCTCCGAGCTTAATCAATTCTGCAGGGATTTCATCGAGACCGGGTGCTTTTCCATTTTTCAATCTGCTAATGGCTGCATCTACTTCCTCCCCTATGGGATATTCGACAAAGACCTCTTTAGCTAAGAAGCCTAATGACATATGATAAATTTTTCTAAATCATTTTTAATTTTTTTAATGGACGGTTCTCAAACCATGCCGCAAGATAACTTGTATATATCAGTATTTTGTGAAATACATGTGTTGGGAGCATTCAACTTTGCGGTTTAGAATTTTGAGTCGTATACTATTAACTTAGTTATACTAACATATTGGGCTCTTCCAGGTCCCCTATCATCTTTAAATTGTGTGCTGACAAAGTATTTAATTTCCCCTTTATCCTTCTTCAAAGTCATAGAAAGTTTGGTTTACATGTTAGATAGCTTCAATTCGTCAAGTTATCAAAATAAGTGTGAAAATAGCACTTAAAACAAGTAAACCTAACTTTTTATCAAAAAATATGACGTTTGCTTCAAAATCCTTTAGGAATTTAGCAAAACACAATTTTACGTCATTTTGCGTCAAACTTAAATATCTTTTTACATAATACTGTTGTATGTTTATCTAAATCGATTCTATAATATGTGTGAAGAACATACATTTCCCTATAGATCAAATTCATAACGTAATAATCATTACCAAATGTATTACTGTAATAAAATTGGTGTAAATTACGTGTGAACTACTTATACAAAACATAATCTACTGATAAATTGAGGACAAATTTTAGAATTATTCTTAGCATTATTTCCTCAGAATAATAGGAATTAATATTTAATGCCTCGTCAAGTACTCATCCACTATTAGGGACTATAGAATGCAATTAAAAAAAATTCAATTGTAAGAAGTACGTCGTTAATAACTATTTATACCCGGGATTAAGAAGTAAAATTATAACTACTAGTTGGTTATTGTACGACTAATTTGAAACATTTTTCACAAGAGAGAAAAACCACTCATTCAATAGAAATTAACAGCACTAAAATTATATATTTTTAGATATAAAAAATAACAAATAAAAAAAAGTAAGTCGCTATGTTTTAATATTTCAGACTGTCACGTGATCTAAATTACAATATAATATGTGAAGAATACACACACACACCGAATTAACGTATAGTAGTTAATTTCTGTGAGACTACTATAAACACGATAAGATTTATAGACCGTTAATAATACATACTATGTTGAGGATATTCCCCGAAAAATTTTTTTAACTGACCTTCAACTTGATACGATTATAGAAGAAATTAAGAATTTTTCTAATCGCACCCGGCAAATTCAAACAGCCAAGACAAAAACAAACAAACTATTCTTGTACTGAGCTCTACTTAATAATTTTAATTGTACATATTTTATAAAATTTATTTTAATACCTGAGACTATTTTTAAAATTTAGTGAAGTTTTAAATTTTCTTTTTTTTATAAATGAAATAGAAAATTTATATTTTCACACAAAAATAATATTTTAATTTCTTAAACACAATTTCCGCAGAAAATCCGCACCGCGCACCGCACAATGCAAATATCATTTATAATTTATTCTCTCTAGATTAAAAGATATAGTGGATTTAGGTACGTAGACGTGCACGTTTTGAGTAATTGGTTTTTGAGGTGGGAAATATACAAAAATATAATTGATGTCGTCGTCGGTGGTGCATATGCTATGCTCCTTCATATAAATAATAATAAACAAACAAAATCAATAAATTTAATTTGAATATATGACGATATCGTGAAAAATATTTTGACACTGAGAAAATCACTGTGACCGCAAACGTAATTCATTAAAGAAAATATTTGTGAAATGCGTAACACTTCAAAATTAATAAAAAATATTTTGTGTTGGGAGTTTGGTTTTATATAAACTTCCTTATCATGCGAAATCTGGATGTGGGTATTATTTAGAATATTTGTTGTTGATAAAGGCTATTTTATATGAAATAAATTTTGTTAAACAATTTTGAAACATTAACCACTACCTACTACTAATTTTTATAACTAAAGTGGATCCTTAGTGCCTTAAGATTGGTTGAGTCAACAGGTTGTTCTGGGACACTATACAATTTAGCATACATATTTTCGAATATTTATTCAAATTTTAGTTCTTGGAAAAAAAAAACTGAAAATATCGTGAATTTCCGAATCGAGTTGTAAATGATTAATGGTCGATGAAATTCGACCTAGGATCATCTATGGACAACGATTATTAGTCAGGTTGTTTGTTCCTTACATTTAATTACAGTTTTCTTTAAATTTATTTATTCAACGCGTAATCTTTAAAGTTTTCAATTTATGTTTTAAGAAAATTTAAACCTGTTTTACCGAAAATCACATATATGGAATTAAGAATGAAGGTTTTAGTTTCTACTGGGCTGGTTCATTCTCTAAGAAGCTTTCCTTGTAATATTTCTTTATCGTTACCCTTGATCAATAAGGACGTTGACAACGAACAACATCCGAACTATGAATAGTCTACTAATCTAATTTCGGTATTGATTGTAAAAGCGATAATAAACAATTTCCTTTTACTATAGATCGACAATAGGTCATATATTCCATTTAAAACTACGATACACCTGTGAAGGATTTACGACTGGCTAATTAAGGTTATTTTTTCCGTTAACTTAATTATAAGGCAAACATTAGATTACAACATTAGCCGTGTTTTTTTATTAGCGCCCGATAGATTTATCCGGAGCACCCAATTTTCTATGTTAAAACTTATATTTAGCGCGCTATTTTTGCATATAATTAATTTATTTAACTCTAAACTAAGATTTTTCATTCAACTACAGTACAGGCTCGATAAACGCAATACTTGGTAATTGCAATACTCGATACTTGCAACAATGTAATTTTCTATTGTAAAACTTTAGTATTGCAACAGAATAAAATATTACCTCGGTACGTGCAACTTTAATAAACTTTGTTCGATTTGGCGAATAAACGTTATTCGATAAATTTTCCTTTTCAATATCGTGAAAAAAGAGTAAGGCTTATGATGAAATGCTTATACTGGGTATCTCAAAAATATGTACTAACACTTCAGATGACGAGAAAAACTTTATTTATGAAACAGGTCATTTGGAATATCGTGACATTGTCTTTCAATTTCAATGCATCAATTGTTCTTGGTTTGGTGTCATAAACTCTGTCCTTGTGGTATCCTCACAAAAATAAGTCCAGTGGCACTATTCTGCTAATTCCCCGGAAATAGGGAACAGTATGCCGGAAAATAAATATTTGAACAGAAATTACAAATAAATTCTTTCCTCAGTTCACTATTGCCGGGAACACAAGGTATTCAATGCTACTCCTTCGTCCAATCCAAGTGTCTCGAAAAGCCTCATCGAGGTGAGCTGGCACATCGAATTACCTCCTGAACTGTCTTTACCCCTCCGTGGCGTTTTCGGTCGTCCAATAACATTTCAGGACAAACTTCCTCTCTTCCAAGCTAAGTTGATTTCTTTCCATGCTGTAACGTTAATTACACCCGCAAAAACACAAATGGCAGCATGTTAACGACAGTCAAAGTGTTAGTACATTTTTTGAGACACCCCGTATATGACACAGTGTCGAGAAAGACAAGCAAAATAAACTCTACCGGATTTGATTCGCCTGTCAATTCATACTCTTCTGGAACGAGTATACCGTTTAACAAATGCAATGAAACAACATTTTTTCTCCTTTTAAAATTAGAATATAAACATAACCTACAATATTCATAAGTTGTTAAAGTATAACTAGTGTGGTTTACTTTAAATAATAAAAACGCGTTTAGCAATATCCAAAATTAAACAAATTATTGTTTAATTACAAAATACACCAATTTTCATTTCAATCCATTATCAAAGATTAAGGTTATCAAATCGTGTGAATTTCCTAGAATGGAACGAGCTTTATATAAATCGTTTTGATTCAGCGAGATCGACACATTCCGTTGCCATACGCTATTTTAAAGAAAAAGGCAAAATTATTACATGATAAAACCCAAGAAAATCCCATGGAACTTAAAACTTAACGCTACTAACGCAGACCTGGTGGTTCGTAGGTTTCAAAAAACGACTTTTTTTTTTTTTTACTGAAAATCTGTGGAGAAAAACCAAGAAACTAACCAGGTCGTGTTGATGATCTTAAAAAAATGTTGCATGATAAAATGAAACAATTGAATTTATCATTCGGCAAGGTATACAATGCGGATGAATCGAGTATATTTTTGAGAATTTTCCCAAATAAAACGCTTGTTCATCATAAAATTATGTGCACGGATTACCTTTTTGGCATGTACACACAGGCAACCTTTTGTTATCGGAAAAGCTAAACAACCAAGAGCATTAAAAAAAATTTTAAATCACAGTACAAGAAATCAAGTGAAATTGACGATTCTGACTCCGAACATGACATCCCATTAATTGTAATCCGTAATATAGAGCGACAGAAGAGAGAGAGCAGCAAACTTTAATCCAATATTGACTTTATTATATAAAATTTCACCTAACGTAGTATCTGAACATGAAGTTAACGAGTGGATTACCTTAAATTCCTTGCCTAAAGGGACTAACGGGGTTAGTGAGAGTTGGAAAATGAATTCGAAAAAGAAGTCAACATTTTGGAAAATGTTCAAGTTAAACATGAACAAGGCGGCGTTAATTGTTTTAATTTTATTTTTTAGATCGGGCAGAACTAGACTAAGTTCCGAGTTTCCGACAGAGGATGTTTTCTCAATGCCTCTGAATTAAATTGAATTTTAGTTCTGTTATTTTAAAGAAACATCTTTGTTGAAAAACAAAGAGTTTTCATTAAATTTTTTATTGTTTAAGTTTTACTCGATATTTGCAACTTTTCGATTTTTGCAACGTCCGTATAGACTTTAATTGGTTGCAATTATCGAGTTTGTACTGTATTTAGTTAAAACTCGACATAAAAAAATTTTGCTCTACCTATTTATCGGGAGCCGCTATCGCGAGCGCTATCCATTTCAATGGGAAATTTGAAAAGGTCTTTATTTTGTAAATCCCTGAAACCATTATAAATGTTTGATGATGATAAATGTTTGTTTTATGGATAAATTTAGTTTTCATTTTTATAGTACAGCGACACCAGTGAATAATAGCGGCAATTTCAGTAGAAAATTGCCATTTGGCGTCGGGTAGTGCTCGAATAATAAAACACGGCTATTATTGAACCCTCGCACATCAAGTTTACTAAAACCAAATCAAAAGTTTCTATAAAAAACTTGCTCTCTTTGTGCTACAGAGACTTGAAGCATAACGTACCAAATGTTACTGTGGCAACGCCATACAAATTATCATTACTGTTTCGAATTACTAAAAAAATAAGTAATAATAGGAGTTTGGCCAACCGGAAAATTTCACGGCAGCCCAGTCTATGTTATATTGTTTCAAACAAAACTGTAAAATGAATAAAGTTCACTGAAATGGGTTTGTATTACGTATAGGAGCTTTACCTCCTCCATGGTAGTTACAACATGGCCACAAAATAGACTTATTATATCTAAAACCAAGCGTGGTGGTGTTGAAAAATACGTCTTTGAAACTTAGAATAGATTTCTTACGATAAATCTCGCTCTATGAAATGGGTATGACAAATACACAGGGAACATGGTTGCCATCTTGTACTGTCATAATTTTCAAAGAAACAAATTTCCCCATTTTCACAATCATTGGTGCGCGGGGCTCATGCTAAAAGCCTATTCTATCCCAATCCTCAAATTGAATTAGTTTGAATATTTGCAGAGAAGACAGTTTACGAACAGAAGGATCTAGCGTTGAATACTTGCGATTTAACATCGTTGGAACTTGGATAACTAGATATGAAGTAAATGTAACAAACACTTTCTTCTTCGTAGCATTTCTCACATAACAAATCTTTTGCACGGTGTATGTTATAATAATCGATCTTGATATACGAGTCGATAAACCTTAGATGACCAGGTCCTCTTCTATATAATCAGAAAGTTAACCACTATTAGATATAAGCCGTGTATGCTTCTTTGATTACGAACGATTGATTTAAAACCTCCTTGATGCCCTCATGAAAGGTCACACAATAATGTTCCCTTGAAATAGCGAGTGTTTACACGAAATATTACTGCTATCAATTCCATCTGAAAAGTAAAACCAAACTATTGTTTTACATGATATTTTAATTAGATCCATACAGAAGTCGTTTTCGAGTCCTCCATTACAATTTGAGTGTTTACCACTAGTGAAAACCCCAACTGTTGCTCTAAATTGATCCGAGAATGTTCCACGCCCCAATGTATCTCAGTTGCAAGCAACTAAACAAGCCTTGTTTGAAGGATTCTAGTAGAGGCATAAACAAAATTATATATTGGGTGTGTGAATATGACTCCGCTGTTTCCCAATAGGTGTCTGTACTGGTTACGTGTATTATAAATGGGCAATACTGGTATTCCAGTACTTGATGTCAGCTGTTTCAAATAAACATCATTTGTGGAAAGTTTTATTACATTATTTTATTGCAAAGAAAAGTGTGGCAGAAACTTATCCTTTACTTGTGGAAATTTACGGTGAGCATGCTCCATCAAAGGCAACGTGAAGATAAAGAGCATGGAAAACCACAAAAAAGGTTTGATTTTGCTGAATTGGAATTGTTATTGGCTGAAGATTCTTCTCAAACACAATCAGAATTGGCTGTAGCATTAAATGAGGATCGATAGTTGCAAAACGTTTACAAATAATCGGAATGTTTTAAAAGCTAGCAACTGGGTTCCTCGTGAATTAAGAGAAAAAGAGCTCGAAACAACAAAGAAAATGTTTTTTGCATCGGAGAGTAGTAAAATAGTTAACGGAGATGAAAAATGGATTTATTATGAGACAACTAGTATGTTTGAAGTGAGCTATAGAGGAAAAACGACCAGAATGGGTGAATAGACACAACAAATTAATTTTTCATCACGGCAATGGAAAACCACATGTTGTAAACGTTGTGAAAAATTATTTAAAAGGAGAGGTCTGGGAAGTTCTAGCTCCTTCAGATTACTACTTATCCAGGTCGATGCAGTCGTTTCTTTCTAAACAGCTGTTCAGTTCTCGCGCATAGATCGAAACTTGGCTTATTGTTTGGATCGCCTCCAAAGACCAGAATTTCTTCGGAGAAGGAATCCGAAAAAGGGAAAAGGTAATGGGGGAAAATTGTAGCTGCAGATGGAGCATACTTTCAATAAATAATTCTTTCATTTAATAAACAAGCAAAGCTGTTTTATGTTAATAAAAAAGGGGGCAGTCATATTCACACATCCAATATAACACTAAGAAAAAGGATAAAACCCATAGCACTTCGTAATAGTCATAGTAAACTGTCCTTTATAGGCTACGAGGGCTGCCGTAAAAGCTTTTAGAAAATATGAAATTTTGGGTTATTCTGGATTGATAGCCAGATGGTATTTTTACATCAAGGTGTTAATGGTTCTTTTAGAAAATGGTAATACTAGTGTTTTCCGATGCAAGCTTCTATGTCCCCGTCAAAAGTGTAACATTTTTGGAGGTTATGTTTATCAGAAGTCATCTGTCAGTTCGCATCGCAACATTTTTTATTTACCTACTTGAAAAATTGAATTCAGTGAAAAAATGGAATTATCGCGTGAACATTTTCGTGTGATGATTTTTTACGATTTTCGAAAGGGGCTAACTCAACAGCAGTGCTTCGAATCACTTCATTCGACGAATGGACGACGAAGCACCCTCCTTGGCTAGTGTTTATAATTGGTACAATAAGTTTAAATGCGAAAGACTGTTGTGCCAGAAAACATTGATGTTTTGAGAAAACTGATTGAAGAGGATCGTCATGTGATTTATCATGAAATCGATATTACATGAACATTTAACGGTGCGGAAGCTATGTGCAAGTTGGATTCCATATTTGTTGACAGACGCACAAAAGAGGTTCGTGTCGATTGGTGCCGCCAAAAACTAGAAAAATTCGTTGGAGGTACTTCCAAAAACATATACAAGATCGTGACGAGTCATGGATATATGCGTATGAGCCGGAAAGAAAAGGGGAAGCTCGGAGCGTTGGGAAGCTAATGGTAGCGTGTTTCTTCACGAAAACCGGTCATGTGGCTACTGTACTGTGGCTCTTGAAAATCAAGACAGCCAATTCAGCTTTGTTTACGACCATTTGTGTGCCCGAGGTTTTCAACAAATTGAGAGAAAACAACTCGAAACGGCGAATCATTTTGCATCACGATAATGCGAGCTCACGCACATCACAACAGACAAGCGAGTATTTGAGCACTCATACGAACGAATTAATGGGTTATCCGCCTTACAGCCCAGATTTGGCATAAGACTTCTTCCTGGTCCAAATAATCAAAGCGATTGAAGCGTCCAAAAACTATGTTTTGGAGCTATAATCATCTTTGGACTGACAAAAGTCTTTCGATAAATGGTTTGAGCGTATGCAAAAGTGTATAGATCTTAAAGGCGAATATTTTGAAAAACAATAAAGCAATTTTTGTTGAAAATTTTTAATTTTTTATTACTTTTTCTAAAAACTTTTACGGCAGCCCGTATTAAGTTTTGCAATGAAGAAGAAACACAAGCATAAAACAGCATATATAAAAACAGCGACTTGTCAACAAATGGGAATTAATCCCAATAACTGACGAACACTGTTACATATTCTCAAAAAAGGCGAACAGTAATGCCATATATTTTTGCCTATAGCACCAATAATCTCGTATTATACAGATTAGCGAGCGAATCTTTCTCGACACACCACCGTTCTATAATAAGAGCGATTGACATTAAATCAGAGATCTAAGCATGAACCTAATTCAAGTGCTGATGGCTTGGTCTATGGCTTGAGTTCGTAATGTTACATTCTAGAAATTGTAGCAACAGTAGGAACAGGCCCACTTCCTAGGAGGAATTGGCTAGTTTACCGTCAGTTACTGTTCTGCATAGCTTATCGCCATAACAGATGATCCACGACAAGTTCTATAAGTGGATTTACAATTTTCAGCAAGATGTTAAATTGCGACATTATTAACTATCTTAAAGCTCTTTTTAGGATGTGGATCAAATGAAGAACTGAACTTTGTGTTACAGGTTTCGAGACCATATCAAATTGAAATTGGGCGTTATATGGTCATACAGATCGCCTGTTTTGACCTAAACAGACGTGTTTTGTTGGGCTGTTTGTCTGTTAATGGGTATATCAATCGTTCACAGTCTTTTGTCGATATGAAGACAAACAGGCAACCAGATCAAGTAATTTATGCCAATTTTAGTGAACCGGGGTAGAAGTTTCTACACTCCAGAAGGTATCGGGACATCTCTCAACTCTTGTCTAAGATCAAAAATAGTAAGAAACTACGTTAAAATAATGCTTAGTCTTGGTTACGACTCCTTGTGTAACAATTTTATCGAAGTAAAATGTTCCATACAATTTCTGAAGTCTTCAAGTAACAATTTCTAGATTTTCTCGCGATTAAAACGAATTAGAAGATATCCAAGTAATTGTCACGATAATGTGAGAACTTTGACAGAAGGTTTAACTATTCCAGTGATACATTTTTAATTGTACTCACAGAACGAACACTATATACAGAATTGTAAATATTATCGAAATTAATTGGCAAAACATCAAACCAAATTTGGCTACGAGAAAAACATTTGTTTTTATCCTCGAGTTTTTAGTGAAAATTTGTTATTTTTTTAAGACGATTATTCAATTGAAACAGCGAAATTTGTTTAGTACAAATCTAATTTCTGTGAAAATTATTTGTTTATCAACATAAACCTTGGCGATCTCGGTTTCTGAGACTTAATTTAATAGACTCCTTGGGAAAGTATCTATAAATTTTAAAATTACTTTTTTCGCCGATTTTGTGTTAGGATGTACGATAACAGCCGTTGGAGTCTGTAGGTTTTTGGGATCGGATATCTATATCGATCGTATACGAACCAATTCGATTGCCCAATGAAAAAGGTAAAGTAATAATAAACTTAACAGTATGTATAATGCAAATACATGTCATTCAGCTTTGTATGTATGTATATACATTTTTGAGCAAGTATTCTATCCCATTTTCTCATTTTAAATTCAAACCATATTATAAATCATAAAGACTCATTAATTTCGAGATATTGTTAGAACAATTCAATTTAATCATTCCTTAGGGATCTTAAGGTTCAGCCGAATCGATAATGCACGAGAGTTCACACAATAATATAAGTGTGGGGTATTTTCTAATAATATGAAATCAAAAATTTAAATGTAAAGGTATATTGATGTTTATAAATAATTTAAATAAATCGAGTTAAGTTGTTATGTAAATCTAATTCTACAAGCCGATGAAGTCCACATAAAAAATCATTTTCATAATAAAATTATACTAATGACAACATACATTGGAAATATTTGAATGATATTACTCGTATTACTCACATCGAAGGTGCTGATAAAATTAACATTAATTGTACATAATTGAAATAAAATGATTAATTATGATTAATTTTTCTATCGAAAACGTGATGTTTGTGGCGCCGATCAAATTGCTGTGGGGTCATCAATTGACCAAAGAAGCTCAACTCAGATAAAAAACTCGGTAGTCGAAAATGACATGAGTTTTGATATTTGTAATGGATTCGCTCTGACCAACAATTAATTAAGCATTACGTGCTTTGACTTTTAAAGCAACGATATAACGCAATCAAGTTTAAGGTATTTTGACTTGTGTTGTATTTACGACTTGTTATTTTATTCGATAACTTGAGATACAGATCGAAACGACTAAACATTTGGCATAATCGATCCCAATTTACCGGGTGGACCTTTTTAAAAGTACGTGCGCTCTACGAATACAATTATCATGGCGAATTTCGTGTCGTATGGCCGCGAGAATATTGGCATATGCTGGGTAGGATGTCTTTCATCGCGATATATCTGTGGCAATTCAGAAAAACCCCTTACCTTTTTTTAAACAAATTTTCAGGAGATCAGGAGCAAGATCGTACAATAAGATATAAAAATTTAAACGGATTCAAAAATATTTTATTGTACGATCTTGCTTCTGATCTCCTGAAAATTTGCTTAAAAACAGGTAAGTGGTTTTTCTGAATTGCCACGGATATATTTTGAGTTCTTTTGTTTACTATCTGTACTAAACCTAATACTTTTGTGAAATAGTTTTTCTGCCTTAATTCGAGGAACCATCCTGGATATAATATTTCACTCGAAATAGGTATGATATTTTCTTTACTGCATAAATTTTGTTTCAAATCGGTATGTTGCATATTTTTATGTAAGTTTTATTTTGTACTAAAAATTTATTTGACATAAGGATGTCATTGTACCTAATTACGTTGGTAGAAAGGCATAACTTAGTTTGTTATTAAGAAAATTTCCTGACATAACAGAAATATCTCGATATTTGTTTCTAAAAACAATTTTTTCAACAGAAATTTACAAAGCCTCCAATTTTTCAAGTTATTCCCTTTTTTCAATCGTAAATGCTAATTTTAAGGAGTTAAGTCCGTTTACAAGAAACAACTGTTAAAGGTAAAATATACTGCATGACAAGTATAATTGGAATAGCTTACTAATGTTTAATGGTATAACTCGAGTTTTTCCCTTATGCATCTGTGGGTGAAATTTATCAAATTCAAGGAATATTTGGTAAATTTATAATTTTCTGACCATTTTTCGAGATTTTACTTTGTTAAAAAAGCGACTTTTGTGTCGAAGGGGGTCTGTTTTCCCATGTTAAACTTTTTACATTTTTTATTTAAAACTATATTTTTACCCTAATCATCCTTGGATAGCAAACGCGGATACTACAGGAAAGCGCCAGATGAATGGCGCGTCCTACCTAGCCTAGCTACAAGATATTTCCAAAGAGGTAGCTGTCTGAAATACATATACCTATATGCACGGAAAGAAAAGATTGATAAAATAATAGTTTGGATCTAAAAATGAACCTTCTTATTTGAATGAGTATCTATGCTCAAAATGAGAATACCTCATTTTGAGCATAGACGCTCATTCACATAACAAGGTTCACTTTTCGGGTATATGAATTATCATAATGAATAAATAAATAAAATAAACTTTGTTCAAATTGTAATTAGTAGCAATAGTGTCATTTATTATCTTACAATCTCCATCCAAGATTCAGGGCCATTAAGATAACACACACTTATGGCGAGTTTTTTCCAACCAAAAAGTAGATCAAATCGAAAAAAGATCAAATCTTGTGACGTTCTTTCCAACAAAAAGATTTGATTTAGATCAAAACGATTTGATTTTTTTACGTTCTATCCAACACAAAAATGATAGAGATTTGATCTAAATCAAATCTATATTTTTTGATAGATTTGATCTTTTTTCGATTTGATCTACTTTTTGGTTGGAAAAAACTCGCTATTAATTTCTTATCGTGTACGGTTCAACCGGCCGTATTCCAAGGACATTATTAACAAAAAAAAAAAAATATGCATATGTGCGTAGTCGGCGTGTGAGTAACTGCAGCACGGAAACTTTCGAATTTCAAAATGAAACTTTGCATACCGATTAAGCCCAAATTGTGCTAATTAGTGCTGACGTCAAAAAATTAGTGCTAGTCCAGGAGCGGGAAAAATGGGAAAAGTAAATTTCAAATTTTGCCTGAGAGGAAAAAAAACCCGAAATTTGTGCTCATCATAGAAATATGATTTTCATAAATTTTCATTCATAAATTGAGGAAAAACAAACTAGTACCTAAAAGATACTATATTTAACATACAAAATACAGAGGTACACCTACCGTTCAATAATATTTTTGTTGAACATAAATATAAAAATAGAAATAAAATATTATAAAATCCAAAAATAAGCAATCCAGATAGAATATTCCTTTCAGGCATGTTCATTGCCACCCGAAATATACAGTGGCTGAATTTGTGTTAATCCAGAATTGGCCCAATTTCATTGAACAACAAAGACCGTTGAATGAACAATTTTCTAACTAAAAGTGTTATAGTAAATGAATGAAGTTGGGATTCTGATTGCATATTCCTGTTAGTTATGTTCATTGCAATCCGAAAAATATAGTGGCTAAATTTGGGCTAATCCAGAATTGGCCCAATTCCATTTGTGAACATACCTGATAAGAATATGCAATCAGAAGTGCCAACTTCTTTGGTTTCTAGAACACTTTTCGTTAGAAAATTATTCATTCAACGGTCGTTGTTGGTCAATGGAATTGGGCCAATTCTGGATTAGCACAATTTCAGCCACTATTTCGGGTGGCAATGAACATGCCTGACAGAAATATTTCATCTGGATTGCTTATTCTTGGATTTTATAATATTTTAATTCTATTTTTAAATTTGTTGTTCAACAAGAATATTATTGAACGATCACCTCTGTATTTTGTATATTTAATATATGTAGTATCTTTTAGGGACTAGTTTGTTTTTCTTCAATTTATGAATGAAAATTTCAAAATCTTTCTATGATAAGCACAAATTTCGGGTTTAGTTTTTGTCGTCTTTCAGACAAAAATTGAAATTTACTTTTCCTGTTTTTCCAAGCTCCTGGAAGAATAACCAGCACTAATTTTGTCCCGTCAGCACTAATCGGGCTTAATCGGTATGCAAAGTTGTATTTTGAAATTCGAAAGTTTTACTAACTGCAGTTACCCACACGCAGTCGGTTTATATTATTCAGCACTTTCCGATTAAGAACGAAATATGAAATACAAAGGAGAATATAGATATTGAACAGCCGATTCTAATCATTTGCTGCTGTTATAAAATTAACAAAAATCGGCTCATCATCACAACAGTTCCTCATTATGAGGAAGTACTTAAGGTTTCATTCAAGAATAAGAAAAATTATTGAAAGCAAAAGGCGAACTTGCGATTTCACAACCTTCGCCAAATAAGCTGATGACAACGATTACAAATGTAATCGTCATCATCAATCACTTTGGAGATGGAAAACGACACATCGAGCTGAAAAAGTGTTTGATATCAACATAAATAACACTTATTAATAATTTCTTTCCAAATATGAATCAACCACAACACGAATCTGTTTGGATATTAAATAATTTCAAGAAGTTGCAGAAGTTTTCTCATTTTGGTATGTTGCAAAAAACTGCCCCTGGGCTTAAAAGAAGCCCGCATGTGGAGTCAGGTATGCAACCAGTCACTTTCCGCTTTACAAATTTGTCTAAAATTGACTCAACAAGTCAGTCCCCCTGACTGATACTAGTAACTTTTTAACTTCCTTGCACAGTCGTGCCAACACTTGCATACAAACTTAAGTGGGAGCGAGGTATTGCAAAGGCAATAAATAGTTGGAGTGAACGCCAGATTAAAAATTAATTAAATGCAAAAGAACAGACTAATTACAGCTATCTATTTACTTTTATATTTTGGTAGCTAGTATATTAAATAATTGGCGCCACTAAATTTAAAGATAGCAACTCCGCCATTCTCACAATACAATATTGCAACCAGACGTTTTACTTGAAGAATGAACTCATTAAAGTTTAGGTAGGTCGTTATATGTATGTACTGTCAGGTAATTATTAAATTTGTTTCGCTAACTTGTTGCTTAAAATTTTTATTATATTTTTGCAAGGCAAAACCTTCATAATTTGTTACATCATAGGGCATTCTAAATATTGGATTTATATATGGCTGAAACTTGTTACTTGTGTCGACGAATAAATTTCAAGCCCCTTGTAGAAATACCATATTTTTCGGCAGGCCAAGGGATAACCTCTTGGTACCCAACCGAACGTGACACAATTTTAAATACGAACTACCTACTTATTTACTTATTAAAGACATTCCAGACCGTTTGTCCTTGAGGCCAAAATGATTCAAGAATAACAAAAAAATTTAAAACGAAAGGCAAATTTATGATTTTGTAACCATCGCCAAATTGGCTGACGACGACGCAAAATACGACCAATTAACCGTTTATTAATGTGACAGAAAACATTTTTATCAATCAATCAAGAGAAACACATTATTAACCACTTAGAACAACCGTTTGACTAAACGGACTGAAACCCATCACCAATTTAAAAGAATTTCGTAACACAAATCTATATCCACGTTACCTCGTATTACAAAGGTTTGATGACATGGTTCGATGTGTACCTCTACACGTTATAAATAAAGAAACATTAAACTATAAAAGAGATGCGTTCGTCGTTCCCCGAGTAGCAGGTCATTAATTCTTAAGAAAATCCGTGTGTATAACATTAAGACGAACAACAATAATAAAACAAAACCAAAAACATCTTATTTCATAAACCAGAACCTGCACATACATCACCAAACAGCACAAAAAACACTCAGGTCAAAGTCGAACACAAAACACAAAATTCTCTTATTCGACGTACCTATTTTATAGAAATAAATCTGGAATTACTTTTAATTAACTAATCCACACTGTAATACACTCAATAATTACTATCTAATTACTTTTTTATTATAATTTTTATACAACAAAAAAACTTGCGAATTGACTGACGTTTTACATTTTTATTTCCCGTTTTCGCATTAAACTCGTGCAACAATAATATTTATCAATCGCACCAAAATATTGACAAATAAATATAATGTTTTATACGTACACAATTCGAAATATATATTAGATTGGTATTTTTCTTGATTATTTAATCGATGCACAATATGTAAATCAAACTAAAAAATAAATTATTGGTTTCTTTCTTTAGATCTCACCTCCACTATGTTTACGTTGTTCACTGTCAGCCATATTTAATACTTATGACATATTTTTGCAATATTTTTTTTTTGTATAATTTTGACATATGACGTCATATTATTTTTGTATGCTTTTTATAGAACTAGAGGTAACTTCACTCAAGAAAAAATAGTGAGGCCAGATGAATAGTAAAATCGATATCGAAAATAATTTTTTATCGAGTATGCAAACCGTTTCGAAATTAATTTGTATTTTTTATATTTTACTGTAGAGGTCAGTAAAATTATATTGATTTTTTTTACGTAGATTAGCCTTAAATGCTGATTTAAAACAATTGTTTTTTTATAAAAGCTACGTAAAACTCTAGTGAATTTAAAATGTGCTCTAAGCAAAGTGTTTAAATTTTAAATCAAGGTAAATTAAACAAATCGAAATGACTTACAAAACGACTACATGCCACGGTCCTTCAATTTCGGTTCTTTTTGTTAAAGGATTGAAGAGGATGTCAGTTTTGTAGAAATGGCTCGATAGATGAACGTGTTGAGACACGTAAACTGGTTTCTTAAGATCAATCGCCAGTATGTAGTCCAAACCCACACAAGCAATATCGTGGTTGAGTGGTGGTTCAACTACCTTACTAGTACAAAAAACATCAAGTTATTAATCCTATACAAAGACCTCGGATTAGCTCATCGCGGATTTTACATAGCAACACTCTTGGGAAATGTACACGGAATTTATGCCAACAAATGAGAACACGTGCTGCTAGAAGCTACCGGTGCGTATTTTCACGAAATATTTGGATATTGCGAAGCCTGCCGACCACGCACGGCGAAGAGAGTTCAGTGAATGGATCATGGAACAACAACAATTGTTAATTATTGTCAAAATTGCCGCATTTGAGGTTTAGAAAATCCACGAGCGATAGTTGAGAAACAAATGCATCCACAAGACCACAACGTGTCACTGTTTGGTATGGATTTTGGGCTGAGGCACCATCGTACCATTCTTCTTCACAAATCGGAAAAAAACAAAGTAAAATATATAAAAAATTCGTAAATACGAAAAGTTAAGTTGTGAGAATACAATATAGATGGAGAATGTGAAAGAATCGATTTTCGTACGCTACGCAGTAATCCGCTAGTAGCACAACTACATGGTATTGTTCTATATGTATAGACAATATTCCAATGTAAAGATACAACTGATTTTTTCAAATCAATCTCATCCGTTCGAAACTGGTTGAGATTCTTACACGTTTGCCATCTATAAGTCTAAAATTCAAATTTTGCGAGAATGATCCAGTGAAATGATAATCCAGTTTTTCGTGCCTAAATTGCAAGATATGGATGTTGGTAACATGTAGTGTCAACAATACGGTGTCACATGCCATACAGCCCGAGAAACAATTTAACTACTGCACGAGCCATTTCATAATTCAACCACATTTATGCAAAACGGTCATGGACAATTTCGACAAAAGAGTGAGTATGTGTCAGCATTGACAAGTTTTAATTAATAACCTGAGTTTTCTATCAAAATTACTTCTGTTTTTTTTTTTTATTAAGAAATCTATTTTTATATAATAATACAACTAATCATATGGATTATCTAGTAATTGTTTTATAAGTTAAGTAGTCCATTCTTGTGGAATGAGACCTATCGGTTCATCCCAGCTCTGTCAGTCCTTTGATTTAAGCGGCTAAAGGTTTTGTTCTTTTTAGGCGCTTTGGTCCATTGGTGCGATCCAGTAGGTTCCGCAGCTCCTCGTTGTCATGCTGCTGCAGTCGCAGTACATGACCCCTTGCAAATTTTTGTATTTCATCTCTGACGTTTTCCATGTTTAAGTCTCGATGGAGATTGTCGTTTCTAATGTACCAAGGAGCATTCACAATGCTACGTAGTACTTTATTTTGAAATGTTTGAATGATCTGCACTGTAGTTTTCCTTGCGCAGCCCCAAAGCTGAATACCATACTTCCAGATAGGTCTTAGGATTTGTTTATATAAGAGCAGTTTGTTGTGTGTTGTCAGTTCGGAGTTTCTTCCAATAAGCCAGTGCATTTTTCCGAATTTTAAATTCAGTTTTTGCCTTACATGCGCTTTCTACATGAGTTTAAAATCTAGCGTCATGCTGAGGTACTTAGCATTGTCAGAATATGGTATTTGTTTTGAATTCAGTGTGTGTTGAGATGTGTGTTGAGTTCGAATCGTTAAGTGTTATTCTCCATTGTTTTGTCCAGTTATCCACCATATCAACAGCATTTTGTTGTTTTCTTGTGGACTCAACTATACTAGCATCGGTGGTCATAACAGCTATTTTAGCTTCTTCTATGTTTGGTAGATCATTTGTATACAGAAGGTATAATACGGGGCCTAGAACACTGCCTTGTGGAACCCCTGCCAATATTTTCTTCAGTTTAGAGTATTCCCCTTCCTGTCTCACCCGGAAGTAACGGTCGTTGATGTAAGACTTTAGCAATTCAGAATGTTGTTTTGGCAAATCTCGTTGGAGCTTAAATTCTAGACCACGGTGCCAAACCTTATCAAATGCTTGGGCTACGTCTAAGAATATTGCTGAACATACATCTTGTTTTCCAGCGCCTCCTCAATTGTACCAGTAATCCTATGTACCTGTTCTATCGTTGAGTGCCTTTCTCGAAATCCAAATTGATGTTCTGGTATAAGATTTCTGCTCTCTATAATTGGCTTTAATCTCTTGAGAAACAGTCTCTCGAAAATTTTTGTTATTGTTGTTAACAAAGAAATAGGCCTATACGATGTTTTGTCATTTAGTGATTTATGAGGCTTTAGAATCATTATGATTTCCGCTACTTTCCACTGCCTCGGAACATAACAAAGTCTAAAGATTGCATTGATTATGTGCTGTAGTTTCCTTAATGCTTTTTCTGGTAGAGCTTTGATTATTTGCCCCGTTATCAAGTCGTATCCAGGGGCGTTTTTATCTTTGAGATTTTTTACTTCTTGTTTGAGTTCTTTCAGAGTAACTGGTAGCACATATGCTTATAGGTGTTAGATATTCATTATCTGCTTGTCCAGTTGGTGGTTTGAAGGTATTTTCTAGGTGTTCGGCAAACAGATCAGCTTTTTGTTTTTCGCTGCGAGCTCAGGTTCCATCAACCATTCTAATGTGTGGCACTTGCATTTTAGGCATTTTTAAACCTTTGGTGGCTTTCTACAGGGAATAGTCTGTGTCAGGTTTACCTGTCAGATTACTTAGGAAGCTTGCAACTGACTCATTCTTAATCTTCTTTAAAAGTAGTTTAAATTTCTTGCACAAGTTGTTTAGGACTGTTTTGTCTTCAGGGACTTTGGTTCTCTGCCAAGTTTTACGAGTTTGTCTTTTTTCGTTAACCAGCTCTCTCACTTCAACTGGATAGCATATGCTTTTTTGTAATATTTCTTGCTGATCAGGAGTACGTTCCCAGGCCGCTTTATGCACAACTTTCAATGAGGTTTTCTGGTTCTTCTTCCATCGTATAAGCGTTCGAGATCTGCACCTGTAGGTTGAGGCTTTCTTCGATTATCTGTCGAAAGTATTCCCAGTTGGTTTTGTTATTTGTTAGTCTTGGAGGGCTTGTCTTCCTTATTACCGTGTCACTTATTGTCATTAAAACTGGAGAATGGTCTGACAATAGCCCTGCTTCATTTTCAACTGCTAAGTAGTTTTCGGAGATATCTCTTGATATATAGAAATCCAGAAGGTCAGGAATTTTATTTGGGCCCGTAGGCCAGTAGGTTGGCTTTCTACTGGAGTGAAACTCACATTTTAATGTCCTGCCTGCTTCAAATAGCTCCTTTTCTTTGGGACTAGTTCTGTTTGATCCCCAGAATATGTGTTTCGCGTTAAAGTCACTGTAACGTGCGTTACATTGATGCCTCTACTAGCTCATTTTAGCTTGGTTGGCACACTGTGTAATATCGATGTTTTGGTATTACGCCTAAGTCACTGCTGTACACCAGCAAACTATACCAGTTAATTGTCATTGCGCCTGCGAGGTTTGCAGATACGTATTGTTATAGTATACCTTAGGCGAAGTAGATCAACGATTATGATTTGTATATTGGTGTATGCACCATGCACAGACCGCAAGTCATGTGATAATTGCTCTGTTATTGCATTAGCGGATTTTTGTTCTTCGATATAACCAAAATACCGGATTTTTTTTATTTTTCTGGTAAAGACACACAAATAATAAATTTTGTCGATCATTCAACATAAGGTAGCTTTTCGAAGCAGAGACGTGTGTGCATCCCAAGGGAAAAAAATAAATCAAATTTAATATATAAATAAAATTGTCGGTGCATAGATTTGTGTACATTAAAAGCAAATATTTTTTTTTTAAGGGTGGAACTTTGAAAAGTGCCCAAGTGTAACATACCAAATAAATGGTGCGTTAAATAGTGCAATAGTTAAATTTATATTAATAGTACTAATTAATTACTACTAACTAATAAACACTAATGTTAACTACGATAATAAAAGTGAGTCGCCCACGAGGGTTGTAAATTTTGTTTTTAAGTGTGTTGGAGTTTATACCGCATCCATCCAAGTTTCAGTGCTGCACTTTATGAAAAAGTAAGAGCTCAAATTACTAGCTAATTGTATAAAAAGGTGGTGTGGTTAGTCATCGAAGCGGTGGCTTGTTTTTTTTTGGAAAAAACTTCAGTGCAAGAACCTGAGCGTATCGCATCCAAATTACAACGCCCGTATTGTGCATTCAGATTATCAAATTAGATCGGGTGTGGTTGCATGTGTAGTGCGAAAATTATATAATATAACTGCACATAAAGCAACGGATGTATTTGGCGGCGTCCTAGTAAGGCGAACGATTGTCAGCGGTCGAGTTTCTGGTGAAGTCTTGGTGTTTCATCGGAACAACGTAAGCAGCTCGTTGAAGATTTTGGCGGTAAGGTGGGTGTTCTCTACAGTATCCGGATCCAATCTGCGGAGATAGCAGTCATCAGGGTCGAGGTCAGGAACGCAGAGCTGCATGCGACAAGGTTGAGCGGATGGTGGCGTGACTGGACAGGTTTTGGTCTGTGTTTTTTTTTTTTTGTTAATTTTATTTTCCGTTTCTTTTCTCACCTTTTAATATGCATTAGATTTTATAGACATTTGCTTTTTGCTTCAATTCAAATTTCTTTTGTTTTTTTTTATTCAGTTTATTCCTCAAATTTAAATTTTGGCCGAGTGACAGTTTGGTTTAAATTGTTTAATAATTGCTTCTTTTTTTGTTTTTTTTCACATAGCAAATATTTAGTTTGCGTCGCAGGTGCCGTGCCCGGATGCAGGGAAAGCGCTTTGCCTACGTTCGAGGAGACGAGACAGGTAACTTTTTCGTTTACATATATATATATACATGCGTTTTTTTTTTACCGTGTTAAGTACCGTTCATCGAGTATTCCGTAACCAAATTAAACAACTTGAATATGTTGCTTGGAAGGAATATTTTTCCTTGATTTTTTTTTGCTCTTTATTAATACTTAGTGAAAGTTACACCTTGTGACTTTGTTGAAATGTTAATTTTTCTTTTTCCCTTATATTTCTTATTTTGTTTGTGAATTAATTTTTTTTATATAATAAATATGCATATGCAATTGGTTGTAAAGGTAGAACTAAATATGCGTCTGATTTTGGAAAACCGAATGGACTAGTGAGCGGAAATGGACAGGAGTGAGTTGATAGGGTGAGGTAAGTGATGTAAGTGAGTGTGTCAGAGCGTTCTTTTCATTCAGTCTCCTTGAAATTTCGAACGGGTTGTTCCAATGAGATCCGGAACAGCCCAGCCAGAGCACAACCCCACGGCCACATTATTACCTCCACCACCGAGCTAGCGGCAGAACTCATGGCGTGCTCTAAAGGAAAAATATTATTAACTATTATTTCTTATAATTAAATTTTTTTTTTTTTTGCTATCGGCAGCCAACGTCGAAGGCTGTCGTAACAAAATGGCGCCCAAACAGAGGACTTCGCTAAAAAGAACGGCATCGTTTTACCCAAAGTTGAATGGTTAGGCTGAAAAATTCGTCGACTCCTTGAAGACAGGATTCAAGAAGCTAGACGGAAAAGGAAATGCCGAACAAATTTTACACAAATTCTTGATTTGGACGATGGTGCAACGTGGGAAGTGTTCGGTTGGTAAACTATCTTGTGCTTATGGAAACTAAAATGAACAAGACAGAATTGAAGATAAAAAAGCGATTCGAGGAAGGTTCCTCGATAATGGTGGTATAACCAGAAGGTCTTGCCAGCACTGGAAACGGAATCCCGAAACAGCTTTTTCAGATGTCAGATAAGATTCCGAAGAAGAGATACCACGACCACGTCGCACGACTCGAGCTAAAGCCGGAAAAACTCCGAACCAGACTGAACTCGCTTCATTGTTATGAATAATTATTAACTTTGATTTTTAATGTGGTAACACTGATATGTTGTGAGGTAGCAAAAACCTCCACCACAGTTACACCACAATCCTTCTCTGACTGTGATTCCCCCAGTGTACATCTGCAGCTTGATTCGCACCGTTAGAGAGGAAATCTTTTTATATTGGGCTCTCAGCCTGGCCGGTTTTCAGTACGGTAGAATTAACACCTTACACCGGCTCAGTTCGCGCCTTGTTTTAGCCACCACAAATGCTGTAATAAGCTAGTTGCCCCGTGGTCACAGCAAAGAGGCAATACGAACACATATGAAAGCTGTTAGATATGAAACTGTCACAAGTGCCAAATCGATTCCTCCAGACAGCTTCACACCAAAGCCACCAAACACCAGTGACTTTACAATCCAATAAATATTTTAAACTGTTCGTTTACGATTGAGAAGGAAACCACTGTAGGTTACAGAGAATTCTTTGGTTGGGAAATGTTGAGGCTATGCATATCACATCGAGTATCGACGGCTGCACTTGAAATTGGCGTAAATCTTTCACCGTTTGAAATCTGGATTAGATGTGCAAGTATTAAATACCTTCGAATCTTGTGGGAACTAGCTAAACTTCCAACGTCAAAAGATGACCTTTAGCTCGATGGCCACAAGGAACCTTTTCGAGAAATCATTTAGAGTGGTTATCACTCAGGTGAATTTAATGTTCCATTACACATATCCGATGGAGCCTTCATCATGTTTACGCTATGGATTCTTGATATTACCTGGGACAGTTCGAAACCGATTTTCAGACAGAAATTGTTGCAATGTTTAAGGTGCCTGTGAGATTTAAACTGACTGTGGAGGTCACTTAATATTTATTACATCAGACATCCTTAAGGGCCATTATTTTTAATAAGCATTCGTTTCCTCCAGTCAGGATAAATTAGGAATCTTTCACCATTTAAAGCGATTTTTACTAGTTTTAAGATTAAGGCGCACATAAATGTCTGATGAATATTTTTATTAGTGGTAACATAGGACCTAATTTTACTATTCAAGGCAAGTTCTCCTCCATGGTTTTCGCAAGCAGAATTTTCTTAGACGGAATGAATAAGAAAACGAATTCAATTGAGAATATTTCTAAAATTCTTGAGCAATCTGGGATAGTCTCCCGTCGTTCTAGTTTCAAACTATTTTTAATTTTAAATATAAAATTCATGTTATAAGTTTTTCAAATTTTTATTATTGTCGACTATATCCAAGTGATTTAGCCGACTTAAGCAGAGCAACAAGTGAATCTAAAACTTCCTCACCGGTTGGTATAATTTGCTCTGGCGGTAATATAAAACCTGTTCGACTGGCACTATTTCTGCTGGGTCGTAATTCGTACGTAAACGTTAATTTTACCTCTAGATTATCATAAACCCATTCCATACTCGATCCACTAACCGGATACATAACATCAATAATACTGCCTACCTTGTATTCGGAGCCGTAACGATTAATAAGAGCCCTAGCAGTTGCTATACCAATTTGATACAGATCGTTATAGTTTGCTACCTTTTCTCTTGTATAACCGTACGGGAACAATAAAACTTGAGAAAATGAATGGAATGCGAGGTATGTTTGAATTTTTCCTTTGAGCTGCAGTAAATAATCCGAAAGGGCTTTCGTTTCTTTTTCCGAAAATGGGTGTGGGCCACCATACGTCGGACGGCAAGTATCGCTGCTTGTGCCGTTTGACATCCAATGGTTATCCCAGTTACGATTTGCATCTGCCCCAAAACATGTTTCACCGTGAGGTGTTCGCGTTTTTCGCCATAATCTATCACTTGTGTGCGAGTACTCGTAACCATCTGGATTAACGACTGGCACAATATACCAATCATAATTTTCAGCAATGTTGCGAACTGATTCGTCTTGATTGGTCATCAGCTCGTTTATTAAATATGTTACGGTGGCCGGCGTTATCCATTCCCGTGCATGTATTCCGCTCTCAATAAATATTCCAGGATTGTCGGTTTTATGAGAAATTTTAACGCCCAGTATTTCGCGCCCCTCATAACTCTCCCCAATTTTAATTAAACTAACCGTTTCACTATTATCTTCTGCTAGTTTACGCATCCAATCGTAAATCTTCTCTAACCGATAATATTCGAGCCAATTAAGTTCACCTCCGCTTCGTTTCAATTGCCGATTGCGTTCCTCATCGATATCATGCTGTACATTGTGATCAAGAATTTTGTATTCAAAATCATCTCGTTGTAATATTGCTGTGAAATCGGTTAGCTTATGGGGCGCTACAATTATCAAAGCTTCACGCTCGACAGCTTTTGGGTGCTCAATGAATATAAAACTGTCACTTTGCGCTTCAATTGAGCTTAAAATATTAACTTGTTTATCGGTTTTCGGTTCAACACTAAACAATTTATAGTGATCGTAGCGAGTTAGATCGCCACACACCGTCGAATGATTGAACACTAGGGTTGTTATTATTACAATGCAGAGTACTTTAATCACCATATTATTACGAAAGCGCGCACGATCCAACGTCGAATTATAAATACTTTTTTTAAATAATGAAGTGAATGAAGCAAATGTTTACTTTTATACTGAAAACCACGGTGCATTTGATTAACCCTTTGACAAATATCAGATTATATTGGTCACCAACCTTATGTAAATTACAAATTTCCGTGTTACTACAGTGTTAACCCATTTAGAACTTATTTTATCTGTTATTGGTGGTGCTGTTATACAAAAAAAAAATTATTTTAATATGAGACCACCATTATCAATGAACATGTTGTTAGCTTTCTAATTGCTTATCAATTAGCATTAGATATTCTTTTATTATTTCATATTACGAAATGATCATTTTTAATTTTAAGTTCATGTCGGCAATAAATTTTAGGTTGGTTGGTTTTTTTATCACAAGAATGGGTTACTTGGTCTTGAGGTGGCACCAATTCCTTTAAAAACGGTTTCTTCTTTTGTGTGATATGTGTAGTAATAATTCGCTAATACGTATGCATTATGCTTTCGATAATAATATTGAACAAGTTGACAAAGAGACACAAAAAAGTAAAAACGAGGCAGAACAATGCAATTTCAAGAGAACGTTACTGTACGCATTATTAACAGAATGACCAATAAAAAATTAACAATAATATAAAATGCAACTAATTTGGGAAATTACTGTCATTAATAATATTAGAGTTAAGTGAAATATCTTTTTGTCAACATTCTTCAAGATTTGTTGCAACACCGGAAATATGTTAAGCAAGAAGGCAATTGAGATAAATTAAATTCCAGATGTTCGCATGCAAAATAATTTTAAATAAAAAATAAAAACTTTGGTCATAATCCGTCGGACAAGAAGCCCCGAGCCTGACACGCGCGTCTAATGAAGATTTGTCCATGAGTAATCTTTGTGCTATAAGTGGGTGAAGCGCTTGCATACATTGGATCAAAAACAGCAACTCGTCGATGTTTCACCGCATAAACGACGGATTTTTTTTGCCGATTTTTTTTGCACCGATATGTGACAATGACTAAAACATGGATCCACCACTACACTCCGGAATCTAATTGTCATTCAGCTGAGAGGACAACTGCCGATGAAAGGCGTCTGAAGTGATCAAAAACGCAAAGTCGGTCTGTAGGGTTAAGACTTCCGTATTTTAGGTTGAGCAAAAACAGCGAATTTCGAAATAAAATTGTGCACGGCGAAACAACAACAATTCAGTGCATCAATTTAGTGCGATTGGGAGTGGAATGTTACTTGTGGTATTGCGCGGGATAGCACAGCAATCGTTCAAGCAGTCACGTTGCGCAGCAAAATTGGAGGGCGTTCAAAATCGGGCGATGTGGAAAATCCAGATGCGTCAAATCTTGGAAGCAGCTGAACTTTTCGAGTACGTCGATGGCACAATCGATAAACCAACTGTTGCGAGTGCAATTATGTGACGGAAATTGCGTGACTTGGAAAAGGGCAGACGCAAAAGCAATGCGGAGAATTTCAACTACATGCGGAAAACAGTCAATACGGCTAATCATAGGCTGCGAGACAGCAGGTGAAATGTGGACGGCACTCACAAGTACGTATGAGCAAAAGTCGGAGAGTAATACTTATTTTCTGCAACAAAAGTATTACAACTTCAAGAAGAAGCAGTCAGATGACATGGCGACTTTCACATCAAAATTAATAGATATGGTACAGCAGCTGAGAGATCAGAAGGAGACCATATCTGACTCGATGTAATTTCGAAAATTTTAAATACGATGCCTGTCTAATACAATCATTTCAGTAGCGCATGGGAGTGTGCGAGTGCAGACGATCGAACACTAACAAATCTGAAGGTGCGTTTGATGGCGGAAGAGATATTTATTTATTTATTTATTTAAAGAAATCTATTTTGTAATATACATGTATGATTTCAGATTATTTACAGTTATAGTTAAAATTATATAAAACTTTAAAACAGAATAAAAAAAAAAAAAAAAAATATAAACCAAATTTTGGTTTAAACAATTAAAAATTTAGAAAAAAGTCTTTAAGGATATTTTTAAAGTTGTCCTTTGATAAGTTGAAGTCAAATAGGTCGTCGATTAAGTTGAAAGATTTAGACATCCTATTAATTGGGTTGTTTTCTCCATAGTTGGTGGAATGGTGTTCAAGTGCTAAAAATTTATGGTTTCAAAATGTTCTGCATGGCACGTGAATTGATATGTTTTCCAAGATGTAAGCTGAATCTACGTGACCAAGCAAAACGTTACCAATAAAAGCTGCTCCCAAGAGAAGTCGTCTATTTTCAAGCGTGCATATTTTGTAATCTGTGCATCTTGTTGTGTATGGAGGTAAGCGAGCCACATTTTCATGGAATGGTAAGTTGTGGTCGTAATCCCAGTCACTTTTCTGTAATAAAAAAATCAGGAACTTCTTTTGAATGCTTTCAATTCTTTTTATGTGTACAGCATAATATGGGTTCCAAACCGTTACAGCGTATTCCAGTTGTGATCGAACATAAGCGAAATAGAGTGAACATAAGGCTTGAATATCCTTAAATTCACCTGTCCATCTTTTAACAAATCCGAACATGGCATTCGCTTTCGCAATACAATTTTCAATATGCCTATTGAAACTGGCGTTTTCGACAAATGTAACACCTAAGTCTATAATCTCATTGACTCTTTGCAGTACTTTGTTGTTGACTTTGTATAAAGTAATAACCGGATTTCTTTTACGATGGAAAGACATGATTTTGCATTTCTTAATATTTAAGTATAGTGAGTTCCGATCACACCACTCACTTAATCTATCTAAGTCTTCTTGAAGTTTCTCCGTATCTAACCATCCATTAATAGTACGAAAAATTTTCACATCATCTGCAAATATGAGCACGTCTGAGTTTTTGATTATCTCGGTTATTCGGTCTATGAAAACAATAAAAATCCAGGGCCCGAGGTGTGATCCTTGGTGAACACCAGATGTAACTTTAATAACGTTTGATTTCTCATTTCCCATTATTACAAATTGGCACCGGTTTGATAGATATGATTTAAACCAATTTATGTAATCGAGAGAAAAACCAAAATTGAATAAACTCTGGAGTGCTTTATGATGACAGATAGAATCAAATGCTTTACTAAAATCCGTGTACGCTACATCAACTTGACGGTGTTTTTCTATCTCGTTAATTAGTTTACTGGTGAATTCAACCAGATTAGTCGATGTGGATCGGCCAGGCATAAACCCATGCTGGTTTATTGATATATGACGTGCAATTGTGGATTTAAAGCTGTTGCATAATACTAACTCAAATAATTTTGGAATTGATGATGTAGTTGATATTCCTCTGTAGCATGAGATATCCTCACGTTTACCCGATTTAAAAATTGGAGTAATTTTTGAAATTTTCCATTTTTCAGGAAACACGCCGGTGTTTAAGGAATGATTGAATAGATAACATAATGGAATTGTTAAAATTTCAGCGTACTCCTTCAGAATAGAAGAGGGTATATCGTCAAGACCGCAACCATCTCTAAACCCCCTTAAAGCCGATAAAATGTTGTCCTCAAAAATAATAGGAGGAGTTATTGATGTGTTGTTGTTGCTGGGTTGTTCGTACAATCCACTAGTAACGCTTGGTCTATAGACTGATTGAAAAAACGACGCGAACATGTTAGCTATATCTTTGGCGTCTGAAGAGCAGGTATTGTTGTACGTCATATTAGCAGGGTATCCTTCAATTTCGCGTTTATTCCTAAAGTATTTCCAAAATTGTTTTGGATTTACTTTGATTTTGTCTTGAATTTGATTAAGATACGACCTGTATTTAGATTTGAAATAAATTTCAAATTCATTACTATGTTGTAGAAACGTAGTTTTGTCCGCTTCTAACCCGCTTTTCAACATTTTGGCATACGCTTTCGACTTCCGATTTTTTAAGTTAACTAGTCTATCATCAAACCAATGAGAGTGAGCATTTTGTGGTTTACAGCACATAGGTACATACATTTCGAAGCCTTGAAGCATGATGTCATTAAATTTGTCCACATTTTCGTTTATATCATTGGAATTGAGAGTTATTTGCCAGTTGATGGATTCCAGGTAACTTTGTAGCCCCACACGGTTAGTTTTTTTAAAGTTGTATTTCATTGGTTGTAGGTGTTCTGATCTCGCCATTTTAGTTAAGTCAAATACAATATCCAAAGATTTGAGATTAACATCATTTATGACAAAAGGTAATAGGGATTCAGAAATTTTAAAGGTGTCAATGTCGTTGCTGAAGACAAGATCCAATAATCTATCACGATTATTAGCAATTGTGTTTATTTGGTTCAAATTATAACCAAGCATGGCGTCCACAAATAAAGATTCCGCATCTGTTGTTATATTGCAAGGTAAAATACAGTTTAGTTCTGGGTCCAAGTTCCAAGTTATATTTGGAAGATTAAAATCACCAAGCACAAGAACTAAATCTGACGAGTTTGTTGTATTAATAACTTCATCAATCGCATCGATGCAAGTTGCATAATGATCAGTATTTGATTGAGGTGGTATATATGCTGCGTAGATGATTAGATTGGTTTGGTTGATTTTGATTTTTACACCGATCTGTTCGACTCTCGATGGGGCTAAAGTTACTGGAGCATTCCAGAGTTTAGAATGTACTGCTATCAGTACGCCACCACCCGATTTCTTTGAACTAGTTTCAGGAGACCGATCGCATCTATAAACAACGTAGTCATGGCCAAAAAATTCGCTGCTCCGTATGTCTGGTTTTAATGAAGTTTCACAAATTACATAAATAAGGTAGTTTGATTTTAAAACGAATTTATAGAATTTAGATGCTTTTGATGCCATTTTGTTTATGTTTTGATAGTAAATTGCACATTTCTCATATACCGATCTTTTTTTGGACTTTATGGGCTGATTTACCTTTTGAGTAATAGTATAAGTTCGAGCTTTCATTAAAAGTGAGTGTAGTCTATCATTGGCCACCGGAGAAAAATATTTAAATGATTTTGTGTGTCTAGAGATTGCAACTATGGCATGCGGTACACTATCGAACAGCTCAAGAGGTTGAGAATTGGTTCTTATACATATTACATTTGGTGAGGTTAAACCTTGTGCTTCATGGATCGTCAAGACTTTACTGGTTTCTGGTATCTTAAGCTGAGAGATTAATTGTTTATCAGCTCTGGTAAAAGTTAGATAGAAAGCGTTCTCTAACACAGGTAATGATGATAGATTTGGTGGCAGGTTTATAAATTCGGCGGAAGATTCCACTGTGTTCATACTAGTGATGTTAGGGTAGTATTCTTTGAGAGCAGAAGTAACATCAGCTGGGCATCGATACGTTACATTCAAGTATTCAGTCTTTGTTACAAAAGCACTTGCATCGGAAAATTTCATATTGACATGATGTAATCTGTCAATATATGGTATTTGGTTTTTGTCACCTAGAAGATATATTTTAGAACATTTACTTTTGATAACCACAAGTCCTATATATCCAGCAAGTCCTATATATCCAGCATGCACCATCATGTACTCATCAATAAAAACTGTATCGTAGGTCCGGTTACCATTTATTAGGTATGAGGCATTCGTTTTGTAGTTTAATTTGATGTTATTAAAGTTAGTGTTTTTGTGCTCGCAACGTGATGTTACCTTTAATTTTATATCTGCAAGTCCTTCTTTTGCAGCACATAGAACATAATCAGTGCCCAGATTATGGTTGTTTATAATCCATGTTGATTTACCACACCCAGGTACACCTTGAATATTTGTAATGTCCGGCATCTTTATGTTTGTTTTGAGATATATATTGTTTAACGAGTTGTAAGTCTGATGATCTAACATAATTACCGTACCCGATGAACAAAAAATGTATCTGTTTGGGGTAATAAATGTGTTTGTGTCTTCACACAGTTGTACCAGATTATTCCCATCGAAGCCAAACTGATGTTTTGTGGTCGGTTCTTCGAGATATTGTTTGGTAGCGTTGTCAAATATAAATATGTTTAATTGTCGTAAGGAAGAAGCGGAGAAAGGCAATAGATTTATGTTCTTAATGTAATGATCCTTTAAGTGGCTTTTTATTAGGCTGTTTGAGTGTTTCATGTAAAACATTATTTCCATGATCGAATTCTTATAGCTGGACTCTGCAGACAACACCTTGTGAAAAGTCGGAGATGTGGATGGAAAATCCGTACAGTTTCCATATGAGAACTTCCAGGGATCACCTGTAATCCAACGGGAAGATAACATTCTCTCATATTGCAGTGACATATTGAAAGGAATATTTAAAACCCATTTGATGTTGTTAAATGGAGAGTTTGTAACATAATCCAACACTGGCAAAACCTTGTTGACATGATGGCTAACATCCAAGGTAATTATGAAAGGCTCATTTTTTCGATGCTGCAAGTAGGATGTTAAAGTTTCTAAAGCGTAGATTAGATCACTGCAATCAGTTTTAGATTGATGAGTAACCACAATAACGTAGTTACCTCCAATTTTATAAACTTTTGTAACTTCATTAACTGATTTAATGTAGAAGTTATGTAGTATAAGTCCATTTCGGGATAGATATTTTTTAAGATTGCAATTATCCAATTTTTCTTCAAAAGCAACACAAATAAAAATAGATGATTTTATTAAGTGTTTGCCATTTAGCCAGGTTGAAATCTGTGGTTCAGCATGCATGAATTTTTGAGATGGGATATTTTTAACAAACTCATATCCGTTTATATAATCTTCTTGGTGGTTGTTACTTATGCTTCTTGTTAACATAAGTTTAAATTTAAATGAGGAGATGATTGATTTGTTGTATGTTGATTTGATGTCAATATCCGTTTGAGTTTCGCAGTGTTTAGATGTGCACTTATTACCCAGTCTTGGAGTCTTTGAGTAGTTTTCTGAAGATGAAAAATGAAATAAGCCTCCATTTGAATCGCACACAGCATCTCTCATTTTGATGGTTTTAACTCTCGCTGTCTTGACGAGGTTTTCATAGCGCGAAAAATTCATCAAGTCAGCATTGACTTCATCAACCTCATCCATAGTACGTATATTAAAACCACCATTGAAGTTGCAGGCAGAGTTGCTCGTTTTGGAAGATTTTAAGTTATTTGGTTGTGGTTTATTGAATTCCGAAAATCCGATTGCTTTTTTGGAAACTTAAGTTCATGTTCAGAAAGGTTGGTGATTGGTGCCATAAGTCGAAAATTTTGGCGACGTCGTTTCCATTCAAATTCTTTAACCAGTAGTCCAGAAGGCCACAACGTGGAATGTAATGCAGTTAAAAATTGATTTGCTGGTAAACTAACACGGAATGATGTATAGTCATACAAATGACCGTTTTCCTGGTTGCGGGAAATGATGATATAGGCTTTAAGTGCGATGATTCCGTTGGCGATACAAATGTTGTTTTTGGAGATATCGCTGATGAAGGTGTTGATAAAAAGTGAGATGTTTGAGGTAGCGGGTCTGTGGTCTTCGATACAGACGGTATCAGGATATCAGTAGATAAAGTTTTCGAAGAGGCAGTTTGTGGTATTTTGTCATTTTCCCGTTGAGTTTTTGATTGGGATCGTGTTACTCTGTGGTTCTCAACAGTTTCATTAGAAACCTCGTTCACTGTATGAGTATCATTGTTCGAATTATCATTTCCTTGCACGATTTCTTTTGATGTGACGAGCGAGTTAGAATGCAATACTTTCATGTTAGTTAGGCATTCAGAGCAAAACCAACTCAAACCGGGCAATCCATCAAATATAAATTTCATGGCCTTCTTGACGTCATTGGGAAATTTAGTCATTAGCTTTTTGGCGTTAGATGTTGCACACGTGTAACTAATGACTCTATCGCACATAAATCCCTTACATGCAAGAAACCATTCATCCACAATTATGACGGAACACTCAACACATTTTTTTTCCACAGACATTTCACTGGTTCAGTTTATTTTAGTTTGTAAAACACTTTTTTATGACCGTAACACAAATACACAGGTCAAGATTTAGTTTATTATTTTATGCACTACACACAGTATTATACATTCAATTTAAATTTTTACAGAAAAATGAAAAAATAGTTACTTGAGTATAATTGATTTGTCAGGAAAAAAGTAACAACAATAAAATACGTAACAATAAATAACAATAAGTTACAAAAAAATATACAAAAAATTTATTGTATATGACAATTAAAAAAACACGTCCGATTTGGGCGATTGTTAATGTTGAACTGATGCGACTCAAGTCACAGGGGAGGGTCGAGGAGGTGGAAGCGCTGATGGCCAAGCGAACTTTTCAAAAGAAGTGCAACAACAATAAAACGGGAAATTCGTAGAATAACAACAACAAAGCGGCGAATAAAAGCGACAAGCCGAAAGTCAAGTGCTTTAAGTGCGGAAAAAGTGGCCATTGGAAGCTGAACTACGCAGAAAAGAAAAACAGCTTGGACAAAAAGCAAAAAGACACTTCAGTGGATGCTTTCATTTGTCACGCGGAAGCAAGTGGTGACAGAAACGCCTGAATTTTGAATTCAGGAGCGACGAATCACATGAGTTACCGACGTGATTGATTTGAAAACTTCACGGAAATATTTGAATCGGTGAAAATAGGCAATGGTGAATCATGGCTCGCAACGATTGGATTCGCAAGCGAGTCATGGAGGTTCTATTTGTACCGGATTTGCATGTACATTTATTTTCATCGGGAAAGGTGACAGATCATGGACATAAACTGAGCATGGATGCGAAGGATGCGAAATACTGAAAAACGGGAACGTCGTTGTAGTGGGAGTTCGCAGAAAGGGTTTGTTCCAGATGCTTTCCAAAACAGACGAATCACCACAGTTTGAGGCTACAGCAAACGTAGCAATTAAAATGACGTCACTTCAATAGTGGCACGAGTGACTGGGACATCAAAATGTCACACATGTGAAAAAGTTCCTGCAAAGCCGAAATATTGAATTTTTCAATGAGGAGTTTACATGCGAAGCTTGTGTTTTCGGCAAACATTATCAAAGCAGATTCAAGAGTCACGAGGATAAGTCAAAGTCGTGCGGCGAGATAATTCACACGGACGTGTGCGGACCGTTCCAAGAAAACTCAATTGGCGGAGCCAGGTATTTCTTGTTATTAAAAGACGATTATTCTCAACAAGTGTGTCCAGCTGATACAGAAGGACGATAAGCGTAAACTTTGTATTATCAGGTCTGACAATGGCACGGAATTTGTGAATGCAGCATTAAAGGCATTTTCCGAAGAAAACGGCATTCATCACCAACGAACTGTGCCATTACACACATGAGCAAAACGGCTGTGCTGAGCGAGAAATGCGGATGATCGTCGAATTAGCGAGAACGATGCTTCAGGTGAAGCAATAGAAAAGAAGTTTTGGGCCTAGAGACGCAGACGATTTCATCACGCCAGAAGAACGTGACGAGCGTGGTGCGATATGCGATCTTGATAACAGAAATGTTGCTAATCGACAATTGTGCGATTGGAGCACCATTACGGCACCGAAGCGTCTAACATTTTTTGCATCGAGGTAACACCAGGCGATACAATCGAGTGATCGCAAACATTGGGAGCGTGCAATGGACGAAGAGTACGATTCGCTCATTAAAAATCATACATGGACTTTGGTTAAGGCATCAAGTAACCAAAGAGTAATCGACAATCGGTGGGTCTACAAGATCAAGAAGATACGGACGGAAGCATTGATCGCTACAAGGCGCGATTTGTAGTGCGAGGATTTACGCAAGAATATGGTATCGATTATCAAGATATTTTCAGTCCAGTGGTGAAGTTTACTTCGATCAGAGCGATCCTGGCATTGGCAGCGGCCAAGCAGATGAGGTTGAACACAATTCGACGTCAAAACGTCATTTTTAAATGGAGATTTAGAAGAAAATGTATACATAAGCCAGCCGATTGGATATGACGATGGAAGTGGAAATGTGTGCAAGCTATTCAAAAGCTTGTATGGACTGAAACAGGCGTCACGCGGTTAGAACAAAAAATTCACTGCTTTTATCAAAAATTTTAGATTCAGAGCAAGTGAATCGGATCCGAGTGTTTTCGTCTGCGGCAGGAAAAATGGCATGTTAATCCTTGCAATTTATGTCGACGACGGTTTGATTGCAGCGGAGACACATGAAGACATTACGCCGGTCATTGGTTATTTGAAAAGGATTTCGAGATCAAGGTTTTCGAGTTGAATTGTTTTCTGGGACTTGAAATTGATCGGCGATCGGACGGAATGATTCACACATCAAAAAGGCTACGCAAGGAAAGTCATCGATCGTTTCAACATGACGGATTGCAATGCAGTGTCTACTCCATTGGACAATTCACAAAATCCGGGTGATTTTGAGGCCGACGAGGAAGTGGATTTTCCGTATCGAGAAGCAATCGGAAGTCTGATGTATTTCGCAGTTGAAAGTGTCAGCCGATACTTGGAAAAGCCAGATGCAGCATATGTGAATGCAGTTAAACGCATTCTGAAGTACATTCGAGGCTCGATAAACACGGGAATTCGCTTCGAAGGCAAAAACGATCTGAACTTCTGCGAATACGGCGATGCGGACTACGCCGGCGACACACAAACGCGACGATCGACGTCGGGCTATGTTTTTATGTTAGGAGGTAGCGTCATCAGCTGGGGATCGGAACGCCAGAAATCAGTTGCGCTTTAGACGACGGAGTCGGAATATAGGCAGAATCACACGCCATAAAGGAATTGGTCTGGCTACGAAACTTGCTGGGTGAACTTCAGCAAATCGAGAGCAATGTGCCCGTATTTTTCATGGACAATCAGAGCGCAATAAGACTAGTGAAGGATCTGGAGTTCCACAAGCGCAAAAACACATTGACATGCGGTATCAATTCATGCGTGAAAAATTTGGGCGGAATTTTCGAACAGAAGTATGTGCAAACAGATGAGCAGATAGCGGACATCATGACCAAAGCGCAATGAGTGTCATGCCAACGAATTAATGCAGTTTTTTTCTTTGTTTTGGTATCGACTTGGAACAAAAAGTCGCAGTATTGAATTTAATACTTTGCTTGAGTATTCTGTTCAAGTCGACACTCTGTATGTGTATGCGAGCTATATCAGAGCCACTTCATAAATAAATTCTTTCTAAGTAGGACGTGCAAATTCGTTCACAAAATAGTTTAAGCGTTTGTTTTTTTTTCTTTTTGCTTCTGAAATATTTTTGCGATAAAGAATAATTTTAATAAAAGGCAACAGAAAAAATGCTCTGTCATCAAGACAACGCATCGTATCAGAAGTCGTTGGCTACGATGGCAAAATTGCTTCCCGATTACCGTATTCTTCGGATCCCGAGCGATTACTACCTATTTGCACACCTCTCGTCCGAGTGAGTCGCTGTTGTCACACCCGCGAAGGTTTCTATTTAGGAAAGCGGTTGTAAAAAATAAGTGAAATGGTCGAATCTGAAGGGCCTACCCCCTGGATTGCCGTATTTCTTGGCACACATTGATTCGGATCAGTTCACATTTTATATAGAAAACTTGATCCAAATTTTGTTTTAGGTTACAAATTTTGATTTGAAATCTAGTAAAGCGTCTTTGTGTTGTTTCATGAAACATGAACTGAACTGAACCAGATTAAGCATCAAGAAACACAGCCCATCGTCAAAGAAATAATGTCAAAGAAAAACAATCAAATTTTTCTGCCTGAAATAGTGAAATTATTAAATGAAATTTATTTATAATTTTGTTATAATAATGGAATCGAGCCCGCAACAGGACAAACCTGAAAAAGATTTCGCTGGGAAAAATATAGAAGGAAGGAAAATGAGTTCCTCATAAACTGAACCATGGGTTGATCGAGCCATCAACTTCAGCTGCGAAAATTAATATTCATGCCAAGAAAGTGTCACTATGTGTCTGGTGGGATTGGAAATGAGTCATTTGCTACGGGCTTCTGGAACCTGGACAAACTATTACAACTGAACGTTACCAGGCCCAATTGATCAAAATAAGTGATGTTCTGGAGGAAAAAAGCCATTTACGGGAGAAGCAAGGCAGCAGGTGATATTGCTGTATGACAACGCTCGTCGACATATAGTAAAATCAACCTAAGCTCTTATCTTCTCCTTAGTCTGGGAAGTTTTACAGCATGCGGCGTATTCTCAAAAACTTAGCTCTCTCTGATTAACACTTATTCAAATCGATGTTCCAAAATGGCTCGATGACTATTTTGCTTCGAAACCTCCAAGTTTCTATCGCGAAGGAGGCATTCATCATCTACCTGATAAATGGCAAAAGACCAGATAGTAATTGCGAATATTTCGATAGTTAGTCTTTGTAACAATTATATATCAATAAAGTTGAATTTGACCAAAAAAAGCATAGTTTCTACTTGCACACTTAATATTTATATGAATTTTTTAATCGGCATTCGATCCGTTCCCGCAGATTCTATAATCGACGAGAATATCGAGAAATTACAATATCGAAAAATTTCCAAATCGCTCATTTTCGATAATATCGAAAAAACACTATCGTAAAAGGCATAATATTCCCCCGGATTCCAATTTTTTCGGCCCCCTGGGTAGGTCTAGGTGCTCACATAAATTTTCTTTTCGTTCTGAAATGGCGTTTCAGCTTCTCAACCGATCGTCATGAAATTTTTACTATATATAAGCTGCATGCCCAGAACCAACCTTACGATATTTTTGAAAGAGTTGGACACCGGGATCAAGGGGCCCCGGAACAAATTTTTTCTAAATATTATTTTTTTTAATGTTTTTACGGGAATGAATTTAGGAAAGGGATTATATGAAATTAACGATATCACATGGATCAAATGAACCTCCAAAATTTCAACACTGCATTCATCGAATCTGATTTAAACTTTTCATAGGAAATTTATATCAAAATGAGCAGGTTTTCTTCATATTTATAAAGCCGTCGGCCCCTCTGGGTCTAGGTGTTACCATACAATATTTGTCAAAATGTCAATTTTTCAAAACTTTTTCTCTTTTATTAATCACAGAAATTCCTTCTCACAGAAATTTACTCGAATTTACTATGCGTAAGCATAAAGTTTGTGACCACTCTCAAAAATTACATTGCCAATCAAATGTTTTTTTTTGATGATGTTCTCTTTGAGCGACGTTGTTGAATCGTTTGACGTTGTTGGACCGTTAGCGTATACCTTATCTCTCACGTAGACCCAAAATAGAAGTCTAAGAGACTCAAATTGCACGATTTTAGCGGCCAGCAAATTTTGAGCACAATAACGTGATTTTTTGAAGACTTGTATGACATGTAGCACGATTTGAAAATAAAGGTTGTCTGTGACCATTGAATAGACTTCGGGTCAAAAAATGTCAGTTAACATATACAACAACTCATTCCTTCCAACGCATTTCAAAACTCATGGGCCGACCCATCTTCCATGCCAGTATAGGCTGGCATGGAGCTTGCAATGTGCAGATGGTCATAAATCGGTCCTATAGCCGTACGTCCTCGAGTTGGCCGCAAGGCGTAAAGTAAGGACGTATAAATCATAACCGCGGAAGAGCTTGGTAAGCCTTGAGCCCCAAAACAGATCGCATATAGTTACCAATAAAAAATAAAAAAAAAAAAATAAAAAAACGCATTCCTTTCAAATAGTTGTTCCAGCGTCATTTTCAAAGAAATACGGTTCAATGACGCACCAAGTTGTCACTCACTTTAGATAAAAAAAATTTTCTTACTATTTTTCTAAGGTTTTCAGAACCAAAAATACGATTATTTTGCTTGATAACATAGGCATTAAGGTAAAAATGAGCCTTGTCGCTCAGAATAATTTTCTTGAAAAAAATTATATCATTTTCTTGCATTCCAGTTAACGAACGTACGACGTTTGGTATGGTCTGCGGGCTTTAATACTTGTGTCAGCTGAACCTCATAAGTTTTTAGAGCATGATCTTTCTACAAAATACGGTGCAAAATGTTTTGCTATATGCCAATTCTTGTGAACGTATTGCAATGGACAAACCAGTGTTTTCTGTGAGCACGAGTTGTAGTCTTCACATCACTAGCTTGTCCGAGAGCTCGAATTTGTTGATAAAAAGCACGATGGAGCACCATTTTTATAATGCATGCTCACTATATGTTTCATTGCGTTGTTCAAGTGTCTATTGTTTCATGTTCGTAAATCGGGTAGTTTTTACTTTTGGAATACTAAAGAATGACAGCAAAATTCATAACTGAAAAAAATAAAAAAAAAATATTTAAAATGAAGGCTCTTAAGAGTTTAAGACCCTTTTACGAAAAAATGCTATCAGAGAGAGTGGAGTAAATTATTTATCTATAAGAGGATGTAATCAGCAGTTGGGAATGAAATTTCCGATAAGGAGATATTCTGGACTCTGAAATATTGTACGAAGAGAAACGCGTCACCTTGAGCGATCTTTATTTATTTATTGATCGACATAATAATTTTGGTAGAGTGAATTCTTCCATTAGGCATAAAAATGTAAACGGATTCCACAGTGAAACACATTTTTTTCAGTAAAAAATACTGGGAAACTGAAAAGAGGAGAGTATAAATATTAAAATTACGTTAGAGTGATAAAGGCAAACAAATGTTGCTATAAAAAGTATTGGATTTTACACTTTTTATGGCAACATTTTCCCCGCTTACTGCCAGTAAATTTTACTGAAATTTTTTTTGTTTCTTTCTAACAAGTAAAGGATTTATATTTTTATTTCATGTTAATTTTACTGAAAAAATTGTTTCATTGTGAAATACACGCATTACTCGAGCAAGCTGAGAACACGTTAGAAAATGCGTGATTTTCGAAGTGAAATAGGCCGCTATTTTACTCGTGAAAAATGAGATATACTATAAACTAGGTCGAAATTCGAAAATAGTGATGGTACAACATGTGGTGGTTAATTGGAGAACTAATGATCATTTTAGTTTAGTCGGCATTTTAGTCAAAACTTCCAAATGTCAGCCACTTATAAGACGGTAATCATAACGTGACTTTCGCCTTTATAAATGCATCCCTTTATCTGTCTTCTTTAGAATGAATTAATACCATTACGGAATTCCTAACGCCAAAAACCATTATTAACGTTTTTCTACTGAAGAAGCTTAAGAATTATGTAAAATTTACTGTGACAACTGTGACAACTCTCATTTGGTTTTATCGAACAAAATATCAAATGGGCCAACGAAAATTCTCTCTTATCTAGAGAACTACTTGTCGCTTTTTTCGCATTCAAACGATTTCGTTACCTAGTCGAAGGTATAGTAAAGTATAGGTACTCTTATGGAGACGAACGAATGCTTGAAATTCGTGTAAATTCCATTAGCTTTAAATTGTTTATTTGGATCAGTATCAAAATATTGCTTTTAAGAAAAAGGGCCTAATGTTGTCTGAAAGGCCAAAAATCCAGAGCTAATCATAATTTGAAGCAGCACCTGTTCCAGTTATCAGAGCAGAAACCATAACATTAGCACTATTCAACACTGAGTCTATTGATTCCTGACTTGGAGTTCTTGAGCTTTCTTAAACCTCTTGAGAGAATTATCGAATTTTTTTCCAGAGATCGCTTTTTATCTAATTTCCCACTCCGTAGTATGCAGCATGCTTACAGAGTTGGCAAATCATGAGAAACTGCTCAATACATGAACTTGTTACAAGGATCGAAAGATCGCTTAACAGCAAAGAGTTTCTCGTGCCCACGTTCCTGGATATTGCAGGTGTCTTCGATAGGACCTCGTTTTCTATCATTATCGATGCCTGCACTAATTTTGGCATTGACCAAACCATCGCTGCATGGACTGAACTCGTCAGGTCTCGCATTGTTATATAGGTCGAGCTGGATTGTAGCCCAGACTCCGTTAAAGTCTCATAAAGTTGCCCCCAGACGGTGTTTTGTCATCTCTTTAGTGGCTCTTGTTGGTTGATGACTTACTTGTTAAACTACATCAATCTGGTTGTATTGCTCAGAGCTATGCTGATAATCTGGCCTTCAATGTTTTAGGTAGATACTTAACAATCATATCTAACTCAATACAGTGCGCTCTACATGAGATGTGGTGCCGTGGGAAAGGTTTGCGCGTTAATACATCTAAGACCTTAATCAGTTAACTGTCATCTTTCAAGGTAAACTTCAAAAAGCTACTACCGTTTTTTAACAATGTATAGAAAACCATGATAGAAGTACTGAATTTTACTCCTAAAATGCTGATGTTTATTTACAAATCGTTGGTCTTACCTATTTTATCTTACGCTTCTGTTAATAACCTTGTAATTTTCGCTTGTTTATATACTGTTTTTAAACATGAAAACTAGAATTTAAAAATAACATTCTAAAAATCTTAATAATAGTGCTGGCAACTAGATGTCTCTGCATTTATATAATACTGTTACGAATTTTACTCTACTCAAGCAAGTCACTTGGTGGTCGAGTGGTTAAGGTGTACACCACCAAGTGTTATCATAATTGGGCAGTGTTCGGAAACCGTTCAGTATTAAATCGAATGTATTAGTTGACACCTTGCTTTAACAGCATTTAAGACTGTGTGCCTAAAGGCAAGGCAATTTTTTCGACTAAATTGCCGACTAAACTAAATTAATGACTGATTCAAATCATTCTGTCAAAGGTGGCACTAGTATCTTTTAAATATGCTGTGCCTCCGATTGTGAACTAAATTGTAAACTAAACTAAATTATGATTTTTCATATGTCATATTGATTTCAACAACACCGATTTGTTATTTTTTTAAAATCAAGGAAATAGAAAAATAAAACATATATAGATATGGGAATCGCATTATTCATGAATGTGATTATAACTTACAATCGGAATTTAAGAATGAGATATTTCCTTTTAGACATTTTTACTCGTACGCACACGATAAAAAAATAATAAAAACAATAAATGAAAATGACAACTAAATATTCAAGCAACCTCAGCAGGAGTCTAAATGATAAAACCTGGTGGCTAATAGCATAACTTTTCACTAATTTAGTTTAGTCGGCAATTTAGTCGAAAAAATCGCTCTTAGGCACACAGTCTAAGTATGGTCATTTATTTATAGTTAGTTCTCATTTATAGTTTCAACTTTCATCAACCAAACTTTGAACTCTATTGCTTGTATTCCAATTTTGATAAAATTTAAGCTTTTAATAACTTAAAGACTTGATATTGTATAAATGTTATCCAACCCGTATATATTTACTCGTATTATATGTAATTTATGTTAACCTTAACATTACTTTAAAAATGTCTAGATAACATTACATGTGTACATATATAAAAGAGTTAGTAATCTTTGTAGTCGAATCTTGGCTAAAGCAAAAAAAAAAAAAAATAGTCATCATAACACTAACACTATTGTAAAACGAAAGCATAACAAAGAATTTCTTATGTTATCCATATTATAATTTCTGATAAGGGTGAATGAAAATAACTTTTGTCTCTTAAACATTTTTATTTTGTTGGTGTTGTTGTTGTTGTTTGTGTACAGTGAATTTCCAATTTCCAGTTATTTTTTTTTTTTTTTTTTTTAAATTTTAGTTTAGTTTTATTTTTTGTGTTTTTCATGATTCAGTAATTTTATTTTTCATTTAAATTAAATTTTTCAAATATTTGCCATTCCTCCTCTATCGCATTGTTGGAATCAATCGAGTGGAAAATTCATGACAATTCCATAATTTAGCCAATATTAAATAAAATGTACGAGATGAAAATTTCAATTTTTTTTTGTTTGTTAAATACAATAATGAAAATAACTATTAATTTATTTATGCTAAATAATTTTTTTTCCAAATTAATATAATAAAAATTAAATAATTTTTCACGAAATTACGAAACTTTAACAAATTATTTCAGTTTATTTTATAATTTAAATTTTAAAGCCGTATTTTGCAATACGCTTCTGAAAAATGATAGAATTAATAATTAATAGCAGAATTATGACTGGGTCATTCAGACTTTCAGTAGTGCTATATGAGGCAGTCAAAATTTGACCCAGGTAGTCATGCTGAAGATTTTTTTTTTCTCGTTAGATGACCGTTAAAGATGCCGAGGCGAAATAAAGTTTATTTTTGCCAATAAAACTCGTCATTTTCGATTTAATTTAAAATATGATCAAGGTATTTTAAAACGGAATATTAAATTCAAGTGATTCTTCAACAAGTGATTTTTGCTTCTGAGGGGATGGTTTTGTTTCTTTCGGTGAACTTTCGTGAACTTAGAGAATCGTTTCGGTTCTTTCAATGAACTTCGAGAATCTTTAAATTTATCTTTCTGCTCATCCAAGCATCGCTTATCGCGTTGATCTTTATAGTAGCCACCGTCTCGTTCCCCACGTCGATATTCCTCTCGTCTACGATTTTTATTCGTGTATCTATTTCTATCCATTTCCTGAATCGTTTATCACTGTCGTCCCGATACCGCTGTTCTTTCTACCTATAAATCCAGTCCTTTTCTCGATCAATCTTCTTCCTTAAACCTTTTTTGTAACGATTGTCATTGTCTTTTCTAGCAGAATAGCGATTTCGGTTGGCGGCATTTGCACCTCCCTCTCGATATTTTCTATCATTTGGTTCGTACTTCAGTTGCGCATACAATTTTTAGATTTTTCGTTTTTTATCATTTCCGAGTCTTCTAAAAGGATAGCATTATCGGTTACAGGTTTCTTGTTTCTTTCGAGTAATTTAAAATCAAGTTTTTGGTGCTGTTCTCTTCCGTCTCTTTGTACGCCTCTATAGCCACGCTTGCAGTAATCTCTTTAGTCGCATCAGCTCATCCAAATATTTAATTCATCCGCTAAGATTACAATTACTTTATCATATTCCGACTCGGATGAAATAATCTCCATCGAGGGTCCTGTTTTTAGGTCAAGATATTGATAGATATATAAGTGTTAAGGCCTCTTTTTTACTGTCAAATCAATACTAGGAGTTGCTTTCCGCTTTTGCGAGTAGCCATTTCCAGTTTGAGTATTCACAATTGTTTTGTTGGTTTGGTCTTTGCATCGATCCCAATCACTTTTGGCTCACTGTGATGGTTCAACCTTACGACCAGTCCTGTATTTATTATATACAAGGGGTATTCCAACAACAAATGAAGGAACCATAGTCACCTTTGCAGATGACAAAGCAATCATGGCGATTGGAAGTAATGTCGCTGATGCAACGAGCAAACTCCAGAAGATTACCGATGCGGTTTGTAACTGGACTCAGCGCTGGAGAATCAAGCAAGCTTAATGGGACGAAATACATGCACATTAACTTTACATATCAAAAGGCTTCCTATCTACTAATAGAAATTAACTCACGACTGGTGCCATATGCAAACAAAGCAAAATATCTTGGCATGACCCTCGATGCCACGCTCAAGTGGAGAGAGCATGCCGAAAGAAAAAAGAAGAACTTAGCATTAAGTTCAGCAAAATGTATTGGCTCATAGATAGAGGCTCTGAGCTTACAAATCACAACAATATTTGTGTTTTTCGATAAACATTTCATTAGTGCTTTTGTGATTTTCGAGAACCTTTTTTATAAATTTGCTCTTTAATTCCTTCAAAAATGAAGTGCTCTAAACTCAAATCAAATTAACACGTCTCAATGAAACCTGTACCATAATTTGTTACACGTTTATTACAATCCCGATTTTATAACAGTTCCCGTTTTCGAGGAACGAGTGGTCGGTTTAGCTTATAATAAAACATGCACCCTCAAAATTGCAACTTTTGCTGTAGCTGCTATGACATCGGGATGGTTTTTGGACCATAATTTCCTACAAATTAATTACATTAAATTAGTTCAAGACCACCCCTATAACTTAACTAACGGTAAATTTCACCCAAAACGATTATTTATTTCAAAAACGTCAATTTAACCAATTTAAATAATTTTTTATTACAAGAGACCGCCAAAAGATGTTGACTCAAATATTACTCCGTGGTCGTTGTGAAGGGCACGTCAACTTTATTCACTTACACAAATTATGTTTGAGTCAGTTTACATGGAATTGGCTCCAAACGGTAGAGGTTTGAAATGTGTAATTTAAAGGTCGATTTTACCAAATTTAATAATTTATAACCCCAGACCGCCACTCGATGTTGGGTCAAATGTTACTTAATGGACCTTGTAAAGGGCAGGCCAACCTTATCCTGGCACGTAAAACATAATTATTTGTGTGGTTACACGGACTGAATTGGTTCCAAACTGTAAAGGCCTCAAAAAGGTAATTTAAAGGTCGATGAACACACAGGGAGAAAGAATTGTGTTTGAAACTGATTTTCCCAAATAAAAATAATAATTGTTACTATAAGGAATATTTTATAATGGTTTTAAAAAATTTAATTTGATTTATAAAGTGAAAAAAGAAAACAGTACTTTTCACGGTGCAGAATTAAACATTGAAACATTTTTATGCCAATTCGACTTGAACGTGGTCAAGTTGCTCTCTACAAAAGCTAAGAAATCGAATTCGACCCGATCACATATCTGGTGGCGCTCTGAAAAAATAAATCTTTAAAGGTCGTAAAACCGGCCTTTAAATTACAGTACCAGGGGACCGAGCTTGCTCGGTGAAAAGAAAGACAGTTTTTTTAATCTCTTCCTCAAAACAACTTTAATTTCATTTTATTTTATTCGGCTGAGACATAAAAATCGATGTTGCCGAGGTAACTGTCGTCGTTTCACTGTCAAGACTTATTAGAAGTTTCATCAGGAGCGATCAATGCTTCTTTCCACAAAACATTATACGTGCGACGTTCATTTTCAAGTGGTAACAGAGCTTTCAAATAATTTTTTCGTTTAACACGGGAAAATACTACGTACAACATACTCGTACCATGATTAAAGACAGGTGTACGAAGGTCGACACCGAAAAATTCGAACGTTTGTCCTTGAGATTTATGCACGGTCATTGCAAACGCTGGTCGAATCGAAAGTTGATGTCGTTGTATTGTATTAGGTGTATAACTTAGTTTTTAGGATTTTCTCAGACATGGCGTAACTTTAGTACTAAACATTCTTTTACAATGACACCTACGGCGTTTTAAAGTGTTGACATTTCACATTAAATTTTAGTTTGTCATTATTCATATATTTTTTAGTCCCGTTTAAACAGGTTAATGTTCGTACCAATAAAACAGCATTTGCGGGAAGCATTACTTTTACGCTTTAATCAAAAGAAAAAGATGCTGAAAGTTATAGCTGCTGCAAATACTTAAGCCGATATGGACCTGCGGTATTCAACTCTGCGGGGATGTATAAGCAAACAAACGCCAAAATGATAAAGACATTTCAAAACAAGGTTCGTTGTAGCATCGTAAATGCTCCGTAGTACACAAGAAATAAAGACCTTCACATGGACTTATAGATGGAATACATACATCAAAGATGAAATAAAAATGCATTGGGAATTTACTTTGTTTCAGTTGCTTTAATATTGCTGACAATATTTGTTGAAAGCACTGTGCGGACTGTGCCCAAGTTTTGTTCAATGAATATCCTGTTTGTATTTATATTCCTATGTGTGAAAACGTTCAAATTTATTGTTGTCAAATTCTTGTTAGTAAATTTAATTGTTTATTGAAAATTTGTTAAAATTAAATTAACGAATAAAAATATTTTTAACAGAACAAACTAAACGTATATTACCTCCTCTTACTAAAATATTATCCAATATCACGAAAATGTTCTTGTTCTAAAAACCCTTTACATATTTGCAAATTTTGAACGTTAGTTAAACATTGATTATCTATTAAAACGATGGTAAGGGCCATACATAGTGTAAATATGTATAAATTTCTACGCATAAATAGTATTTTTCTAGGTCATCCTATAAAATCTGTTTTTTGAACGTAAATGCTTACATCATCGCATTCAATTGTAAATTAAACATTGTTTTGTGATAGAGACGAGCATGTATAAAAAATATGTTGGTTCTGTAATTAAAAAAATGAAATCAGCATGCAAAACATTTTTGTTTTTTTTTTGATCAATTTGCTATTTTTTGCTATTTTGTGTAAAATTTGCATTTGATATATTTTATTTAAATTTTTTTATTATACAAATTACAATATGATGTACATACATCTATTACTTACTATATGTACATAAAGGTATGTATACGAGTATAACAAAATATTTATTGTGTCATCTACTACATGTTACTCGTACGAACGAACTATTGTAACATTACAGCTGTTCTATATTCCAAAATCAAATATTTCAAAATATGTAGGTACCTAGTCGTATTTAATCTAGAATATGTACGTAAAAATATATTTAGTGGGTTACTACCTAGTGTTTTGCTAGCTCGTTATATATAAAATCTTATTAAACTTTCAAATTTTATTCAAGAAGAAAATTTAGGAGTAAAATGTACCCTCAAAAAAAAATTTCGAGCAAAAACAAAAAAAAAATGAAAAGTTAAACTCTTATCTAAACATACCTGGGACACATAAATTATATTTTCTTAGATTAAATCATTTTATTTTCTTGACATTTATCCTTATTTTTTATCGTTGTTCATAGATTTGGTTTTTGTGCTTCCTTTTTTCATTTTTGTTTTGTTCTCTGCTAGATAGTTCCAAAAAAAAATTTTGATTTATTCAAAATAATATTTTTAGTTCTTAGCCTTATTTATTTATCTAACACCCACAATTATTGCTAGTGTTACTGAACTCTTACTCCAATGTTAATGGATTGCGCTTAGAAAATTAAAATTTTAACATTTTTTTATCTTAAATCTCTCGATATATAAACAAATTTAAAGAGTTTTTGTTCTTATAATCCCTTAGGATATATAAAATTAAATATGAATTGAATATGAATTGAATATGAATTGAATATGAATTGAATATGAATTGAATATGAATTGAATATGAATTGAATATGAATTGAATATGAATTGAATATGAATTGAATATGAATTGAATATGAATTGAATATGAATTGAATATGAATTGAATATGAATTGAATATGAATTGAATATGAATTGAATATGAATTGAATATGAATTGAATATGAATTGAATATGAATTGAATATGAATTGAATATGAATTGAATATGAAATGAATATGAATTGAATATGAATTGAATATGAATTGAATATGAATTGAATATGAATTGAATATGAATTGAATATGAATTGAATATGAATTGAATATGAATTGGATATGAATTGAATATGAATTGAATATGAATTGAATATGAATTGAATATGAATTGAATATGAATTGAATATGAATTGAATATGAATTGAATATGAATTGAATATGAATTGAATATGAATTGAATATGAATTGAATATGAATTGAATATGAATTGAATATGAATTGAATATGAATTGAATATGAATTGAATATGAATTGAATATGAATTGAATATGAATTGAATATGAATTGAATATGAATTGAATATGAATTGAATATGAATTGAATATGAATTGAATATGAATTGAATATGAATTGAATATGAATTGAATATGAATTGAATATGAATTGAATATGAATTGAATATGAATTGAATATGAATTGAATATGAATTGAATATGAATTGAATACGGATTGAATATGAATTGAATATGAATTGAATATGATACATTTGAATTGAATATGATTGCATATGAATTGAATATGATTAAATATGAATTGAATATGAATTGAATATGAATTGAATATGAATTGAATATGAATTGAATATGAATTGAATATGAATTGAATATGAATTGAATATGAATTGAATATGAATTTAATACGAATTGAATATGAATTGAATACGGATTGAATATGAATTGAATATGAATTGAATATGAATTGAATATGATACATTTGAATTGAATATGATTGCATATGAATTGAATATGATTAAATATGAATTGAATATGAATTGAATATGAATTGAATATGAATTGAATATGAATTGAATATGAATTGAATATGAATTGAATATGAATTGAATATGAATTGAATATGAATTGAATATGAATTGAATATGAATTGAATATTTGGGTTTTTCACTGAGTCTGCTTTAATTGAATTTTTAAATGGCGTGCATGCATCGCTAAATAACTCCGACTCTTGCGCTGGGCTTTTTGTAGACATAAAAAAAGCCTTTGACATGGTTGATCATAATCTTCTATTACATAAGCTTTCTAAAATCGGTTTCAGAGGAAACATTAATAATTGGTTTAAATCATACCTTGCAAATCGTAATCATGTTGTTAAGGTGAATGAAACTATGAGCTGTCCTTATGTTTTAAACATTGGTGTTCCTCAAGGTTCCGTCTTGGGACCCCTTTTATTTTTGATTTACATAAACTCAATTTTTAGTACAAATTTGGCAGGCACGATTGTTGCCTTTGCAGACGATATGAGCTTATGTTACCGTGGGTCCTCACAAACTGATGTTCGCCGTAAAATTGCAGCGGACCTTTTAGTTTTAAGGAAATGGTTTGACCAGCATTTCTTAATTTTAAGTGACAAAACTAAGATTATGCATTTTAGTTTGGGTAGCACTCTTTTACATTCACTGATAACGTATCAATCCATTTTTTGTAATGCCGTTAATTGCTCCAGCCCGTGCATTTCGATTGAAACCGTTGAGATTTTCAAGTACCTTGGAGTTATTGTTGATTGTAATTTGAGTTGGAAGCAACTTGTCGATAAAATAAAAACGTCTCTTAGCAATGCATTACGAATCTTATATCTATTAAGACCAGTAGATCTAAAATCGGTATTGCTGAAATTCTACTATATGTTTGCATCAATTCTACGCTTGAATATGCGTTATCGTGTTGGGGTGGTTGCTACCATTCAACTTTAAAAATTCTCATTATTGTTCAGAAATATGCTATTCGTATCATGAGTTTTAAGTCTTCGCGGGTTTCTGCATGGCCATTATTTTTGAGTTTTAAAGTTTTACCATTACAACATTTATATGTTTATAAGGTTTTACGTTTATTTTATTTGCGAAGTGGGCAACGATTATTGAGATCAAATGTGCGATAATACATTAGGAACAATGATCAGTTCTTATTTGTTGTTCCACATTTTTTTAGTGAACATTTTAGAAAATATTTCCTGGTAACTGCTCCTTCCTTATTTAACCAACTTCCACTTAGCATACGGCAACAAATAAATTTAAAATCATTTCTCCATTTACTTAAAGTTTGGCTTTTTGAGCACCCTAATATCGATTTTCTATTTAGAGTTTTAGTCTGATGCAGTTTAATTTTAGTTTCAATAGTTTATCTTTTTTATATTTTTATTTTTTATATTTTCATTTTTTATATTTTTATTTTTTATATTTTTATTTTTTATATTTTTATTTTTTATATTTTTATTGTTAAATTTTTATTTGTAATATTCATTTAAATTTTTATTTGTAATATTTATTCAATTTTTTTTTTTTCATAATTTTTCTTATTAAAGGGTAGATCAATACTGCCGTTAAATCGGTGATGATTACCCTACTCATTTATTTTCTTTTTGTATATTATTATTATTATATGTGACAAAAAATCGTATTGAAAATAAATGATAAGCCTGTGTGCTTTAAATATAAAAAAAAAAAAAAAAATATAAAAAAAAAAATATGAATTGAATATGAATTGAATATGAATTGAATATGAATTGAATATGAATTGAATATGAATTGAATATGAATTGAATATGATTTGAATATGAATTGAATATGAATTGAATATGAATTGAATATGAATTGAATATGAATTGAATATGAATTGAATATGAATTGAATATGAATTGAATATGAATTGAATATGAATTGAATATGAATTGAATATGAATTGAATATGAATTGAATATGAATTGAATATGAATTGAATATGAATTGAATATGAATTGAATATGAATTGAATATGAATTGAATATGAATTGAATATGAATTGAATATGAATTGAATATGAATTGCATATGAATTGAATATGAATTGAATATGAATTGAATATGAATTGAATATGAATTGAATATGAATTGAATATGAATTGAATATGAATTGAATATGAATTGAATATGAATTGAATACGAATTGAATATAAACTGAATATGAAGTAATATAATATTGTGGCATATCAGCCCTTCAACTTACATTCCCACCGATTTTTCGCTAGAAGCAAATTATTGATTTATTGAAGAATGTACCAGGTGTACAAGTATAAAATGCGAATATCAGACAACAGATGGTACACAAAAGCGGCTTGTGCTATAAAAATTTGACACTGCACTATTTGTTTTATCATCAACAATTAGTGTCAGATGAACACGAGTGATAAATTGGAAAAGTCTGTGCATAGTGCTGTATTGTTATGTTCAAGAAAACTGCTGCTGAATCATACCGATTACTTCGAGAAGCTTATGCTGAACATGCTCCATCAAAAGATACGTGTGAACGATGTTTCCGGTAGGTATAGAGTTGCAAGCCATGTTAAACGAAGATGATTTGCGAACACAAAACTAACTCGCCAAGCAATTAGGCGTTGGTCTAGAAGCTGTTCCCGATTGGCAACGAGAGATGGGAAAGATTCTATGGGTAGCACATAAGCGCAATAACATATGTAATCTTTTGTTCGCTCAGTGCAAAAGGAAGTCGTTTTTACATCGTATAGTTTCAGAGGATGAAAAGTGCATTTATTTTGAGAATCCCAAGCGCAAAAAATCATGGTAGAACCCAGGCGCACCATTCACACTGACCGCAAGACCGATACAGTTTGGCAGAAAGACAATGTTCTGTGTTTGGTGGGACCAGATGGGCCTACTCTATTATGAGCAGTTAAAATCTGGGGAAATGGTTAATACTAAACGTTACCAACAACAATTGAGCGATTTAAACTATTTGCTGCTTGAAAAAGGGCAACACAAAGTCATTTGTCTTCGAGAATGCTCCATCACATAAGGCTAGACCGGTTCGCGATACGTTTTCATTCAAATCTTCGGTTTTTGGCGAGCCAACGCCTTATAGTATTTCGGTTTACGGAGTGGCAACGCGCAATATTTTGCGGAAAGGCGCCCAACATCATATTTATATAAAGGCGGAAGACGCCCGCTCTTTTTTTTGTCAAAGGCAGGAAGACGCCCAACGAAATCAACGGAATTATTTTTATTACCAAACGCGGGAAGATGCCTAACGAAAATATTGTTATTATCAAAGGCGGCAGGACGTCCAACAGATTTACGGTTACGGGTGGCCAGCCGAAAGGCGGGAGGACGCCCAACGCAACTTACAGGTGGCCAACTGGCCATTTATAAATAATGTTGGTATCGGTGAAAGGCACCGCAACCGTCAAGGTCGACCTCCATGAGGTCTAAAGGTACGTTTTTTTTGTTGTTTTTAATTTAAATTTTTTTTATTGTATAATTTGTAATCGAGCACCTAATAACAGTTGTTGTGCATGCGACCGGGGTGCACATTGGCTTCGCACTCAAAATTATTCACATTCGGCGACCATAATTTAGTTCGATTTTTATTTTGTTTTCTCTCTCGACCAGTTTCAGCTGATTTATTTTTCTGTCGCTTTGAATGTTTTCACGTTTAAGCCTTTTAGTTTAATTTTTTTCTTCTTTCGGTATTTCGTACCGGTTCCATAGTTGCAGGCTGAGCTTGTCAGATTGTCACGTTCCTCAAATATCGGTCGACGGACTCTGAAGTAAAAATTAAAATTAATTTCAGTTTTTTATTTTTATTGCTGTTCTATTGCACGGTGTAGGCCAGGAACATACAAGCCTTAACTTCCCCACGACCAAAAACTCTGATATCTTGTCGGCAAAATCACCGTGAGAGAGGCCTTTGCGTGTTTAGATGAAATCTTGGAATCACTCAACTTGTTTGTATCGATGGGTCACGCACTTGCTGAGCAGTGCTTTGGTTCGTACGAGGATGTGAAAAAATGGCTCGATGAATGGTTCGCAGCAAAAATGATAGATAACAAGCGAGGGGGCATACTTAGAATACCCTATTACTCAAAACTACCGCTTTAGTGGTGAGCACGGATACTATCTATGGTGGTTTATCTATGATAAAAGATGGTCTTGTAACTTTTTGAAGTCATATTGGTCTGCTTGGTCATTGTATAGCAAATGCATTCAATTTATTAAAATCAATCAATCTATTTCCATATATGATTCATGACGTATACCAAATCCTTAAATAATCGAAAAACTATTTTTCCGGAAAATCTAAAATTTTTTTCATTAAAACCTCTTTTAATATTTATTTTAATTCTTAATATTTTAATCAAAAATTCAAATTTATGCTTAAAAATGAATAATACACCAAAAATAAAAATAAAAGAAGGAAGGCGAAAATTATGGAAAATATAGACATACATTTTACTTTTTGTTTGATTTTCAACAAAAAAAAATTAAAATAACAATAAAAGTTATGTTTTTTTTCCACTTTTTTTGTGTGAAATCGTGACAGTTATGTTAATTCTTTTATAAACATTAATAAATTTTCCAACTTTTTTGTACTTTTTCTTTTTTGGGAACAATTTTCCTCTTTACGTATATTGTTGGATTTATCATTGTTTTATGATAGTATAAATGTATTTTAAATAATTTTTCTTCTGTTTCCATTGTTATCAAACTATTTTTGCTTCTCATATCAGGAAAGAGTTTACTTAATCGTTTTATAATGGTAATTAGGAATACAGAGGAAATAGTTTTTAGCCCCATATACGTGAACTTTTTGATTCATATTCAAATAAACAAAATCTAGAATTATATGATACCGTTACCAAGGAAAGAAAACTTTGCATCATAATACAAATTTTTGATACATATATAAGCAAATTTTTATAGTTATAATCTTACATTTTTCGCTAATGGCGCCTCTTCTGTCTACATCATCAAGAATATTTAGAAAATTCATTGGAAACAAGTCTTAGTTCCTCGAAAATCGAGGAACCCCCAATTCTACCAAACAATCGTAAACAAAAATAAAAAAAAATGTATTTTGCCACTGGCGTATAGCAGAATAGAAGAAAGACATCAATAGAAGATTCATATTGAATCGGAGTCCATAACTGGCGTCTTGATGTAAGTTGAAAGAGTCACAGGAATCTCAGGTGCGAAGCAAATGGAGAACAGTTTTCATTATTTTCCCAAGCTCGCATGATTACAGATACTGTATCCCTTGAGACATTGTCCCGTAATAGTACCCACCACCATAGTGGACAACTGGCGATGCCTGCTGTTTGGATCTTGGCAGGCATAGTTTTGGCCAGATCTGCCTTGTTACTTTGCATGAGGTATTATTACGGATGTACAAATTTGAGGTATCTTTTTAAATTTTAAATAAAAGACAGAAATTGTGTGGAATCTTTATTTATTTTTATTGGAAATTAAAGAACATTGGTTCCGGTTAATAATGAAAAAGAATTCGGCAGAATGAAAGGAAGCATGTCTTTTACCAAAATTTTGAAAAAACTTTTTTTCGCATAATGATGGCTCAATTAGTGATATTTGCTCGATAAAGTTGTCTTTCAGGTATTGAACAATTTGAGGATTATCCGCATAAACTTTACTCTTCAAGAAACTCCATAATAAGAAGTCTAATGGCGTTAAATCGCATGATCTTGGTGCCCAATTACATCACCACACCAAAATCCACACTATACAGTAAATTTTCTTTGACTTAATTGTCTTTTCAAACAATTCTTTGGGATTTTCTTCAGCCCAAATGTTGACACAGCCGCTAATTTCAAAATGAGCTTCACCGGTGAAGGTAACTTGCGTGAAAAATTCTATTTTTTTTCTTATTTTTCTATGGCCCAATTAACGAATTGTTGACGTATTGCGGAGTCATTTGGCTTTAATTTTTGTATTATCTGTATTGTGTAGGCCATTACATGAAGATATTTGGGTAAAATATTGAACAAAGTTGTTGGCTTGAGGTTTAATTGCTGTGAACGACGACGAATTGATTTCCTTGGCTCTTCAGCAACATTTGTGCCAACATATTTTCACTTGAACGACCACTAAGATGATACATTTTGTTTCTCTGATCTTGAACTGAACCATTTTTTTCAAATTTAGCAATTATAAGTATAATCGTAGCATTTTTCTACGCCTACCTAAATATAAATGGCGGAATATTTAAAAAGATACCTCAAATTTGAACAACCATTAAGTTCCTCTGAAGCGGTAATTTGCACGAAGCGCTCAGTATATGATCATCCTCTCTGCTTAGAGAAATGAGGCTGGTTGTCCCTTGTCGAGCGAATTAATCCGTCTTTTCATTCCCAGGAATATTGAATTCCCCCTTAATGGGCGACTTCTAGATACCTAACAGACTTCTATTTGGTTCAATAGGCTAGAACTTAATGATGTACTGGTTTTGATGGATTTTACGCCGGCCTATCTAAGTCCGCCGAATACGGTGATATTGGAAGTATGAATTGTGTCAATTTATCGATTTTTACATTTGAATAGTTCCTACAAAATTAGTGTGTAGCAGGGATGTATAGATGGGAAACACTTCCGCGACTCGCGTTAACCCTCTAGAATATGTTAATGAATATTTTCGATGACAGACCGGATACTACCATGATGTTGATAGTCTTGGTAGTCAGATACATAAATATACAAATGCGTTCTTTGAATGTTTTGTTCCTCGGCCGTTACTAATTCATATATTTGCTGAGATAACCTGTCATTTGTGCCGATCTCTAACATTATTGAAAAAATCGTATGCAGTGAATGTGGTGGAACATCAAAGCTTGATGTTCTGAATATGTGCCGGTGTTTACAGGTTATTCAGTATTAGTCAAAGATCATCAGAGTGAACTACCCCGTATAATGAAGAAAAATTAGATTTGAATTTTTTGACTTATAGATGGCTAATGTGTAAGATACACCATTTACAATTGATAAAAACCAAAGTAAAAAAAAAAAATTAGATGTTGCTCTAGATGATGTGACTTTCCCTAAAAATGATGCTGCGGCGCCAGCTTGATGTTTTGCACGATTAGCAAGGTTATTTTCCAATCGGACATGCTTTCACGGTTCCCTATTCTGGGGTTGTTTTGGATTTCAGCTCAGTGGCCGAGATGAGTCAAATGTGTTTTACATTTCTGAGAAAATTTCATGTTATGAAATACACAACTGCCTCCAGTTTGATAATACGTGGTTGGTTACTGAACCATTTTTCGAACTGTACTCCACCATTGCTACATGAACAGTTTGGTGAGTTGGGGCTGCTTTACCGAAAGTAACCGAAGACGATGTTACGACTGTGTTGTCTTTAACAAGACCAAATGTTCATTTTATGGATTACATCCCCATTTTTGTAAATTTTTGTGTTTTTTATTCTCCTCGGCTGTTTTGCGTCCGGGTTGTTTTGCGTCCGGGTTGATTTGCGTCCGGGTGTAGATTTGATGTCTTTACGCGGTTAATGGTGGATGGATTCCTGTGTGTTTTTTTTTGTATTGTTGGTGCAACTGCACGAGAATAGGAGAGAGCGAGACCAGTGCGCGCCAAGTGTGTACAAGGTAAAATGTTTTAGAAAAATGTTTTTCTTATAAGCTTCTCTTTTATATCAATGCGAATTGATATAAACGAAAAACAGAGAAGAGATATGTTTTTCTAGAACATTTTTGCGCGTCGCTGTGTGGCGCGAGAACGTTTTTTTTGCTGGTGGGGATTCAAGTTTTGGCTCGTTTTGGAAAAGGTCGAGTTTTTTTTGAGTAGAGCGCAGAGTTTGGATTGTTAAAAAAAAAAAATATAATTGTGAAAATAAAAAAAAAAATTTGCTTGAGAAGTTTAAGAAGTTTTCCATATTTTTTTTTTGATATATTTGTGAAATGGCCGATGTGGTCGATGAAATTTATGTCAATAAATTGTAATTCTTTTGATATACAAAAAAAAAAAGAAATAAAAATTGAGTGCGTTTTTTTTGTTTGGTTAAGTGAAGCCCAACATAGTCGTATTGATAAAAAAGTAAAAATTGATCGGAAAACTTAATCTAAATTCCATGAGTTTTGTTGTTGTGAAAAATAGTAGAAATTATTTCTAAAACATTTTGAATAACTGTTAAATATTTGGTGTGTGTGTTTACATTTTTAAACATCATTTTCTGAAATACACATTTTTAAAAAATCAAGACCTCGACGCTGATACGACCTTACAGGGTGGCCAGGTGAGGCCATTCGCAACGGTTTTTTTTTTGATTTTTAAGGCGAGGCAACGCCCGATAATAAATTTTTTTTACGGTTTTTGGCGAGCCAACGCCCCTCACATTACGGGTGGCCAGTTGAGGCTACTCCTTTTGCAACGGATCTGGCGACCAGATGAGGCTAGCCGTGAGATAATTTTTTTGGTATCGGGGAAAGGCCCCGCATCGAGACGGGTGGCCAACCTGTACCCTGTTTTTATTTGGATAACGGCACCAAGGCCGCAATCCATTTTGGTATCGGAGAGAGGCTCCGCAACGGACGACCGCTCAAGGTCGCACCAACACCGGTGGGGTAACGGCACATGACGGCCGCAATAATTTTATTAATTAAGGTACAATTTTTTTTTCTTTATTTTATTTTATTTCATTTTTTTTTTGATAATTTGTTTTTTTTAAATTTTGTTTTTTTTTTTAAATTTTATATAGATAATCACCTTTTTGTAATCGAGCGCCGCTCAGCGGGTGCGCGCTTGGTGCGTATTGCTCTCTCTATCTCGTTCTCTCTTATCGTGGTGCGGTGGAGGGGGAAGTGGTTTTCCTTTTTGTCTGTATTTTCTAATCTTAAATAAAATGAATTATTAAGTTTTCGGTGTGGTGTGATGAGACCGGAGACTCCCTCTGTGTCGGCATAGTGTTGGCGGTCCCTTGGTGCCCGCATCTCATTTCGTAACCAGGGTTTTACCCTGTTTGAATTCGAAGGGATGCGCGCGCCAAGGCACCTCTTCCGTTATTATTATTTTTCCTTCCTTTTTATTATTTTATTTTATTGGTTGTGTTGTTCGTTCCTCAGGTTCCGGCCGACGAGTTTCAGCGGAATTCCGGGTTTATTATAATTTGCGTCCCCCCCCCCCCCCCCCTCCCCCCAACTTTCTGTATGATTACGGTGTAAGCCAGGAGCGTCATGCAAGCCTCAAACCACAAGACCTTAGCACTTCTCCCTGAGAACGTAGCCGGCAAAAATCACCGTGGAGGCCTCTGCATGCGCTTAGTGAAATCTGCAGGTTGGCAGTAGCCAGCCTGTAACAACGAAGTTACTCTTTCCTTAGAATTATCTGATATTGTAAGGGTCTTATTTAACAGATCTCGATTGACATAGCTAAATGTTCTGCATGTGTCATTTAAACCAACATCAACAGAAAGTAGATGTCGTTTCTAGTTATTTTCTGCAAAGAGTTCTTAATGAAGGTATCGTTATCGTTAATAATAGGCAAATGAGTTTATTATGAAGATATGGATAAACAGGTTGTCGGAACCGGCCACCAAGGAACAAATTTCCATTCAACCTCAAGTTCAAACCTCCAGTTACCAATAACAAGTGTTGGCGATTTACCCACCTTACATTAATAAAATGTAAGTGACGCACAATGCTTGTTCAATAAGAATTTGACTTCTTCAAGATCATACCCATTCGCTAACCTCCAGAATAATAGAAAAGCGGACATTGCATAGAAACTTCGTAGCTCGGGTATTCAAGAACTCATAAATTGATACTGAGTATGAAACTGCATGTCTAATCGAAAAGCTACATCATGTGGCCCGTTCCATATCCGCCACATTAGAATGGCCTTATAGAAATAAATTTTTTTTACTTAAAATGAAAATTCAATTTTCAAAATATACCTTGGGTCTGTGTTAGAAAGCAGGATTATTAAATTTCCATTGAGCCCGTTCCACAGTGTTTAATATATTACCATCCATTGCATCTGGAAAAACTCCCTAGAACTACTTTCTAAGATCCCCCGCGATAGTCAATGTTGGCTTCGTCGAGCTACTGTATCCTTCAGAATGGCCTAAATTTCTTAATGCTTATATGACCATACAGGGGCATTCCAACTCTATTATGCTGAAATTTTGTTGATATTTGCCGAGAATAACACACTGTATATTCCTGTCGCACTTGTATCACACTTTATACAACCTTTTAGAAAAATCGGGATTAGTGCTGTGATTATGGCATTCTTCAGCTTCACAAACGCGATTTACGAGTGCTCATTCCACGTAACGGGTGTTCCAATAAGAGCTTCCGGAATTTTTTTTGAAATAAAACGCATTAAAATTAACTTAATAAAATCAAAAATTGTATTTGTAACGTAAGTTCAGTTTATGACATTTAATATTTGAAAATAATTTCTTTTAAATGTTGTCCGCGACTGGCTCTTAGATGATACCTATGGATCCAGTTTTTGAGCACTCTTTTGAGCATTTCGGCCGATGTTCCGTTAATTACGATTATTATGTTTGCTTCTAATGCAGGGATCGATTGTGGTTTATCGATATAAACAAGTGATTTCAGATACCCCCACAAAAAGTACTCTAACGGCGTCAGATTGAGAACGGCGTTCTCATTACAGTTATCTTTCAATAAATGGATGGTTTGGCCTGCTGTGTGGCACGTTGCACCATCCTTTTGAAACTTAATCATCTCAATGTCTTGAATTTTTGGCAAGAGAAATTCATTGATCATTGCTCTGTAGTTTCGGCCATTGAGGTTTACACGCTATCCTTCCGCATTTTTAAAGAAATACGGTCCGATGATGCCACCTGTCCATGAATCGCACCAAACAGTGCATTTTAAGGAATGCATTGGAAGCTCTTGAATCTCTTCTGGCTGTTCATCAGCCCAAATACGACAATTTTGTTTGTTGACGTACCCAGGCAGCCAAAAATGAGCTTCATTGCTGAACACAATTTTTCGATAAAAAAACGGATCAACTTGGAGCTGTTACAAAGCCTATAAACCAAATCGATGACGCAATGGAAGGTGAACCGGCTTCAATTCTTAAACAAGCTGTATGCCTGTTTATATGCCTTCAAACTAAGATGGCTCTTCAAAATACGCCACAATGTGCCATATGAGAGACCCAGAGCTTGAGAACGGCGACGAATTGATTGATTGCTTTCTTCACGTACACTTTCAGCTGCAGCAGCAATATTCACGATCGACTTGTACGCACTCTAGTTGGTTGATTAATATTCAATAATGAAAAAGTGATTCGAAATTTATTGATTGTATCGTGAATAGTGCGTTCAGTTGGACGATTATGAACATCATAAAATGGTCGAAGAGCATGAAAACAATTTTTCACTGAACACTGATTTATGAAATAAATTTCCACAATTTGTAAACGTTGTTCTCGCGTAAGTCTATTCATGGTGAAATGTCAATGAATACTGAACACAATTGTCATATGAACATGACAGTTGTTACGCATGAATCCCAATGAGAATCCCAATTGGAAAAAGTACCTCCTATTGGATCACTCTTTACTTTACATATTTTTTAATAAATCAGTGAAAGTTCTTTTGGACCACAGAAGTTTAATATAAATAGGCGAAATCAGCGTTGAACCGACGTGTTTTCTAATACAGAGTACTCAGCCATGTGCTTGATATTTGTCGAGCCAGCCTGAGGCAACCCTTGCCAAAACACAACCCAATTATTTGGTCTGTCTGTCTCAGAGCAGAAATTTGATTTTTTCTAACATTGGTAGTAAGATTAGCTGCGGATAAGCATCCTACTAATATTTTTATAATAAAGAGAAACAGTTTCTTGAGTGTTGCAGAAACAGCAAGGAGGCCTTGTAAACCAAGGAGTAAACCAGATGACCTTCCATCTATGTATAAGTAACACTGTCCATAAATCGTTTTATATTTAATATATCTGCGAAGATCAAGAATTATTTAAGCTATTCCAGAAACTCTAGTTATTATTTATAGCCCAGCTTCGCTTCATTTGCTGCATCTGGATTACTTTTTAATCCTCTGAGAGTATGAATCGTATAAAAACTATTCGTTGTGAAAATAAAAAAATTGTAACAGCTCGCAATATTTAGATCACAGTACACTCTAAAATGATACAAAGTTTTTGTAATCCGAAATTTACGTAATACACAAAAAATATCCGAATCATTAAAATTATCAATCAATGACGAATTCGTTTTCGTATTATAATCCTCGGCATGACAATTTATCAAAAAAATGTTCAAAAACTGATAAAAACTTTCAAAATTTTCATTTTCTTTTTTATATATTTTGTCATTTTGCGTTTAGTCATTGTTTCATTCAAATGATCTGCCATGTACTCAATCAGGTATGAAATTGGGTATTTTCATTTCTTATCATCATGTCTCCGAATTGGAACACAACACACACACACACCCGAACATCCTTACACTAGAATAAAACTGAAAACTTTGTATCGATTAAATTTTCTTTCTTCTTGGTCGTTTTCTTGTTCCTCAACAATTTAAAAGTTTTTCTTTATTATTTGCACTCCTGCGCTAATGTCTGGGCTTCGTGAGTTTTCTTGTTATACGGTTATAAGATTCTTCCTCGTATATTTACGTATTATATATAAGATAACTTTTCATCGTATATAATATCAAACGTAGATTGTGCTTTGATTTAAGGATAATTTGTTGTTTTTGCGATTGCTATGTCAGTTTTAATAATAAAAATGTTTAATGGAGGGATAAATAAGATTTTAAATTAGACGTCGCATGAAAAAGGGAAATCAAATACCCAGCAAGTCATTATAAAAAAATATATAAAGTAAATGTAAATGTAAAAAAAATATTTAAATAAGTAAAATGTACAGTTCCAATTTGAAAATGTCATCTAACATTATTTTTACGTGGTTCCACTAGAAAAGGTGTATCTGGTATCGCATTAATAACTGTTCTACTCAACAAGACTAAAATGTCTTTATTGCCTAAAAATATTTCATTGGACTGTCGAATGACTTTATATTATAAATTCTTCATTAAGTTAAGATAAAGTTTAATTTTAAAATATCATTAATTAAGAAAACGATGATAAAGAAAAAAAAATAGAAATGACGGTATAATGAAGATTGCGGCTTAATCATCAAATAATTTTGATTAATTAAACTTTTGTGTTTTTGTTGGGAACATTATTATTTCATTGTCTCAGCGTCGCATGAGCTATAAATTAGGACATCCTAGACAAAATTTCTATTTTAATCAACTGTAATCGTTATGGACAGTAATTCACTGAGAGATTTGTGTTTCGCACTCCTACGTGCCCTTGAAAAAGTTGAACACTCTTCTAACTACTATACATTTCAGGTTCTACAAATTAAGCGAAAAGTTTAAATCCATTGCTTTAACAAGAATTACTTTCTATAAGCTTAATCCTTAAATTGAAGCTTTTCATTATAAGAGTTCTATAAATTGGCTGAACATAATAGTTCATTAAATATTGGTACATGTGAGAACGAGCTTGTTTAAATAACACTGTACTCTAATTAACCGTTACACAAATTTATTGGATTGTGCTCAGCCAGTTTCGAGAACCTTTACGAAACGAATAAGGAGAAAACATCAGCGAGAAAGGATGCAGTGGTTGTCATATGTCATATGTAGGGTTCTGCTTAAAATATAATAAGAAAGTAATTTGGATTTTAACACTATAAAAGTTTTAAAATTTACATTGTTTCGGATGCACCTTACACGTCTTGGCTCACTGGTACTAGTTTCTTCTTAAACGACATCCAGACATCCCGGATGTTCTTAACAACAACAACAACCACATTAGGAATTATATTTCATTTTCTTTCCCACAAATTAATTTTATCAAATTTATTTTTTATATTAACATTTCATATTTCAAATTCTTGTTTAAATGCTTATTCTAGATTTTCCTATATTTTATTTCATTTTAAATTTATCACATTTCAATTTTATGCTAACAAGTAATTTTGTTAACGTAATCTAAAAGTTAAATTTTTATAATTTTTACATTCCATTTTCATTTTTAAAAAGATTAGATTATATTTGGAAGCGAACGACGGAACATCGTTCGTAGGAAGTGATAGCTTGCGCTTGAGTTATATTGTTAAGTTAAATACAGTGTCTTAAGTTGCTAAATTGTGTATAAATAAAATAAAAGTTATAATTCACGCACACAATGTCCAAAATGATTGGGTTCAGGTAGTTTCCATTAATGACACTGTGCTAGTTGAAAAATGTGACAAGCTGGGCACCCAGAGGGTAAACCTAATTCGAGTACGCTAAATTTAGTGGTGCTAGTCCCGAATTAATTTGTATCTCAATATTTCCGGAGTTAACCAATACCAATTGGTTAATGCAGTTAATGGTTCTGACTGACTTCATGTAAATGAATTAAATCAAAAAATGCAGGGAAACAGAAAATCATTAGAAATATTATTCGGTCGTATTACCGCTACTGAGATGAAGCTGCAGTTACTTAAGAAAGACATGGAATGGAAACTACCCACTTCTCAAATATTTCCTCAATTTAAAAAAGTTTGTGGTAAATATTGATCTGCTGAAAAAGGAGAGTCACAAGAATTATATGCACAATTTAGCGAGGTGTTTAATACAAACAAAGAAACAGAAGAAAACCGCTACTCGGTTCAAAGATGTCAAAATAATTAAAAACTTTTTTGAATTGGTTCGCTACCCTGAAAAGTTCATTCTGATAGTAATTTTTACGATTTTGCCTGGATGAATTTTGATGAGTTGGAAACTGAATTGCACAAATTTCAGTGTAGCCTAATTTGGTGGCGAACATTTTTAAAATTTAAGAACCATTATTGAAAATGGTATAAGGAACGATAATAAATTGTTAAATATTGATGATGAGGTATTGAAAGTGTGGCAAAGCATTCCAAACATTTTCACATCTCTAAGAAAGTTGGCAATAGCGTTGTTATTTGTGTTTCTATCTACTTATTACTGTGAATTCCTATTTCAACAAATAAACGTCGTTTTAACAAAAACAAGGGATATAATGTGACCAGAAAACATTCAATTTTCCATAATTTAAAATTTACTTACAGATAATTTTATAGATTTCAATTTTGGTTCCTATTAATTTTATTGTAAGTTATTCGTGGTGCTTAATTTTATAATTAAGACAGTTATGGAATAACATATTTATGAAATAAATTAAAATTAAAACTATAGGTTTTGTTTTTCTATTTAAAAAAATTATTTTATTTTATGTTGTTATGAAGTTTGTGGGCACGCGAAATAGGCGATTTTAAAATAAAATTATTTTTTGGCACGCTAAAGAAGAAGTACTTGCGAACCCCGATCTAGTAGGTAGTTAGGTATATTGTGTAATAAGGAAATGCTAATTAAATATAATAATTAAAAGCTAGTTGGCAGGCTATCCGCTGATGCATGTTAATAGCCAGTGTAAGTTATGTGCCTATATCCTTAGTAGAACATTTGCCAATTTTCGCAAGAGCTCCAAAGCATCCAGTCTTAAATGAAAAAAAAAAAAAAAAAACGTTTTGGAAAACCTATGCAACAAATTCCGAACACACAAACTTAGAACGTTAGAACGTGAGTATAACGAACTAGTAATTCGCAAATTATATGATTATTCGGTAAAATCACTGGATAGTTAGCCAGAATAAGATAGTGAATATTTGTTTAATCGTCCGCCAACTCTCAATATGCTATTCCACGCTCTAAATGGATTTAGTGAGGATATAGTAGGTGATTTGCTGACAATTACTTAGAATTTGTAATTCTCCTTTAAATACAAGTTTTTGTACATTGCAAAATAAGATGATTTCTGCATCATTCGTTTCTGCTGGCGTGTTGAAATCGTTTTGAAGACAGCATTGTTTTCGATTATGCAGTCTGCTAAATCCCATAGGATAAATACCATTAATTTTTGAATTTTTAAGAACGACGAAAACTTATTCAGAAGCGTTTGAATTGTATCGTCATCCTGTGTAGTTTTAGTTAATGCATGAAAATAATTTCGCCTTTTCTCGGTTGCACCGTGATCCATTTGTGTGTTAGTTGATGTGAATTTTGGCCAGTTGTTTTGAGGTTCCTTTAACCAGTGTCGTCCATGCCACCATTGATCAGCATTCTTTAATGATTGGGGTTTAACGCTGGATATTAGGTCAGCAGGATTACAATTTGATTCCACATCTTAACATTCCCAAAAATTGGTACGTTATCTTACTTTAGCGCTTTGGTACAAAATTTTACTAATTTTCTGAAAAGTACGGCCCCTCATGCATAATTCGAATCTAGGTAAAGCAATATGTTTGTTTGGTGTATGCTTACCTTTTGCGTAGACGATGATTACTGTGGTTTCAACTATACTGTTCGTAGCTATAGATAAATGATTCTATCATATGCCGCTTCGAATGCTTCACAAAACGCGTGTAACTATATAGTATAGAACTGATCTGCGTGTTCTAGAGATGTTAAATGCATTGGAATTAGAATTGTTTCAAGTTCTGCGGTTCAAGCTGCCACAATTTTTGGAGCATGATTTTATATAAGATGATGGTTGGTGCAAGTCATCCCAATGGATACGAACCTTTGATGCTGTTGAGAGCATTTTCCACTTGATCCAAACTGTTGCATCGTCCTCTCTGTGTATATAGCTTAAACGAGAACTCATCAAAATCTGCATTCCAAATAATTCCTAACGTTTTTATTGACGAATCTTATTCTATTAATTTTGGAAGATTTTGCACATCATACATGATATCATATGTGCCGCCTTTAAGTGCAACTGCCGGTCATTTTCAGCAAATTTTTAAAGGGTTTTTACAGCTAAATATGGTGAACAAGCGGTTCCATATGTCACGGTGTTAAGCTTTAAAACTCTGAGGGTCGATTTTGTTCAATATTCGATAGTTAAAAAAAACCATAACCGGAAGTATATAGTAGGCCAACTAGCATTTTGCTATTTTTTTTTGACGTGGCAACGTCACAGAGTCAAAAGACGCGCCTATTTGGAAACATATGTTACGAAGTAACGCCCACGAGGTGTCTTCCCGGTTACGAAAGTGGAGCAACGCTAAGTGGTAATTGTGTTTGACACTGTTTCGACTATTGTAACTTACAAACACATTTAATATACACAGTGACTAAATTAGTGCCTTCTTGTACATATTTTAGTGGCGCAATTAATTCCTTGTTACGACACAATGTGTGACACAAAGACGTCTCTGCGTCAAAAATATTTGTTCATTTTAATAATTGTCAACACAAATAAGGAATTATTACTATTTATAATAAATATTTTGATCGTATAAAACGATGTACATATTACGAACAAATCGTGAAGTTAATTTACTATATGCTATAAGATACATCTAGATATTATATATTATTAATGAATACATATAAAAATGTGAATAGGATAATGTCTAACTTTATAGTAAGAAAATAGATAATTGTAACCTTCAATTCTATGGGAAATAGTATTTTGTCAGTGAAATATATTGTTTTACTTCGAAAAACACGATTGCCCTTAAAAATATGTTATAATTAACAAATATAATAATAAATTCAAAATTTTGTAAATTTAATTTCCGAAAAACAAATTGTAAAGATTAAATTTTAAAGATTTTTCTGAATAAAATATGCTTAAATTGACATTTAAAAGCTTGTTTAGTTTGGTAAAATGCATTAAAATCCTTAAATAAGTTTTCAATTTTTATATACGCCATTTTTATTATGCGATAAATATGTCCGCGCAAAAAAATCCTATTTGCGAATTGCGTTTAAAAATAAACATTCTATTTAGGAATATTGTATTATTTGTGTCATTCAATTTTGTGTTTATTTTGCGTTAAAAAAGGCTATATTTAGGAATTGTGTGCAAATTCGTTTCATATAATTCCTATTTATATATTGCGACTATTTTGTGGCAAAAACGTGTGATTATTGCGTCTAATTTGCGTAAAAAATAATTCCTAATTGGGAATATTTTTATATATATATAATATTAACGCCCCTATATGTAGACGGCCAATTTATTTTTTATGGTGTTTGCTAACCTATAAAACAAATAATAGAAATATTTTTTTAATTTTTTTTGTTATTTTATTTATTTATATATCTCGCAAAGTGGAATACGCAATATTATGGAATTATAGATCAATTTTTCCAAAGTTTATCGGTTTGTTCGTAAAATATTTAATGTTTTTGATGATATCTGCATCTGCAGAAAATCGGAGAATGTAAATTGGTCATATTTATATTTGTGACATAAAATTAAAAAGGAGTACAAGTAATTTTTCTTTTGTTACCATTAAAAATACTTAAATTTGTATAGTTTACTAAAAATTACGGAAATATAACAACAATTTGCTCAGTAACAAAAATTGGATGAACAATTTTCTCAAAAAATCGGTTTATTTTTAGAGCGTGTTTCAATTGGTTTAAATACCGCATAAAAAGTTAAAAAGTTAAAAATTGTGGTGAATAAAAATGTCAAACTTTTTATCTGCTTCAAGAGCTGATAAAATTTTTATGTGGATAACATTTGGCTGACAAAAATATTTGTTTGTAAACAGAAATTTGTCATGTACAAATTTTGAGAAAAATCGTAACGATTTAGATGTAAACTAACCATAATTAATTAATGTATATTTAAATAGTATTTATTTTACATATTTTCTTATTTAAATTTGCTATATACGTTCATAATTACACATAACATAAGCAACCATGTTATTTTCAAAATTTTAACCAATTGAAACAGATAAAAAGTTAAAAAGTTAAAAATTATTTACCACGAATAAATTTTTAACTTTTTAACTTTTTATGCAGCATTTAAACCAATTGAAACACGACCTTAGTCTCAATCTATTTTATATATTAAATTGTGTTTCTGCATTGAACACCGCTATTCCATACATCATATAATGGAAAAATATGTATTTAAACAACCTCAAAAATAAATAAAATAAAATTAAAATTAACATAATACTATATATTTTATGTTATTAGTACAAAACAATTGAAATTTAAAATATTACACCAGATGTCAGATACTTTGCGTTAAAAAATTTAAACGCGTTTTTTTTCTGTGTTGAGTTGGCCGTGTAACTATATCATATGCTTTTATTGTATTTTATACAGAACTGTCAAAGTCGTATTAAATTTTAAAATGCCAATTGTGTGCTCAGAAGCATAACATAATGGCTGCCATTTCCCATTTTCACAATATTTACTTCAACTGGAGTGGCCAGTAAAGTTCTGCTATCTGTGGGCAAATATTTGATATTGCATGTTCATCGAAGTTTGCTAAGAATATCGTTAACAGCTAGATGTGTTATGCGATGTTTTAGTGCCCATATTTTTATATCATCAATCAAGAGCAGATTTTCTTTTGGTTGTTCGTGTTCATCGTCATCGTTATCGGTGGTATTAGTATCTGGTTCTTCAGTTTCTAAAATTGTCGCAATAGACAAACTACCATCAAAACATCTATTTTCGTTATCTGATGATTTAGACACACGTTGAAATTTACGCCTCGCAAAATAAGGAAGATCTGTCAGAAATGATGGGCTAAAATTTGGAAAGTTAGAACGTTTGTGTATGCGTGCAGTAATACTAATTTATAAGACAATTTGTAGTTGAATAGTAAAATCTATAACATTTAAAATTGCTTAATTCCAATGCTTATCGGGAATTATTCACAAGAGACTGCTCTTGGAGAAAAGAAATTCGTTTTTCTGATTCTTTTAATGCATTTAGATTTATAGTAGATATATTTCCAATGTTTCTCAACTTTTGCAATGAGATTTCTTTTTAACTTTTCGATAAAATAAGTTTGTTGTTTTAAAAGGCCGCTCCATAATTAAAATATTGTCTGGCTTGTTCAAATTTTCGCAAATGTCACATAAATTTTAAGAATCGAACACAATTTCGTCATTGATTGTAACATAACACAGAACCTTGTGGGCATTTGGGATTTGTGTTCTTAAAACATTTACAGGTCACATATAAGTAAGTGTGTTAACAATGGCTTACTTTAGAATCATATTTGACGCAAATACCACATTGTGTGTTTTGTTTGTTTCTAAATGGTAATATTCCCAAAAAGGAATTGTTACTCAGTGAGCGTGCAAAATGTTCCTATTAAGGATTATTTTTGAGTAACGAGGACGAAATAATGTAGTCGCGAATGACACAAGACACAATTAGTCGCAAAATGCTACTTGGGAGTGGTATGTGTGTTTGTGTTGTATGACTCGCCACTCAAAAACTTGGTGAGATTTCAACAAAGTGAGACAACGAAAGAACATAAGTATCAAAAAACTGAACCGATTTGTACTGATTCATAATTTTTGTTGCTTACATAATGTAAAATTGTATAATATACTCCTTATACGTATACAAAAACGTTATAATTCGTCTATTGGATTTTGAACAAAACCGACCCCCTGATGTTCTCCTTTGGGTTTTCATACGGACCAATTTGAAATACATCATTAAGAGATACTCAGTTGCTGGTTTTACTGGATGCATCGAAGACAACTCGCAAATTTGTGGTACTATTTGTTGGCTTTAGTATTGCATGATGCGGCAGATAATATCGTTGATCGTCTTCTGATGGTATTTTGGCAATTGGTACGCACGTCATGTGTTTTAGGGCGATAGACCCGTCGATGAATGATTTATATGCTTCACTAAATTCGTTTTAAAAAGTATACTAAAAAGTAACTAAATAAAGTTTTAAAAAGATTGTGGAAGCTACGAAAATTTTGCAATAAGGCGGTACCTGCACATGGTGCGAAGTATTCACTTCCTCATAAAAAATTTTCTGATGATACATGAATTGCACAAGAGTATCGTTTAAATCGGGCGGTTTATTTTTTACAGCTTGTCCCAGACTGACAATTGAACTTCCAAGACATTGAAAATTTAATATTTATCTTCAAGGACTTCTTGGCGAGATGTTATGGCCTCAAGTGTAGTAGTTTCATTTATTGCTTCGGCGATGCTTTCCATGTCGATAGTCACGTTTTTCTCAATAAGCAAACATTTTTCTTCAATTTTATATATTTTTAAAGATTTTATTATAAATTATATTAGTCTACTAACTGATCAATATGGCTAACTCACGAAACACGTGGAGCAAACAAAGTATCAATCGATCTAGATGCGCAGCACGTTACATGTAATCAAAAATGAGAGTTCCCAGAGAACTCGCTATAATTTATTTCCCATCAACATGTGTTACAAAAAGACTGAATGGTTTTAATGGGATTAACAAGAACTTGATGAACTCTTCCAGATGACATTACACAATGTCATATTTAAAATAGCAGGAAAATAATATAATCGTCATTTCACACTGACATTGATTAGAAACATTATAGGAATTTATCACACTTCACAAATGAGCTTTAAGTTCAAAATGGCGTGTGCGGTTCTTATACAAGTGACTTAACTAAATAAATTGTTAAGTGACTTAAATAAATAAATTGTTCAGTAAACTTGTTTTTATTGTTAATTGTTTTTATTGAACGTACGAAGTACCCGATCACGCAACAATGTTAATTTCTCAGCCTTCTTTAAATATTTTCACACGTAACTTTATTATTTCACGAGTTTTAAATAATATTCTTAGAGAAGTATCCACGCTGTGTTTATTTTTAGGTACGGCACGATACGATTATAAAATATAGAAAAATTTTGAAATGATGTTGATGTTCCAAAGAATAAATGTTGAAAACTGTTGCTCCAACTATGAAAAATGACGTATAAAATGGTGAAGTAAAAAATATGTTTTGATAAAATTAATTTAATGATCCAGCGAAGAATCCTTACTATTGAACACTACTTGTTGATTAATAAAGAAAAGAAGCCAAAATGGAGATTTATTTTCACTTAAACGACCCACTGTAATATCGCTCATTTGCTGCAAGAGCAAGAGTGACACAATCCAAAATTTTTAATTTTTCAGTAGAGCGATGTGAAAATATCATTCAAAATGGTTTGTATTTGTTTCAAAAATAAATAGAAATACATTCTGATTAGTAACATAAGTTTTTTTCAATTTCTACATCCTCAATCGGATCTCAATTTTTAGAATTCTTTAATATTTTGCAAATTTTCTTAGGATATAGTTTCCAATATCTTAAAATGTTAGTCAACCAATACTAACCAATTTAATGCTGATACCCGAGACGTCACCAGAATCGAATGTTAGGGGAGCAATAATACAATGTATACATATCTTAATAGTTCCCAACCGTTGATGCAAAACGCTTGAAGTCCTCATTTATTACAAAAGTGCATTCAACCAACCTTCTATTTCTATAATCCCAAGTTAAATGTGTGTGATTTTCCATTATTTTAATTTCGAAACGATTTAACATTAAACCTTTATTTACCCACCAAACACAAAAATAAGTTACCGATTAGAAAATGAAAATCGTATACTTATTGATTTACGTTATGTGAACATCGATTAATGAATTTTCTATTAATTTCCTCTTATTACATGTTCACGAAATGTTACAACAACGCAACGTTTCGTTTTTCATTGATAAGCAATAAAATCAAAATAGATCTTAGAAGAAATTAAATTGTTTTATTCTTTAACTTTTCTTTTTATTTTATATACGAATTCACTTTCGGTCGATTGAATTCGTTCATTCCATTTCATTTCACTGATAGATTTTTCTTATGTTGTGTACCATTGCTACATACATAGCATAGTGACTATGTACATACATAGTACATATTTTATGTTTGGTTTTCGTATTTAGTTTAAGTTTATTTTTTGTGCTTTATACACGTCGTATAAGTATGTGTATACGGAAGCTTTGATTCCAATTCAACGACTTGTATATATTATGGGAGTAGTTTATTACAATAATAGATTTTGGTTGTTTCATCTTTAATTTTAAAGGACCAGAAAAAGGACTAAAATTATTGTAGTGTAAAATAAATTCGAAATCACATTTTTTGATACATACACGGTTACGCTTTACACGAGCGTATAAAATCAAAGTTAAACATTTTTTTGTTAAAAACTTCGCATAAAATGAGTATACACGCAACGCAACGCAACCTTATTGGATTTTTTTGAAGTAATTTATTACTTATGAAAATATTTTCATGTTTACATGGGCTAATGATTTGTCCAAATTAATAAATTTTCCGAGGTCGATAAACAGCTAAACATTATTATTGTTTGAATGGTGGATTAATAAAATCGTTTTTTACAGCTATTAGGTTAACCAGGAACGATTCAACCTGGAAATTTGGTGATTTCATTTAAAGTATTAAACACTGCAGTTATTTAGAGTAAAGCTCTGAGAAACTTATATTGCTTGGGACTAACAATTTCTTGAATAAATATAAATCAATAAATATAAAATAGGCAAATTGTTTTTAATGTGATAAATATGCAAATGTACCTAGTACCATTTAATTATTCAATAATTAAAAATCAACAATAATAGCAAAAAAGCGCGCTGTTCTTGATTAAGGGTAGTTATGTTGAATCCAGTGGTTCCATTTACCTAAAATTAAAAACAATAAAAAAAATTTAAAAATATTAACAATTAAGTACAATAACAATTTGTTACCTTAACCTTGAACTTGAACTTCCATCCTGATTAGCAATCATATTAATCTAAAATTATAAAAAAGATAGTAAGTAAAAGTAATCCTTTATTTAAAATTCTTATTTTAAAATTCTTATTTCATGTCAGTAATATAAATACTACTAGTATTTACAACGTAATCCATTAATCGTTAATAAATAATCGAAAAACATTTAATTAAATTTATTTACAGATTTATTTATTTGTAGAGCTAAAAATAAAATGATATTGTCTCAGCTTCTTATAATCGAACCACGAAAGTTTCAATAAAAGTGTTAAAATCAACCTGCGAAAATTTAATAAATTTATTATAAAGTTTAAAAAATACCAAACCAATCGTCAGTAATATCAATTCAATCCGTCAATCCTCATTATCCGTACCAAACCGCAAAATCCTCTTAAGTACCAAAGCCAATACGATACAAACCGTACCGGGCTGATTTTAACTATACGAATTTTAAAAATAGCAAGTTGGATATCAAGACGAAATATGCAACCGCGTAGGAACAAATGCTAGAAAATCAAGAAACCCGCATGGAGATTTCAAAATTGTTTCGCTGGACAATAAAGAAGAACCTGATGAATTAAATTCAGTTTAAATTCAGTGCTCCGAAGAAATATAGAACCAGCAATAAATCTGAATGGTACAATTGCAGGCACTTCTTTGAATGGAACCCACACGGAAATAAAACTACCCAAAACAAAGACACCCATATTATGATTAACACCATCGCAAACACTACAGTACCTAAATGTACCCTGAAAGGAGAAGCTGCTGGTCTATACTAAAACAGTTTAATACAATTGATGCCTTATAAAAACTACGAAGTCGATATGGTCGCTTGAAACTTAAGAACTGCTCATCCAAGAAGGCTTTTGAATATTCCGTTCAATATATCGCGCTAGCACGAGAGAACTCTATACCGTCACGAAAACCGCGGCATATCTATACTTGGATCATATGGAAAGTGACTTTGTGCTACTAAAGATGGAATGGCTGTCTTAAAGTCAAAAATGTTTGTACGTTTTAATAAAGAGAAACTTTATTTTAATAATGTAATAACAAACTATAATTAGACGATTACGACTTACCTGAATGGTTGCATTGCTCACAATACCGTATTTATAGATGGACATATGATGGTGCACTCCAGTTGTATTGGATTGGTGGTTCTTGGATCTTAAGTAAATGCAAAAAAATTATATCTACCTGATATTAAAAATCAAATGCAGTTCATCCATATTTATGATGATTCCTTATCAAGTAAATGACATCAAGGTTCACTGCGTGCATCCTTGAATCTTATTAACAATGTAGACCCAACATAAAATCATTGGCAGTATTCTCCTTTCGATCGTTCCGATGTATGCGGAGAGTGGGAAGCTCATAACTACTCGGCTAGATCGATACTATTTCGGCCAAAGTCAATACGACAACGAGTTTTATTTCAGCCACTATTGAGATCTCATCGATGAAGACATATTCAATATCCTTTTATTGTTGTCTCATATATCGTCTTCAGGTAATCTTCAGTCAATAATGGCATGTTGTTGACAAAAACTTCGTCCTTCTGCACATAATTTACTAATCTTGGACATGCCGCCCTAGTGAATGCTAGTAGCTTTATGGCTTGTCAAATCAATTGGTTTGAAATAAAAATATTAATGTGTTTTGATAATAACAAATAATGTGGAAACGAAAAACATCAATCGCTAAATAAATTGAAAGGCGACGAACCTGATCGATTGCAAAATACCGCGAACAGACAAACAAACACGACAGCGCGCTAAGTACGACGTGTAGTAAAAATATAAATTTACATTTAAATTGCGGAGTAGAGGAAATAGATCGAATAAATTCATATGTAGCTCATAAATTAGAACTCGGCTATCGGAAATATAAAAATGAAAACAAAACCAAGCAAAAATTGATCAATTTTAGATAGTAAAAGAAAATATTTCTAGCTCGAGTCGAACTTTTCAATTTGGATTTTAATTGAACAACAACCAAATTGGATAAAAATTAGAGAAACATAGTTTAAAGCAAAAAAAATATGCATTTAAAATATTTTTTATGTTTCCCCATATTCCATACGATACGTACGAGCAAATATTTTATGTCTGGTGTACAGTGTTCTCCCTGCTAGATGCCACATACATGAATATAATATAAATCATTTTGTCTTATCGTGATTTAGAAGAAACCATATTTTGTTGTGCTTTATTTATTTTATCAGTATACTGTTATGATGCAACTGTTTCTGGATGCAGTTAACCATTTTTTTTTTATTTAGTTGGTCTACTTTACCGACCATCATGTGACAAAAATGATTAATGGTCAGTTAACGTGATAGTGAATAGAGGATAAAAGAAGATGATTAAGAATGATTAACGTTAATATGTTGTAATACGAATGTCAAAGTGACAGCGCGAAATGGACCCTTCATTCATATGAGTATTGCAATAAGGAGCTTTCTTACAAATTATTCACGATTATTTCTATAATTTAATCTCGAAAATCGCCTGCTGTATGCTTTGCTTTCAACATTAAAGTCGATGGATTGAAGAATAAGTTTAGAAATGATGTAGATTCATTGAGATGAAGTTGATTTAAATGTGCATTTTTCTGACTAAATAAATAGAAAGCGTATCAAAAATCTGTGAGTCTTTTTCAAGCTTTATGAAAGTTTACTGTAATTATGGAACGTCCAACGTTAGTGAAACGTCCAATATCCGCTACTCACACTGCATTACGTTTAAATATAATCTCACTACTATACCACCGCAACAAAATAAACGACGAATGAGCTCCAGTACAAAACAAAATGAACTGCTCCAGAAGGCTCGTGACTTTTTAAATAATTCAACGTATTTGTGAATGCTATAAATTTCCCAAAATATTTGCAAAAACTGCCAAAAATCACTGGAATCTTCCGATTTATCCAAAAAGTTTAAGTATTAACCTTCACCTGGCACACCTCTCCTGAGTAACATATCTGGCATTGTGGGGTTCCTACGAACCCCAGTGAGAAATATCTTTGTAAAACTTGAAATTTTAATAATTTTTTAGAAAAAATCAGATGTTATCTTTAGATACCCCTTTAAAGGGTGGAATAGTCAGAGTTCAGAAAGAAAAATCAAGATCAGCGTTCAGAAAAAATTCGAAAACTTGAAAAACTTGAAAAAAAACTGCGTTTTTTACAAAAAAAAAAATCATAACCTTTTTTTTTTGATAAAAGAGATAGAATTTTAGCTGTGTCTTCTTCTATTACATCACTATAAAGGAAAAATATTAGATTTTATGTGTCTTCTAAAAAAGGTATTTATTTTGATAAATGAAGGTATGGATTTCTCAAAAAAAAAAAAAAAAAAACAAAAATCGAAAAATAGTGAAAAAGTCGCTGTTTTTTTATTTTTTTAACCAATTTATTACAAAATAGTCTTTTTCAAGAAGTAGAGTTGCTGAAAAAATCGTTGAAGCTTATAAAACAAAATTTCAATTAATTACCGGTACAATCGGGACACATCAAAATCCTATGGTCTATGCATATATAGGGCGTTTGCACGATGTACATCCTTTATCGTTTTTTTTGTCTTTTTTTCGTGTACATAAGGGGCATCTTTGTTTGATGACAAGATTTAGATTCTGTAAATGGCGCTCTGATAAAACCGATCAATTCAAAATTGTATTAATCCCTACTTTTAAATCTCTGCGGAGACTGAAATGAATATAAATATATTTTTTCCAAACAATAATCCACAGTTACTGCTAGTTCTTCTTGGTTTTGGACGGCCCTGCAGGCTCTCAAAATTCGTGCATTCACAATCGCCATGTCCAAGATGCCTTGAAAAAACGCTGCGGCCACCTGTACGTCTTTTTACGCACACTGAAAGAGTGGCACAGCTTAGCAAAGGTGTCCGTGCCTCCTTTGTTTTTTAATATAGAACAATATTGGGTTTCTGTTCTGTTATTTCTTCCGTGTGAAGATAGCTGAACATAGCTGAGAAGGGTTAAATTGTTGCTATGGCAGAACTTGGTGAGTGGCCGATCTTTTTTTGGAACCTTCGCAATAAAATTCGCTGGAGTTCCCCTTTTTTTCTTGTGAATATTACCGGTAACTCTCAAATTATATCGTTCATTGTACATTCGTTGAAGCAAATTAATTGACGTATACCATGCGCGTGAACTTTTTCCTAAATATTTCCTAAAAACAAAAACAAAAAATTAGTAATAGTTTAGGAAATACTTCACATGCCTATATAGCCTAAAACTCTACAAATGTATCTTAGTATTAGTGAGTATTAGTGAGTATAATACACAAAAATAGATCGACTACACGATGAACGATTGATTCAATGATGATCCAAAACTTGTTCAACAAATCTGGTCAACGGCTACCCGAATAAAGAAAAGTTTCTTAATGAAAGTGTTTTTTCTGAATTTAAATAAATGTTTTTAATTGATTGATGATTTAAGAAAAGTTGATAAAAATGAAATAATAGAAGTTGATTTAATATGTGCGATTCTTAATTAATTTTCAAAATATTTTAAGAAAAGTAAAAAAGATTAAATGAAATGATTTTTTAAATTATTTAGGAAATGATTTTAGAAACTATTTAAAAAATATGTAATTAAATTTTTATAGGAAAATTTTGAAATTTTTGTTTTTTTTTTTTTTTTAATTAATAGTTTTAAATTATAAATATAATTTGACACTTGAAGAATTCTATAAATTGTGGAAAAGCGGAGATTTAAGGTTGAAAGTAAAAAATTTTTAAGGTGGGAAGTGAAAAATTTAGCATTAGTTAATAAACAATTCTACATTTAAAATTTTTTTGAAAATGTCCTTAAATGATTTTCTCGATTTTCACAAAAAGTTTCAAGAAAATTGCTTGGGGCTATGGCGGTCAAATTTGAATAAAACTCCAATAATTGAATTGCAGATCAATTGAATCGCTTTGCATTCATAATTTGCTTTCCTAAACCACTTTACAGTTCGAAGGCTTCAACAAGCGAATATTTGTAGACAGATATTGGTCAGTTTGAGCTATACAAAAAGTTTCAAGACTTGCTTGGGGCGAATGCCTTCGAACTCTAAAGTGGTTTAGGAAAGCAAATTATGACTGCAAAACGATTCAATTGATCTGCAATTCAATTATTGGAGTTTTATTCAAATTTGATCCCCATAGCCCCAAGCAATTTTCTTGAAACTTTTTGTATAGCTTAAACTGACTTTTGTATAGCTTAAATTTTCTATCTATAAATATTCGCTTATTGATGCCTTCGAACTCTAAAGTGGTTTAAGAAAGCAAATTATGACTGCAAAACGATTCAATTGATCTGCAATTCAATTATTGGAGCTATATTCAAATTTGACCCCCATAGCCCCAAGCAATTTTCTTGAAACTTTTTGTATAGCTTAAACTGACCAATATCTATCTATAAATATTCGCTTATTGATGCCTTCGAACTCTAAAGTGGTTTAAGAAAGCAAATTATGACTGCAAAACGATTCAATTGATCTGCAATTCAATTATTGGAGTTTTATTCAAATTTGATCCCCATAGCCCCAAGCAATTTTCTTGAAACTTTTTGTATAGCTTAAACTGACCAATATCTATCTATAAATATTCGCTTATTGATGCCTTCGAACTCTAAAGTGGTTTAAGAAAGCAAATTATGACTGCAAAACGATTCAATTGATCTGCAATTCAATTATTGGAGCTATATTCAAATTTGACCCCCATAGCCCCAAGCAATTTTCTTGAAACTTTTTGTATAGCTTAAACTGACCAATATCTATCTATAAATATTCGCTTATTGATGCCTTCGAACTCTAAAGTGGTTTAAGAAAGCAAATTATGACTGCAAAACGATTCAATTGATCTGCAATTCAATTATTGGAGTTTTATTCAAATTTGATCCCCATAGCCCCAAGCAATTTTCTTGAAACTTTTTGTATAGCTTAAACTGACCAATATCTATCTATAAATATTCGCTTATTGATGCCTTCGAACTCTAAAGTGGTTTAAGAAAGCAAATTATGACTGCAAAACGATTCAATTGATCTGCAATTCAATTATTGGAGCTATATTCAAATTTGACCCCCATAGCCCCAAGCAATTTTCTTGAAACTTTTTGTATAGCTTAAACTGACCAATATCTATCTATAAATATTCGCTTATTGATGCCTTCGAACTCTAAAGTGGTTTAAGAAAGCAAATTATGACTGCAAAACGATTCAATTGATCTGCAATTCAATTATTGGAGTTTTATTCAAATTTGATCCCCATAGCCCCAAGCAATTTTCTTGCAACTTTTTGTATAGCTTAAACTGACCAATATCTATCTATAAATATTCGCTTATTGATGCCTTCGAACTCTAAATTGGTTTAAGAAAGCAAATTATGACTGCAAAACGATTCAATTGATCTGCAATTCAATTATTGGAGTTATATTCAAATTTGACCCTCATAGCCCCAAGCAATTTTCTTGCAACTTTTTGTATAGCTTAAACTGACCAATATCTATCTATAAATATTCGCTTATTGATGCCTTCGAACTCTAAAGTGGTTTAAGAAAGCAAATTATGACTGCAAAACGATTCAATTGATCTGCAATTCAATTATTGGAGTTTTATTCAAATTTGATCCCCATAGCCCTAAGCAATTTTCTTGAAACTTTTTGTATAGCTTAAACTGACCAATATCTATCTATAAATATTCGCTTATTGATGCCTTCGAACTCTAAAGTGGTTTAAAAAAGCAAATTATGACTGCAAAACGATTCAATTGTACTATGTATTTTAGTTCTTCGGTGCTGTTTTAGTTTGATCAGTAATTTTAGATTAAAAATGATATTGTTTATTTTTTATTATTATTTTTAAGTTGGTTATTTAATATTTTTTAACATCATTTCTTCTTTACTAAAGCTCTCGCTTGTTAATAATAAATTTTATTATTTTTATAATGGTTATTTTCAATTATTTTGTTGAATGCTTTATTATAAGAAATAATTGAAAGTTTCACTAATACTATCAAATGATTTTAAATTTAGGAAGATTTTAGGAAATTCTTCACTACCGTCGTATACCAATTGTCACACGTTACTGATCGGTTTGTGTTGTAAGCTGCGTTTTTTTGAAAAACAGTCGGGTTGTGTTCGCGAAAGCTTTTTCAAAATTTGTCCAATTTAAGAATAGAAATTTAATGTTTTTTAAAATAAGAAATCTAGATTTAACGGCAATCTAAGTAAAGCAGAAAAAATCCATTCTAAAAGTTGAATGGTTTTCTTGTAACATCGTTGTTCTGTATAACTCTACATAAAATCGGAGTAGTGTAGAACTATACAGAGCAACAATATTACAAGAACACTACAGAACTTTTATAATGGATTTTTTATGTTATACTTAGATGACCATTAAATCTAGCTTTTTAAATTTATAAAATATTAAATTTCTATTTTTAAATTGGACAAATTTGGAAAAAGCTATCACGAACACAACTCGACTGTTTTTCAAAAAAACGCTGCTGTAAATAGGTTCAGTTATTAATGTAAAATAATACTCAGGATTTTTTTTCATCACCTTCTACGATTTCAGTATTCTTTCCAAAATATGGAACCGCGTTAATCTGCAATAGAAGTTTTTGGATTTAATGTTTTTTAAATTTTTTAGAAAAGTCAATGGTAAAGAAACACGTATATATTTACCATGTACGAAGTCTTTGCATCGTTTAAGCTAACGACCTTGAGCCCATATTTATCCGGCTTATCTTTCATATAAATTCGTAAATTCGAAACTTACAGCGTCCTGTGAAACTCAGCAGCTGTTCGTCAACAGTACATTCGTGATTCGGGCTGTAGTTACTTTTACAATTTTCTATAAACATGTTCCATAAATTCCTGATCAGAGCAAATCTGTCATCCTCTTCTCTTTCGTGTTTATTATCGAAATGAAGACAGTAAACTTGTGCCTTGGAAATACGCATTTGTAAACTGTGAGGCCATTAGCTGTTGACCATAATCGATTAACATCGACGTTTGCAGATTTCCATAATCTACTGTAATACAAGATTCCGATTTAAGATCTGATCTCAATAGCATCAGTATGATGATGGTAACTTTGCTGTTTTTCTTCAACAACCAATGATAAACTTTCCTGCTCGATCTTCAAGTTCGTATTATGTACGATTAAATTTATTATCTCATCAATAAATAAACACTACCAAATAGCTTCTACCGTTTCAGCATTTGCAGCGTTACCACCTGGACCGGGCTCTAACGGTTGCAAAAATCTGTCTGCAAAACCAATTACAGACATTTGAACGAATAAATATGAAATAGTTATCGATAATTAATCAATAAAATTTATTAAAAACATAGCGGCTTAATTGAGTTTGTATTGAAACAAATTTATGATTTACGCTGGCATTCTTACCTGATCTACGAGGCGGATTTTTTCTGGTCCACTTGAAGCCATCTTTCCCATAGATGTGTTTTGGCGGGCGGCCACGTTGTGATTCACTTCAACGTGCATTAACCCTTTGATTTTCTCTTGGATCCTCCATGTCAATATCCATAGCATCGTTATCAGATTCTTTATAGCTATCATCTGAAGAATCCTCCGCGCTTGAAAGATTGTCGACACCATAGTCTTCTATTGGTTCTTCCTGCATATCATCCTCGAGCAACCGCTCTCGTAAATATTGAGAACGCAAATGATACGCCATTCTAAACATGAACAAAAAACCTAGAAAATCGTTGAAAAACGTGAAAAAAAAATTTTTGATGCATAGAAACGATGATTACTTACCTCTCTTTTCTTTTTAAACACGAAAATCAAAAAAACAAAAAATTCCACAATTCACGAAAAAACAACGGTGATGTCACGGTGGGGTACGTACACTCTCCACACTGCTTTTCATGACTGCTGCCAACGAATTAACGATCGCAGCGCTATCCCAGTAGCATAGGTATAAAAATGTACCCCTTGACTACCGATAGATGTCGTTACCAGTTTAGATTTCGAAGATTTAGATATCGAAAATCGACAAGAAACAGCGTGGAGTTCGTACATACCCCATGTGCCAGGTAAGCGTTAAGTTTCACTCCAATTAGTCAATACGTCTGGGTCGTAGAGAGGACACATACAATTAGTCAAAAACTCAAGATCAAAACTTTCATGGTTACTATATGGTACAAAAAAAAGTGTTTTTTGTCAAAAATTGACATTTGTGCTTAAATTTTGGAAAGTAGATCTGCAAATAGAATCCTTTAGTGAGTAGTCGATTTTCTCATAACTGAGATATTTTACAAAATGTTTGCAGAAAACGAAAATCCACCTATGGAAGGTGCTACTTCCGGTGGACCGATTTTGGTCAAATATAATATCACAGGATCTCTAATTTTTTAGGCAAACTTAAGTATAAGGTTTTATTCCTTTCAATTTATCTGCCTTGGCTGTACAGGGTCCGAATTTATTTTGTACTCTTCAAAGTATTTGCAAAAACCGATGAAGCTCATTTAGAAGCTCGATCTTATTGAAATTCTTTATCTTAACGTAGAATTTTTTTAAAATTTCAGTATAAGATCTGTATGTTTTAGCACTGTACACTACACTTGTTTACACTTATTCTGTATACTTGGTTTATCAGTCTAAAATTCCACCCATTTTGTGCACACTGTATATGTTTTGAAATATAGTACTATATACACATTTTTTCACTAAAAAGTCCCAAATGTTTCGCGGTGGCGAATGATGTAGCCATTTTCAAATGTCAGTTACATTTAAATTCGTAACCAAACAAACAAAATTTAGTTCAGAAAGTTGAATTTGTTTAATTTTAAATATTTAAACAAATTTTGAAAAAATGGAGGAAATAGTTGTTAAATAAAACGAACATTTTCATTTTCTAAATAGTTTCTAGGAAAATTAAAAAAGACCACGTATCTGTTCACCAATCACTTATAGTCGATTGTTGTGTAGAAATGTGCAACGATAGCTATTTGTTGTAAAAATGACCACCGAAAAATGTGAACCATCGATTTTCATAAAACTAATGATTCTGTTTACAAGAATAGTGTTTGTGTGCTCAACGTTCTCGTTCTTAACCATCTTTGCAAATTATTCCAGTTCCAGTTACATCCAAAACAGTACAATTATTGTCAACTACGATTCTACCCTTCTGAATCTAAATATAGGTTTTGCACGAATGAATTGACGATTTTGCAAATGATATTCAATTTTTTTCAACCAAAAGAAAATTATTGGAAAGGAGTATTAGCACGTTTGGTCTCTTTAGTTCAAGTTCTAGGTTAACAAAATTTAGCATGGTAACGCAGTACTGTTTTGTGGTGGACAACATTGTTTACTCGTGGCAACGGACACTTTTCAAAATCTTTAGAATAACTGGCAATGTTTGATCCGCTTATGGAAGAGCACTTACGTAAAGTTACCAATAACTAAATACAAACTCATTATTTAAGAAAAATATTTGAAATGAAATGATTCAACTTCTTGCAAATACAATTTAAAAAAAAAAATATGGAGAGTGCTCTTTCTGCAAAATATTTATCAATAATTTGTGATTGTAGTCCAGATATCAGTTATATCGAGCAAATGGCGATGATCATTCGGTTTGTGGATATAAATAAATAGATAATGGCAAAGTTGAAGTTATCAGGCTCATGTTCAACCCAATCAATGAGTGTCATCATTGCTCATAATTTTTTTTATTATGTTGGATGTATTTCCAATGATTTGATTGGCTTTTGATTCGCGAATCATTTTTTGATCGCAAACGTGAATCTGCCTTAAGCAACATGTTTTGGGTTTCGTACCCTTAAAATAATCAAAACGAATTATTTTAAACGAGTTGAAAGACATGTCTTTGGATATTCAGCAGCTACGTGGACAAGGTAATGATGACGAAAGTATCATGAAAGGAAAATCAAATTGAGTACAGGAAAAAATGTTGGATATAAATTCTAAAGCTTTCTTTGTACTTTGCAATGCACATTCATTAAATTTAATTCTTAATGATGCTGCAAGTGTTGCATAGAAGTAGTACAACTTTTTAATGTCGTACAGTACATATATACGTTTAGATAAAAATAACAAACGAAATATTATTAAGACAACAGAAGTAAACAAACTATTAAAGTATTGAATTTTTTAATTTTAAATAACTAGATATATATTATTTTTAAATTATATAATATATGTTTATGCTTAATATAACTATAAGTACCATTTCATGAAGCAACAAACAGCATTTACTTTTGCTTGGAATAGAAAAAGCACAACAAAAAAGTATGAGTAGGGCGCGAAGATTACAAAAATATGGTTGAGCCACACCTGAGAAAGCCCATATGGAAGCTGCTACTTTCGTTAGACCAATAAAGATCAAAGACCACTGGGGTATCCCAATTTATAAAAAGTGCTTAAGTATGAAGTTCACCTGGATCAGATAAAAAGTCTGGGTTTTAGAGGGGACACAGACTTTTAGTTTGCACGCAAACCTCAAGGGCAAAATTTGTTCATTATTGCTATTCCTTATTTTACTACGTAAAAGAAAGCTCCCAAATGATATATTTTCTAAATTTTTTCTAGTGATGTGCCACGTTAGTATATCTGAATAAAAGAAAAAGTAGCTGACTGCACCTTTAGCGTTAAGGTGGTAACTTTTAGTGGCTTAGTCTTCAATAATATCAGTTAAATCTGTAACATTCTCCTAAACCTGTTCAAGATCCGTAAATATTATAAAACAAACGGATAACTAACCGTGACATAAAGCTCCGAAAACCAGTTAAACTTTCCGAAATAAAACGAAAGAAGAGAACCCCCACCTTAAAAAAATCGAAAATAAATTAGTGTTATACGCATGGGCCCTCGAAATTCTCAAACCAAATTTTTTGGGCGATATCAAGTTTGCAGGAATTTAAATAAATGTAGTGGAGGGCTGAATCAACATGCTTTCCACCACTAAAAACAGAAAATTTGGAACAAAATTTTGACTTTAAAATTAAGAGCTTTTTATGAGCTTTTACTTTAAGATTACTTCGATGTTGGAGTTTACGCTTAAAATCATAAACAAGCCCTTAATTAGTATTACTAACAAAACAATCAAATATTGCTCACTTGGGAATGATAATTCTTGTAAAATTACAAAAATTGAACATTTCCCTGTGATTTTCGAGCACTCGAAACAAATCTCAAACTTTTGAAATTTTTAAAGAATTCGTCGTTCGCACTTGAGAAATGACGGGTAGTATTCATGCTACGGGATAGCTGCTGAAAATTCAAACTGCACGTATTTCGTGAGCTCATAAGACATCATAATATGCGACCGTGAAATATTTAATTTTTCTAATTTTCATTTACAACATTTTTCATTTAGCTCAAAAATAAAATTCCATGTATTTCGTGGGTTCATAAATCGTTACATCATATCCGATATAGAATATTTAAGTTTTTAAAATTTAAAATAATTTTGCGTTAGTATACTTTAAGAATTTCGGGTGGTATTCGCGCTAAGGGGTAGCCGCTGAAAAGTCAAATTGCACCAGTACCAGACATTTACTCTACAAAACTTTTGATTTTTCGCCATACACATACATACTTTCCCAATGTAACCTGTTTATCTGGATGAAATTGTTTATGATTTAATGTAACGAGACAACAAACCGGTTTTTCTTGAGTACCAAATACATTTACACTTGTATATACATGTATACAGTTAAGTTATTTACACGATACGAGATTTATTTGATTAAAAACAATTGGTTTGTTCAGTTATGTCAAGCGCGTTGCGCAGGCTTTAAAACGTGTTTGTTCGATGAAATTAATGTCTAGCTTGGAGCCAGGCAATGTTTTATCGTAGTTTGTGTTTAAATATTGACATTTTATTAGTGCTAAAGTGTTTTAAGTGTAACTATTGTGTTTATATATTGTGTATGTGTATGAGAAGTACCAATTTTTGTGAAGTTTGTGTTTTTTCGGAGTATGACTTACAATATGGAAATGTAGTGTTTCAATCGCGTTTAAATGGTGGCGAAATAAATCTAGGTAAGCAGAAATGTTTTAAATATTTGTTTTAAGTAATGTGTATAGTGAAATTGGTTACATATACGCTGTTATTTCCATAAAACATATTGTTACAAACTCAAACATGACAAAAACATAGTTGTTATTTTGCTTGTTGCTCTTGTAACAAATCACATACGCATCATAGTCAGTTCAAATATACAGTTTGTCTCCCAAGCGGCTGACACGGATTTTTTAATTTTAAATATATGTTATTGTTTCCTAAGCGTTTAATCGTTAACATGTCTTAATGGTGAAGTGATACAAGTAAAATTTTCATTTTGAACATGAAAATCAGACATATCAATCGCCTCAGTTATTTGAGGAACATCTGTATAAGAAAGTCAACCCATTGTATGTTACAAATTCAGTTGTTTTTGGTTTTTATAAAACTTTATTTTGACTTTGTCACAGAACTATCTCAATTCGTTAATTATTGCTGTTGGCGTAATAGTTAATATGTTTTTTTTTTAAATGTAAGTACCTCTTGTACTTCAAGCCGTATATATTCGGTGTTATTTATTAAAAAAAAATATTTATTTAAGAGTAATAAAAGTAAAGAGTAAAACTTCAAATTTATTTGATTCTTCATATTTCTTTTACCAACTATATAAAATAATGTACACTGATTAATGTTTTTAGTTGTTTCTCGTTCTAATCAATGTTTAAATATGATTCTAGAATTCGTTGAAAAACGAACTTTTCTTATAATTTTTTATATTTTACTTTTGTGCGACAAATTAGATGAATCTTCGTTTGATGACGGCATTTGTGATGGTGTTAAATTATTTGAACTTACGTCGAGTACCGCCACTTTTGCTACTATAGTTTTGTGTTTACTTCCTTTGAGGTTCTCACTACAATACTGCGCACCTGTTGACCTGGTCCCATAATTGCATCTATGACAATTCCTCGCTTCCGAAAATTTCGACGATCTTCGTCCACTATTACCACCAGATCCCCCATTTTGATTGTATGACTCGAGCAATTTTGTTCGTTTGGTAAGTGTTTACAGATATTCGTTCACCCAACGTTTCCAGAATTTATCAGCAACCATTTGTGATATTCGCCAGGACTTTCTAAGCAAAAGATCGCGATCATAAAATTGTCCAGGAGAAGGAAGTCCATTTGATGACCCGATTAGAAAATGGTTAGGTGTAAGTGCGTCATCGCCATATTTAAAATAATGTTTTCTATCTCGGCTAGAATTGTACATAAAGGCTCATCTGACGGCTTTCTGCATGGTAAAACATGGCATTACCAGTTTTTTCCTGAGCGGATCATCCGCTCCTAGCTTCCACCCATTTTATTTCGTTGGTTACGTTTATATATGAGCCGAATCGCCCTGATTTACTTGATTGCTGTCTTCGATTTCATTCGCCAATTTATGAGTATAATTTGGATAACATCTTTGATTCTTATCTATATTTTGCTCACTTCTGTTATCTAACTTTGCATCATTTAATGATACCACTTCACTGGCTGCCTCTGCGAGGTCGTATAGCCAATTAGCCACCCGCTAAATGCGGTTAATGAAGCATTGCCGGATAATAACTTATATTTGCCCCATTCTAATTTAGTTGTTGTTAGCAACTTGTCTATGAGTTCATACAGAAGAGTCTGAAGAGTTGGGCTACTTAGATGCTCTTCGAGTTCAGAAGCTCGTATTGTAGCTTTTACTTTGTCCACTAACGTTAAAATTATGTATTCAGGACGACCAAATCGCATTCGTAAGGTACTTATGATATCGTCCACTTCCGTTGTCATCAACAGCAAACTTCGTACAGCATCCAGTGTTTTACCTCTTAAACAGAGTTGTAGTCGTATAATATTTTCTCCATTTGAGAAATTACACTGTTCATTCGACATTATAAAATCATTATAAAACATTGCCCATTCCGCAGGATCTCCCGTAAATATTGGAAGTTCGCGAGGGAGTGCTTGTGTTGGTGGCAGGATTTATTCTCGTTATAGGCCGAAGCTCTTATTTTAGATTTTCCATAATCATTGCTACGACAATATATAGATCGGTTCGTTGTTTCTTGGTAATAGCTTTCTCGATACAGTCGAGTGTATACTGTTCATTAAATCACCATTTTGTGATCTGGCCACTGGTTTAGTGTCGCTAACAATTGCATTAACTTTATGATTCTCTAAGCTTCATTACTATACTGAAAAACTTGCAGTTTTTTAGCATTTCGCCCAACCCGTTCGGCCACACATGAATTGGCCTAATTGCGCTCCAATTACAACGCTAAAAATCTCGTGTTTAAAGGAGTTCCCAATTTTTATGTTACCAAAGTATTTTTTTAAAAAATTTAAAGTATTTTTTTTTATATCTGGGTTTTTCCCACTTTTAAAACAGAAACGATTATACGTGTCTTTAAGTCAATCTGGCATTTTCGAATATTTTCTAACTTTTCCAACAAACTTCAGTGCCCTTTAAAGCATTGGAAAGTGTAAAAAGTACTCGAAAATACCTGCAATTGTCTTTAACCGGAGATTTATCGCCAGCGCAAACTTGAAGCGCAAAAACAAAAAGGTAGACGTTATAGTTTTAAGTGTTATTATTGAAAACGGAAAGGGTTTGTAGTTAGATCAGGCACTGCATGTGCGATCTCCTTCGAAGCTACCATAGAGCCCAAGGCTAGAATTACTCGGGGATTAGCTATAAGAAGAAAAGGGTTTAAAGTGTTTTTTAAATGTAATTGGTTTAAGATGTTTTTCTGCTGATTAAAAGGAATGCATAAATAATTAATTCCTAAATTTATTAGAGAAAAACACTTCATAGCGATTTATGGCTATAGTTCTATATTTGTGAGAATATGTTTTATTAAACTGTCCTGACAATAGAAATAGCATGACTTAGGAAAAACTTGACAGTGTGAATAATTATGGGAAGTTTTCTTAAATCCTTTATATCTTTATGGGATTTTACAAAGTACTCGACCCTAAGCACAAAACAAACCAGCTTCCGCCGACCTAGTTCTTCCATCTCTTTTAATCTGGTAACTTATCAATGAAAACATATTGTTATTTGGATGCTAAGTATAACTTGATGTCGTTATATTTAAATCCAGTTTAGATAAGATTGAAAGCAAGAAAAAGTTTGATGGCTTATACTATTCAGGATTAGAGCCCTTTGAACCAAAACTACATAATGTTTAGCACAATTTAGAGTTGCTCTGAATCAAAACAAACTTCAAAACATCAAGAAAAATTTAGAAATACCTAATGTGACAAAATCACATCCAAGCAGGGACTTGACGGTTGGGTTCCTAATGGTCTAACAGTTTTCTTAGCAGGTCAGTCAATGCGTTAGTGATCATTTTCTTCATTGTTTTTTGGTTCAAATATATCTATGTAACTTTCTTGTACAGTTTACTGTCGTTAAATTTATTTAAGGTGTCTTGATGTTTGGTCTCATCAATAAGAATCGAACAATAAGAATCAACGCATGTGGACAATCGATAGTGCGAGATCCAAATGACTTCCGAAATCGGAAGTGACAGCTTTATTAGGAGCTTTTTCGTAATTTCGTTACTATTTTGAAAAGCACCGCATTTACGAGAAAAACGATTATGAACTAAAAGATAATTTAAAACAAATTTCAAATGAAATTTGCAACAATACCGTTCCAGATTAGTTTTCCACAGTTTAAGCGAAAGTGTTGATTTATGTCAAAAACTCGTAAAGATCTAAATCGCCCATGGACTGATTGATCGTACCTAATTTTTCATATATAAGTTTTTTCCACAAATTGAGAGATCCCAATCAATTTTGGCCGAAATCGGCGCACCAGAAGTGATAGCTTCCTTAGAGCTTTTTCGTTTTTCCATCAGAAGTGACATCTTCAATAGGAGTTTTTTTTGTTTTTGCATGCATTTTGAATAGTATACGTTTACGATAAAAACGGTTATGCATTAAAAGAATCTAAATTAATTTTGCAACGATATTGGTCCAGATCAGTTTTCCAAAAATTAAGCGGAACTGACGATTTTTGTCAAAAATTTGGTCCCTCTTCAACCCATTGATCGGAATGAAACTTAATACTTACGCTTTTTCCTTAATTTAAGAAATCCCAGAGATTTTTGACCGCCTTCCGTCCACCTAAGGTGGCAGCTTCCATTAGAGCTTTTAAGTTTTTTACAAATATTTTGAAAATGTATAGCATTTATGAGAAAAACAATTATGACTTAAATGATTTTAAATTTAATTTGCAACATAATTGGCTCAAAACACTTTTCAAAATTTTTATTGGAAATAACGATTTTTGTCGAAAACCTGTTTTTCAACAATATTCGGCCCTGTACAGCCAAACTTCAGTATGAACTTCATACTAAAGGCTTCTTCACAAATTATGAGATCCCAGTGATTTTTAGCCGAAATATGTAGGTTTAATGGTAATGGCCGCTTCCCTAGGAGCTTTTTAGTTTTTTGCAAATATTTTGAGTACATAAAAATATTCGGCTTCTGTAAAGCCCACACGGATTGATTGATCGGAATGAAACTTAACAATTAATCTTTTTCCATAAATTTGAAGACTCAGGTGATATTTGGTAAAAATCGGTCCATCGGCTACTTCGTTTTTTGAAAATATTTTGAAAAGTGTTCATCTTTTCTGACTATGAGTAACAGAGCTCTCACAATAGAAAAAAAATTTGCCTTTACCTTTTGTCTTAAACTTTTACCTTAAGAGTATCTCTCACAATGAGAAAAAAAATTAATTGAAACCAACTTCGTTTTATTTATCTTCATACTAATAATATTTTTAAAATTGTATTTTATATTATTAATTATAATGTTAAGAAACCGATAAATTAGAACTTATTTGCATTTTAACATGTTTTGGTTGGAAAATGACAACAAAAACCCCGATTTTGAAATTTAGCTAACTTCATTAGTCTTTTCTTAAGGCAAAAGTTTAGAGTTTGCTAACTTTTTCCTTAAGTAAAAACGAAAAAATTTTTTTTTGTCAAGTTTTATTTTCAAACAAACTTGTAAGGCAAAAGTAAAAGTTTTTCTATTGTGAGAGCTCTGTAAATCAACTATGACCTTAGAGCTCCTAAATTAAATTTGCAACAATATCGGTTTAGATTTTTAAAAATTTAAGCGGTAAAGACGATTTTTATTACACACGGTGGTAGATATCTAAAGTAAGTATAAAAAGTTCATCCTTTCGTTGTTGCAAGTAAGATGATAAAGTTTCGACAACTTATTAGATCACTGCAGTCTGTTTTAGAATGATGAGTAACCAAAATAACGTATTATTCTCAATTTTATAAACCTTTGTAACTGTATTGACGGATTTAATGTAGAAGGTTTGTAGTTGAGTCCTTTCCCATAGACAGGTGTTGTTTTAAGATTACAGTTATTCAATTTATCGTCTAAGGCACTTGTTTGCCACTTATCCAGATTGAAATCTGAGGTTCAGCAAACTGGAAGAGATTCTTCCTAGTTGTTATTTAAAGCTCTCGTTACCATAAGTTTAGTTTTATATGATGAGATGATTGATTTGTTATGTGCTGGTTTCAAAACGATGTCATTTCACAATGTTGTGACGTGCACATATTACTCTTCCTTGGAGTCTTTGAGTAGTTTTCTGAAGATGAAAAATGCAAAAAACTTCCATTTGAATCGCACACTGCTTCCCATCATTTAGTAATTCTATATAATAAATACTGGAATAGAAATATTTGCGACTTTTAAATGAAATGTTGTCGTGTTAGCTTATTACACGAATCTAGGAGATTGACTCCCACAGTGGCTAAATGTGTGATTTTAATTCAACAATTGAACCGTTTTTCACCTATGTAACGACTATGGGAGTCCATCTCTGAGATTCGTATACATTTTCCATAGCTATAACGACATCCTTTCATGTAACAATCGCGGATAGGGTGAATGATCAAAAATTCTATAACAGAGCCCTACTGCTTATTTTGAAATGTCATTAGATGATTTTAATTCTAAACTGTTTAATTCCTTTATAACTTATATATGGCAACTATCAAAGCCAATCTGTGAGATTCGTGTAATTTGCCATAATCTACAACGATATCCATATAGTCTAGAGTTGAGAATAGCCTCGATTTGACAAAACAGTGAAACATACTCTCATCATGATTATAATAAGCTTTTTCAATGATTCAATGATGCCATTCAATTCTATGATTGGCACAAAAATCAATAGATTTATGGTTAGAAATTTGATTGAAGAAAATTTTCTCTAACTCTTTCGACTCAGGCTTTGTTCCAATAATTTATTTATTTATTTATTTTTTCACATATATGAAATTTTGAAGAACTTGCACTCCATTTTGAGCGTCGGAGCTCATTTATAATGAATATGCAGTTCAATAGAGTTCCAAATAAGTTTTCCTTTGTTTTGTTTGTAAGAAGTTGTTGAGATGAGATTAGCAGTTACAAAAACAACATGAGGGCCGAATACAGCTCCACTGCCCGCCAGCCCAGATAATTACATCGCCCCTCAGTCTCATGTCACGCAAACACAAAAGCACCTGGACCATTCACAGTATAGAAGTCCATAGAGGACCATTCACAGCAAAGTCTGGAACAATTCTTGTACCCACAGCAAATTCCTAAACGACCGTCTCAACAAATTCAGGAACACACTTTAAATTAAATTTCTTCCTTAAAATAAAATTAAAATAATTTTTTTATGGCAAATGCGAAAAAACAAAATAACTTGTTAACACAAGAGTCAAAGGCTTTAGAATGTAGTATTATAAAATTAGTGGCATTGTCAGAATATATATGCGCACAAAAACCTCTTCTTGATCAAGTCTTCAACCAACTCAATATGCACAGCTTTACTACTGAAACAAACGAAACTTGCTATATAAGATTTTGTATGTACTAATTTTCTTAATTTATGTTTCATTAAAAATGAACCGGCAAAGTCGACCGCTGTGAAATCGAATATTTTGCATGTGATACATTCATGAACAACTCGTTTACACGAATTTCTCCCGCCAACAATCCAAAACCGTTGACGTATATTAAATAATAAGGTTTGAGGACCTGCATGCAATAATCGAATATGTTCGGATCTGACCAATAACGATGTGCCATGAGCTTTAGATAATATTATAGGATGTTGACATTCGAACGACAATTCCGATTTTTTCAGTCTTCCTCCAATTCGTAATAATCCGGTATCGTCCAAAAATGGATTCAATGAAGAAATATTATTAGTAATTGCAACTTGCTTATTTTATTTAAATGATTTAATTTCTGCTGAAAAACAACTTAACTGACTGTTTTTTATTAACCGAATTTCTTTTTCTTGTAATTCCTTTGGTGAAGTTCTTCAATATGCCCCTTGTGATAACTCTACTTTTGCGTTGTTAAAAAATCGAATACAAATTGCAATTGCAGTAATGCATCTATTCAAATTCGAAAATCTGTGAGAAAACCTCCCACTCTTCTATCTTGTTAATACATTCAAAGATTTTTTATTATTTTTTATTTTAAAAGTTCTGGGCCACACCACCACAGGATGAATTAAAATCCATTGGTAGAACACCGCCCGATATGATATCCGCTGGATTTTGATGAGATGGTACATAACACCACTGTTCTGAATTTGTATGTTCCAATATTTGTGTTATTCGATTAGCTAGGTTATCTCCGAATCTGGCCAAAAAAATTTTTAGATACGGGCATTTCCATAGCAATTGTTACATTTTAATCAATTTGGTGACTAACAATGCAGCACATAGTTCCATAATCTGGGAATAGTTTGCGTTTTAATTAGTGTTATTATCGATTTAGCACATAACAGATTTCCTTCATTAATACAATCTTCGTTTTTTGATACAATATAAACTGCTGCCCCAAATCCGATTTCCGAAGAATCTCCAAAGCCGTGTATTTCGACGATTTTTGGCTTCGATATTAAAATTCCTCTTGGAGTTTGAACTTTGAGATTTAAAAGCTTTGATCGATACACTGAGAGAAAAAATTGATTGAATCTACAAAAAAACCGATAAATTCAACAATTTCCGGGGTTGATTTTGAGCCAACAAAAAAATGATAATATTTACTGTAATTATTGTTAAAATTAATATTTTTGTTTATTGTAATTTCAATATTTAAATTGTAATAATTGTTTATTTTACAAATAATTTATGATTATTGTAAAATTTGTAAATTGAACAAATAAATTGTCACATTTGCAATTTTATTTCAGTTCTTGTAAAATCAACAAGTAAATGTTAAAAATCGTAAAACGTACAATGAAATTGTAATATTAACAAGTACTACAAGTAAATTGTCATGCTTGTAAAGTCAATAAATAAATGTTAGAAATGGTTGTATTTACAAATAATTTGTACTTTTAGTAAATTTTACAAGAAACTTGTATTCTTGTATTCTCAACAAATAAATATTACAAATGATAATATTTACAAACAAATTATAGTCAAAGTAATTTCTACAATAAATTTGTCGTTTTTGTGAAATCAACAAATCACTATAAGAAATGATAATATTTACAAACTAATTGTATTATAAGTAAATTTGCAATTATTATTAATGTAAGATAAATATTCTTAAAAAATCTGGTATAATTACCCATTACTGGAAATGATCATTTATTTTTCACCTCAGCATAAAAGCATAAAAGACGAGCTGTGTAAACCTTTGATAGGAAATAAAATAAAATTCTTTTTACGATTTTTTGATTGAGCTTTATTATAGTTTAAAAGTGATTATGTTAAGAAACATTTATAACAGTTCATGTCAAATTGCAATTCATGTAAAAAACAGACAAACAAATTTATGATTTTAACATATTTTTTAAAAAAGTTTTATAAACAATATTTTGTTATATTTTTATCATTTTAATATTTATGAACCATGAAGCTAGCTATAACAATAAAATTATAGTGATAGTCTTCTATGTTATACTTTTGAATTTAAGTTCCAACTTGATAACAACTAAAGTTAAATACTAGTACATACGCTAAAACTTGAAAATTTGTACAAATTGAAAAATATTACTATTAACTTTAAACATATTTTCTATCATTTACAACATTTGATAAGAACACGGAACTGCCAGACGAACTGATTGTTCGTGGAATTGGCTCTAAAGCAATGGAATTCTTGAATTTTAATTATAGATTCCTTCGGTTGGTTTAATGAATATTGTGTCAGTAAGTGTCTTTTAAAAGAATTCTTAACACTTACTAAAACCACATTTATTTATAAAACGAATGTATAACGACTAATATAATTAAAGAAAATAAATTAAATAAATATTTAAATAACAATATAATTTAAAATTAACTAATTAATGCAATTAAGTAAATTTGTACTGTTGGTTTAAAATTGTGTTTTTCAATATTGAACAAATCAGTTATTAAACTGGCCGCTGCGGATATTGGTTTATCAAAACGCGTGTTTTCTCCCACGCAAAAGTGTATGTTGAATAACGATTATTATTGGTTTAGGGGTTAAATTATCCACTTGATGTTCTTCCCTTAAATTATAGATCTGTTGGTTGATTTCTTCTTCATCTTCCAAAATCAGAATCTTACTATTTATGGAATCTTGACTTTATAGCTTCCAATAAAATGTTTCATCGTCCACTTTTAAATTATGTTTAATTAACGGAGGCAACAAGTAATGTAACAATTTAAATACTTGTAAATGTTGCAATTCTGAAAGATAAAAAACAGATTTTAGTTCATTTATTTATACGTTACGGTCACAGTAAGAAGTGAAACAAAACTTACCAGTATTATTAGTTTCAGCAAAGGATCTTTTTTTAATTTAATTATTCCATCAAGCTTCAATTTTTTGTTCGAATTTTCCAACCTATGGCCATCACAATCTGTACTCTCTTTTAATATATTTATTTATTTATTTATTTATTTTATTTAATATAAATTAACTTTGTTCAGTTGTAACTCTCCGTCGTTCTTCAAAGGCTACCCAGATGTATATTTATAAGATACAGCTTGTCATCACTGGAGGAAATGGTTTTTATAAATCTATATAAATTATAACATTTAACAAAAGTTTAATCGTATAAGAAAATCAAATCGAGAACTATTTTAAATGATGTTCGAGGTAAAATAATTACAAAGTATAACTATCGATAAAACCATAAAGATGAACGTACATCATTTCGATAATGAGGGAAATATTTTATAACCTTAAATTTGGTAATGGAAATGCACAAAACTAAATTTCACTTTCCGATTTTTTTTTTGATTTTTTTATCAAACGAATTTATATTAAATAAAGTTTTCTTACCAAGCAATGAACTTATATTTCCAAATTCAAAAAGATTGTATCTAAAATAATTATTCACTAAACAACGTATTGATTGGTTTAAGGTTCAACTGAAACTGATCACCACGTTGTTTTAGATAAATTGGTTTATTATAATAATATTGACAAATTAATATTAAGTTATACAAATTGCTTGTAAAATTTAACGTATTGTTTTAATTTTTTACAATTTAATAATAATTGCTATTATTGTTTATTTATTTGCTTTATTTACTATTTAAGTGTAAATGAAACAATTAATTGGAAGGAAGTTTAATATTTTATTGTTCATGATATGTAATACTCGTAGATTGCCATTATTGAATCAAAACACATAATTCATAATTTTATTGGCATTAATATACCTGGAACTATAATTTTATTTACAAGTTAGTTACAAGTCATGCCATATAAAATTATCTTCACGTTATATACCATGCATTATTTGAATGATTACACTGACAACTTCTGGAAGAATCACAAACCGCAATCTTATACTAACAACACACGTTCGCCATTTTTAACAAAATGGAAAATATTTTTTAACTTCAAATTTTAAAGATAAGAAACGCACAAAACTTATTTTCACTTTATAGTAAATAAATCATTCTTGCATACAAAAATTTTAAATTATTTATAATAAAAACTGGTATAAAAAATTACCAATTTTTCATTAGATAACGTATAAAACTATAAACAGATTCGTAGTTCAACTGAAACTGATGCACTGATAAAAATTTCTGAACAAATTTTAGTTTAAACAAATTTCTTGTAATATGTAACAATAATTTTTTAGTTTTACAATTTAATAATAATCGTTACTGATTATTTGTATTAATTACAATTTAACAGTAAATTTAACAATATATTTATTGTAATTACAATTTAAAAGCCAATTTAACATTTTATTTTATATATGAGTGCCAAATAAAACAAAAACACTTTAAACTTGGCATTACTGGAGTAAATATAACTAAGATTATATAATTCCCATTTTATATCGCAACAGTTGGCTTACAATTTTCCGCTTCAAAATGTTAAGAATAAGTTGTAAATTCTGCTACCAATTCTAGATTGATAGTTTGTTGATACTTTCGTATAAGGGTTAATAAAATACACAAAAGGCATTGATAACTGAAGACTAATGTGAAATTCTATTTACCAAAATCCAGCACAAAAAAAATTGATATCAAAAATTTTGTTCTATTTGGCAGAAAAAATCAATTTTTTTGTAATGTACCCACATCAATTTTAAAAAATGTAAAATGTTTCGTAAATTTTTTTTTGATGGAAAAATACCAATACAAAATGAAACGTCAATTTTTGTAGAAACGTCAATTGGTGTATTAAATTACTAATAAATTAAAGCATGTGCTTTAAATTTAATTCAAATATATTTTAATCGTTCATTAAAAAAACTGCGACGATTATTCGTTCGAAAATATTTACATATAATTTCGTATAGTGGAGTGCACAAAACTAATTTACATTTTCATTTCAAGATAACAAAAAAATTTTAACATGTTAAAACCACCACGACTTGGCTTCGCAGGTTGGGATGGTAGTTTTTTTAAGGTACGCTCATCCTCATGAAAGGACTTTCATTATTGTATATAATTTTCATAATATGCTTTTACCAGGACCCCTGATACACTTGATTAATCTTTAAATTTTCTGTAACCAATCAATATTTAGGCGATTAAATTTTACATAGAACTTTCGTAGTAATTACTTTCTGCTGCAATTTGTATCGTTATTCCTTTCTAATTGTGCCACTTGCTGAGCCCGAATTTGATGTTTCTTTGATTCACAGCATTTCTACTATTTTGACGAAAAACGTCATAGATCGCGGGTCTCCGGCAAAGCTGTTTAACTTCCAGTAAATGTTTGTAGATCTCTATAGAAAATCGATGTCACGATTTTGCATAGACGAGACAAATATCACTCGTATAGTTTATACATGAAAGCGAAGTTGTATGATTGGTATTCAATATTTACTGCGATTGCTGTGATTACTGCGTTTTACAGCATTGATCGTTGATTAATTTGTATTGGAATTAACTTTGTTTTATTGTATTTTGTTTTATTGTAATTTAAGATCGATGACAGTTGCGATAGGACCCAAGTGTAATACATTTGTATCGTGACATAGACCAAATGGCTCAACATTATAAAAACCCACCAAAAAAAAACACTGCAGGGATAATGGGCACTCGGAGTACTTTTTGGTGGAAATGAGAAAACAATTAAACTATGGAATTAATAATTCTAAGAAATATTTTTATCTAAATATTATATTCGAAAAGTTTGTTATTTGAAATTACAAATTAAATGTAACCACATATTTTACTACATTTATTGTTTTTTACAATTATCCTAGTACATATAACTATTTCATAGTAGATTTTACGAAAGCCTGTGTTGAACCTACAATTTAATAGTAAAAGTAATGTTTGGTGCAATCAACAAAATATTTTGTAGAATCTACTTATATTTTTTCTCTGAGTGTACGATGTCCAACTGTCAATCATATTAAGTGGTAATAGATCATCATCCCATGCCAATTCTGATTGAATCCACAACGTCTGCATAAATCGTTTAGCAATGAATATCACTAAACTGAAGCAAAATGTATCACACTGAATATCCCACTTTATTCCCAAAAGAGATATGGTGTTAGATGTTGATTATACAGAACTGCTAAATGGTAATACCTCTGGTTCATTTGAAGCAAAACTACGAAGTTCGGATCCACCTTTTGCAAGAAGACGTTTTATCTTATTTTTTAATTCACGAGTTTCTTCAATTGAAGCTGCACCTGTTAACAAATCGTCAACATAAAAATCGGATTTAACTATGGTTGATACCAATGGGAAATTTTCTTCCTCATCACTTGCTAATTGATGTAGCGTTCTGGTAGCCAGATAAGGCGCGCTTGCAGTACCATAAGTTACAGTTGTAAGCCAGTTGCACTAATTATCCTTGTCCGATGAGTCTCTCCATAATATTCGAAGCAAATCTCGCTGATCAATCCAGATTTGCCTACACATTTTGGCTATGTCGCCTGTTAGTGCGACTAATGATCAATTAATATTTGGTCGAACTTTTACTAACTCCATATGGTTTAATAATTTATATTCATTCAAAAATTCGGTATATTTCGTTTTTCTCCAAACATGAAGATTTTGCTAATTTTCGTTCTTCTCTGAATTCATAAACGATTTTCAGTGGTATTTTTACCGTATATCTCCCTTCCGTATCACGAACAACATTTTTGACGTAGTGGTTTTCAACAATTTTGTCTTCATTAGAATAACTATTATCAACTTTTACTTCCTCTAATTGCCAAAATTTTTCCAAACTTTTGGATAAGTTAGTGAATGAAGAATTAGTTAACGCAACGGAACAATTTAAAAGCGGAGTTGGTACATTATCGAATGTACATATTTTTCCTGACACACTTAGACGAAATTTTGAACTATATAATGGTGGTAGATCCTTTACAATAGTAACTTTCTTACGATTCATTACCTCGAAGAAAAGCTCAGCTCCTATTAACATATCAATGGGTTTTGGTTGATAAAAACTAGGGTCAGCCAAATTTAATTTGGAAATTTCCTCTGTAGAATGAATGTTAATAGGACTCGAAGGTAGGTTCCCAGTTATCTGAGGAAGTACAAAACATTTAATTTTCATATTTAACGATGTTTGGAATACCACCAATTACATGAAAGAAGTATACATTCCATATATTTATAACATTGAAATATACATTCCACTATACTTTTTTCAATTTAAGACTCAATAAATTGTATGATGTTTTCGTAATGAAATTAGAATCGGAACCACTATCCAAAAGCGCTCTACATGGAGTTAATTGTACACCATTAGAAGATTCAGCTAAAATGACTGCTGTTGCTAACAAAATCTGATGTGAATCATGCTTGAAGCTGTACAAGAAGTATTGTGTACTACACCATCGTTCGGACTGATCTGATTATGATATAATTCATAATTACTTTTATTTGCAGTATCAGTTCACGAACAATTATTTGGGTTTTGTTGTATTACCTGTCTCGATTCGATCACAGTATAATAACGTATTATGTTTAAGCGAACATATGGAGCACGATTTTGCGAGACAATCATACCTTGTGACGGGCGGACAACCAATTATAGTACTTAACTTACTAGTTTTCGCAAATTCTAATCTGTCCTTTGGCTGAAATTTCAAATTTGTAAATTTTGGGCAACTAGGCAGAAAATGATTTTCTTTGCAATCATAACATTGCAGTTTTTGAGATACTAAATAATTGGAGTGACTAACATTTGAAGAACGCACCTATTGATATGTTATTCTTTATTGAAGCCCTTGTGAACCACCTTTTTATAGTATTATTTACGTTCCTAATTGATTCTAAAATTCTAACATGATCTTGAAGAATTTTTTTTAAGGCATCAAATTCAACTATTTTAGTCGTGCACCATTCTCTAAAACATGGTGATAAAGGAATAAATTCCATTCATTAATTTGACTACCCAGTGATTTCATCGCGTTATACTGTTTTGTCAAATTGTCAATAAAAATTTGTAACGAGGCAGCGGAGTTTTCCACTGGACGTGAAATATCATAAAAAGCCTTCATATGACTTTTATTTTCTTTCACGATGTAATTTTCAGCTTTAAGTGGAATCGATTCAATCACCTGATAAGCCATTCCTTCTTTTACCTCAGGCGTTAAATAATAAAAATATTATATTCTGGAACAAATCTCTAAATTTGACCCATTCCATACTGTGGCCATTAAATTTTGGCAATCGAACTTCTGTTTTATCGAGAGTACGTCATTTGAAATTTTTTTAGGGGGTAAATTTTCTGCAGTAGGCTTAAATTCGACTTGGGTTTGAATTTCTAAATTTCGAAGGTCGTTCATTAACGGAGGCACCATATGAATTTTCAAGACTACAGGGATATTCAAGGACTACTCTACCTGAGACTGAACTTCATCAAACTTGTTATAAATTGCTTTGATCCGATTCGAACCCTGATCAAATCTATTTTCCGAAAAATCAAAACATTTCCCGGAAAAATTTAGCTTCCCACTCCTAAAAACTGTTAATAAACAATCCTGTATTTGAAAAATTAAAAATGTACTATATACTCTTTACCTGATTTTCTCGATGTATACGTCAAGTAAACTTTAGCCTAATAATCTTGTATTCATTTTGAAAATGAATTAAGAAAAGTGGGCAAAACATCAAATAAAATAAGTGTACACATTTTAAATCATGAAAATGAATTAAGATAAAGTTTCTAAAAAATAAAATAAGATTTGCATATTTTAATTCATTTTGAGTTGAGTTTTTTTTGTTGTAATTACTTTTTTAAAGACGAATTATATAAGTATTTTTCATACAACTTTTCTTAATTCGGGTATAGCCCGATGCAATGATAAACAACTAATTTCGGTTTATTTGGTTTATTTGAATGTATTCCTCGAACCTAAATAATGTAAGAATTGTAAAGATGACTAAACTCCCGTCTAACTTGTAACGTTTTACGCCATATTATGCCTTCACCACTGTTGACGAAAGTCAGCTGTTAACGAGTCGTAACGAATTTATTAACAGCTCTTGTTAGTTGTTGGCACGACCTTTACTTTACATTTTACTTGCGAAAAATACGTGAAATCACAAATTTTTGTAAGTCATGTTTTAATTTTATGATTTTTATGTTTTGCATGTGTAGCCTTGATTGAAAAAAAATTTGAAATACTTTAATTTTTGTTGTTGTTGTTGTTGTTGTTGTTAAAGATATAGGGTGTCAAATTTTGAGAAAAACGATAATCATGATGTTGTATATATGTCAATAAAAAGAAAAATAATTGTCCGATAATTATGATTTTGAGCTCATTTTAAAGGTAAGTTAATAAGGATTTATAAAAAAATATAAAAATAGTATACTGTTTAATTCCTTCATCTCTAAATTTCCCGCCAAATGTTCTTTTTAAATTTTCTCAAAAACCTATTTTTTTATTATTTTTTTTTTTTTATAGAATTTGACAATTAATATTTTACAACATATCAAAAAACTAGAATACCGTTATTTTTTGTTTTCTTGCAAAATTCGTTTTAGTAAGAGGAGTATTTCATTTTTATATGGAAGGCTATATAGATATTTCTCAGTGTTTTGAAATTGTTTATAAAAAGGTTAGTTCAGTTAAATTATTAATATTTATTATTCAAATTTAATTGCATATATTTAAAATTTCAAACCCAAATTCTTTTGATAATTTTATTTTATTGTTTAACATTAAATCTTATTCAAATTAAAAATTACAATTTAATTTTAACATAATCGTCAGAATTAGAATATTTTTTACAATTAAAATAGCCATCCTCTGTTGGAATAACTGCATGGAAACCGTGAGTTCTATTTACTGTTTTAAATTTTCCAACCTAGTTGCAAGTTTGATTTGCTTGGATTTATATTCTGCGTCTGAACAAAATCCAAATTTGATATCTGTCTTCAACGTTTTAGCCCATTTAAATAATGCATCTGCATTGGTTATTGTAGTGCTGTATTCCATTGTGAGACTAGCTCTGGATGCCATTCTTTTGATGGTACCTCCTACTCCATCACATGGGCCTTTTCCATGAGCTGTTGCATGGAAATGTCATTCACAATCAACTCTAAAATCCTCTTTGTGTTTTTAAATGTTCTTAAAATTTATCTTATTTTTATAATGCGTGACTCATTTCTTCTTTTTTCTTATTTTTATAATGCCATCGATAATATAATAAATTTGAGATAAACTGGATATTTTAGTTTTCAAGAACTGCATCAATTTTTCAATGAATAAGTGAACCGTTACAGTATCGTGGTGAAGACAATCCGATATTATAATGAACGTGTGGTGAAGTAATTTGTCTTCTAAATTTTGGTAAATTACAAATGGATGAATAGTCGCTTGCTTATTATTCCAATGAAATCCTGGTGTGGCATTTTGCATTATAAATGCATAATTTTCTGCAAATCACATAAAACTATCACCTCCGTAGACTTCAGACCCATTTTTTTATTTTTTAAGAAGCTGGACTGCTGAAGTGAAATGAAGCAATGAGGTAACAGATTCTTCAGCTTATTTATGAAATAATCCAGAAATTCATCCAACGATTGAGAAAAGGTCTCCAGATTGCAACTATCGGTAGAAACCCACTGATTAAATTTTAACTCAGCATCCTCGCAGCCATGTTCCCGAAATGCATTTTTCAAATATTCTTTAAAGTTATCCGTCCTGGACAGCTTTCGCATTGTAGAAGGTAACATGTTGGTGTAGGCTCATCACATGAAATAGTTGAAATACAATCCCGGTAGTGGGCTATCTTTTCGTTGGTAATAGTTTCCGATTTGGTGCCATAAATATAATTAATTTTACATTTTGATGTATGGTACACAAGCAGACTGTGTACAATCCACTACTACCTTGATGTACACAGTATTTTGGACGAAGTAGTGAAAATTTAGAAAAACCAATTTTTTTTGATTCGTCATCCTGATACATCGTCTTATATCCTTCGTAGCACTCTTTCAATGTACACATCATTAGCCGCTTTTGAACTTTAGCTTTATCGACTGTTAAACAAGCGTTTTTGCCTGGCATTATCCGACTAGCATCATCATCAGTATAATAAGATAATATTGCTTGCTTCAGCTCATCACTTATTTGCTTTCATATTTTACCTGCTCGACGACTTAGTGGACCATTCTTGTCTCGTAGATCTTTAGCGGTTCGCACCATATGTTGCATTGCCTTGAACTCATTCGGGATTTCTTGAATGGTTAATGATTTTGGCAATATAGTAAATAACTGAATCTTATCACTGTTTTTCTCCAGTTCTCGAACTTAGCTTTTAGATCACCAATCAATTCATCATATAGTGCAACCTTCCTTTGATCTTCGGTTGACTGATGCAAAAGCGGCACGATTCCCGCAACCAAAGATGTTGATGGTGTTATTGAAGCTAAATCTATTACTTTTTGCTGCTGATGTTTTGGCCTGGCTTCTAACGTACTCGGATATATAAGAGACTTTCCAAGAAAGGGTAACACTTCATTAAGTTTTTCCAAAACAAACACATTTTTTAAATAACACTCTTCACTATCACTGCTATTATCGTTATCGGCTATTTGAGATGTTAGAGGAGATCTTGTTGATGGTCCCGCAACTGGTGACAACTCTAGTTCTATTTTTCGTCGTTTGCAGGTAATATTTATATAGCACGTTGAACAGAGATACAAATTATCTTGATTCTCAACTGGTTGTGGCATAAATTGCTTAATATAATCTGGAACTCGTTTAAGTTTACTCGAACACTTTGAATCGCGATACGGTTTACAACACCGTAATGTTTACTCTTATTTATATCAACAATGTCCATTTTTTGTTTTCAAAATAATTACTCATCGTTTAACAGGTACGCCTGCGTCAAGTGAAAATAGTCAACCCCCAATAAAAAAAGGGAAAACAACATTTTATTTACTCTTTTATAAAATATCCCAAGAAAGAAAAGGAATTTATGGTACTTATGACTAACCAAACGATATAAACCAGGGGGGGGGGGCACCTCATAATTCTGTAACTCATACTTAAATATGACGCAAATTTGTGCAATAAATAATAAATCAAACACACAAATTAAGTGAACTACGTCTTTTGTAAACAATTTCAAAACACTGAGAAATATCTATATAGCCTTCCATATAAAAAAGAAATACTCCTCTTACTAAAACGAATTTTGCAAGAAAACAAAAAATAACGGTATTCTAGTTTTTTGATATGTTGTAAAATATTAATTGTCGAATTCTATAAAAGAAAAAAAAAATTAAAAAAAATAGGTTTTTGAGAAAATTTAAAAAGAACATTTTGACGGCAAATTTAGAGATGAAGGAATTAAACAGTATACTATTTTTATATTTTTTTATAAATCCTTATTAACTTACCTTTAAAATGAGCCTAAAATCATAATTATCGGACAATTATTTTTCTTTTTATTGACATATATACAACATCATGATTATCGTTTTTCTCAAAATTTGACACCCTATATCTTTAACAACAACAACAACAACAAAAAATATTAAAGTATTTAAATTTTTTTTTTAATCAAGGCTACACATTCAAAACAAAAAAAATCATAAAATTAAAACATGACTTATGGCTCCATAGAGTGAATTTGTGAGTTGAAGAATTTTTCGCCTTATCATTTATTTTTAAAATTCAAGTAACTATGCCTATCGGCATAACCTTATTGCCGTCATCACCCGTTTCTGGTATAAATCCATTTTCAAAATAGGTGATCTCTAGTTGGTTAGCGCCTCTTTTAAGGATCAGAGTCACACTGCTCTCTAAATCAACGAAACATTGGATCGGTTCCGATTTGTCCTTTATCAATGCCTTGTAATGTTGGTGTGATGCCGTCTTGAATAATTTTGTTTTTGATTTTGTTGGGATATTGCTTCGCAAAATGCCCACGCGGGGGTTAACTGTGAAAATCGATTCTTAAGGAGTAAACTCCAAAAATGTCTATTATCCTTATGTACCGAACTTATTGAACACCCTTCGTATTAACAAAGTTATCTTTTAGTTTTATCATGTACCGATATGCAGCCGGTTGCTGTGTCTACATGCACATCCTGGTAGGTATAACATAATAAATATTGTAAATCTAAATTTCTATTTCATAAATCAAAAGATATATTTATGTATATGTGTTTGTACGAATGTACATTTTGAATTAAAATCATCAAAAATTCAAAATAAATAAACAATAAAATTTTTATTAAAATTTAATTTAAATAATAGGTTTTATGACTATCTCACTTTTTTGTTCGTGTGTGTAATTAATATTATTATTATTATTTTTATTTTACCACACACCCACACAACAAATATTTTCGTATAGTAATAATAATAATTATAATAACGACAACAACAACAACTCAAAACCTTAAAACATTTTTCATTTGAGATAACAATAAACAAATATAAAACACATTTATTTATTATCATATATTTTTTGTAATTTTTCATTTCAATAATTTTCCATTAAATAAAACCTAACAAACAACACAACAAACAAAAAACATTTTTTGGTTATAGAATTTGTACCAACCAAACGAAATAAAATAAAAAAAAATCCTGAAAAATGTAGGTCTGTGGAATTACATTTCAATTGTGTTATGCTGTTTACCGTTTATCACAATTTTTATGATATGATGTGGAGATTATTCTAATGGGAAATTTCCGTTTGTGGCGATGTATGTATGATAAAAATGTGTGATATCGCAAAAATATTTTTTTCAGTTTCCTGAGATACTCGCAATAGGAACAGGAGCAACTACATATATCGGGAATACGACATTTGGACGCTTTTACAGGAAATTGTAAAATAGGTCAACCCATTCTTTATATGTAAATGCTAAGTCTGAATAAAATATAAACATATTATGTACCTCGAAGTAAATGTGTTCTAATCGATTCTAACATACCCTGTAATAACATGCGGCTTGAAATGTTTACATTTTTATTCAAATAAATAGAAAAAATGGATTTATGTGATTTAAATCGATTTAAAAAATGAATTATTTTACTCGTTTATGTAAAGAAACAGTGAGGTTTTTTATGATTTAATGCTATACGTTTACTTCATTGCGGCCAGTCGATAAATATTTTTGTAATCTTTTGGTTGAATAGTATCTGGGTCGGTTTCCATGATTGAAAATCGGTTATGTATTGAATTGAATTCCCTTTCTATTTAAAGGAATTTCGCAGAAGGGTTCGATTCCGCTTTGGGATTTAAATTAACGATTCAGAAAATGTTTTTTTGTGCTGCACGAGTAAAACATTAGATAACTTGTTTTCCAGTTCTTTCTAAATTTCTGCACTTTCTCCAAAATAACAAGTGTCCCTCTTTGATTTTTATCTGTGCCATTATTTTGGTAAATCCCCAGAAACAGGGATCTAATTTATATTCAATTTATAGCTGGAATTTATGGAATTTATATGTAATTTTTGGTTAAACATTGTTTTTCTGGCCTGCTGAAGTAACAAGCAAGTGCTAATTATCTTGAAAACAATTTAATTTTGTTTGGGTCTGTGGAACTAAACAAAAATATTCTATCTGTTTCTAAAATGTTAGCAAATTGCATTTAAAGTTTTGGTTATGATTTTTCCAAATATTTTCATTAAGCGTTGAATCTTTATGTATTTCTTTGTTAACTGATTCATAAGCTGTCATGCATGAATGTTTACAATAAAGCTTAATTTTTATAAAAAAGGAGATATCCTTCTTTGTTTTTGCAAAAAGTTGCTTAAAAGTAATATGAGGTTTTTATTTTGTTGTGCCACATTTGAGGCATTTGAATATTATTTTTTGACAAATAAAACAAATTTTGGTTAAACATAAAAAATTCAACAATAATTAGTCATTTGAAAATTACTAATTAAAAATTATGAACCATAATCCAGAATAACAACAAATAATATGAAATAAAGTTATTCTTCATTTTCTGAGTTTCTCAGTTATTTCATCAACTCCTTGTAAAAATTGTGAAGGTCTTGCGAAATACCTTCAGTAAATCCTTTCATTTTTCTTTGGATATTGGATTACATAATCCATTTTGTGACGAATTTAATTTAAGTAATTAAAATCGTTTATTGAACTTGCGATTTGCAACCATTCGCAGGCTTTCTATATATTTTTTTAAAAGCTGTGGAAAAGACAGAATTATGCATTTCCATAATATACATTTTTTTTTTAGATCAGCTAGCACCGTTTTAGTGATATCGATCCCTCTTACAAATTATTTTTTCTTCCTCGTTGGCTAGTTTCATTTTGAAAGGAAATTTGTTGCATTTTTGCCGGGTATCGAGTTGTGGATTTTTGAACTTTAAATTAAATCTTTTAGAAATTTCATGATATTTCGATAATTATGATTTTGTTTGCGGATTAACCTCTAAGTACATCTCGTACATTTTGGACGAAATTAATCCTGTCGCAAGATAGATTTTTTATGTATGAGATCTGGAATAATGTGATACTTAGGAAAGCACTTAATATGATTTATCGCTTTTTTTTCTAACTGGATGTCATTTTCCGTTTATTTATCGATAATTTTTTTATAGTTGTTCGTAATATACCATTTTTCTTACCAAATCGGCAAGAAAACTTGTTGATTTCGACAATGATTTCGACTTTTGTACCGATAGTGCGTTTTTTCTTTATCTCCAATGTAGAAGCATTTGATGTCTACTATAGGCTGGAGCATCTAACTAACTATGTTGAATGATATTCTTTGATTTTCCCCATGACTTTCCAAGTTGCTTTGCTTGTGCTAGCTTCGCTCGTTTCCACGTTACATAGCTGGTCGTCCGACTTTCGTTTTTCCTTTTGGGTTCCACCCCTGAGATTTTTTAGTTAATCATTCGATCACCTATCCATATCTACTTGTTATCTGTATTCATGTACACATCTTGTATTTTTTTTTGTAACTATTGCCAAAGGCTTTATTCTTGAATCTTTCTTTATACGAAACTAACAAGAAGTGTGCAATTCTTAAAAACTATATTTTATTTTAGATTAAGCCTTAACCTATGTTAATACTTAATATCATTATGCATTATTTTATTATTAAATTATTATTATTTACTTAATTTTAGTGTTTTAGCTCACCATGCACGTAATTATTAGATTATATTTCTCAGTTAATTAAATCTAGAGGATCTGCCCTGCGCAGCCGTCTGTATTTCGGTTGCCTTAGTAGTTCTCTAGCTAATTCGTTAGGGTGTGATTCCAGTTTCAGTTGGTACTTTAGACTGCATGATTTAATTGTCTCTTTAACAGTTTTGATTCCTAAATCTCTCTGGATGTTGCTGTTTCGAATATACCAAGGGGCATTTGTAATGCTACGAAGTATCTTTGCTTGCGTTCTTTGTACAATATCTATATTTGATGCACTAGTTGAGCCCCATAGTTGGATACCATATGTCCATATGGGGATTAGGATCGCTTTGTATAGTAGAACCTTGCAGTCTAGAGAGAGTTTCGATTTTCTACCGATTATCCAGTAGATTTTAGAAAATTGTATTTTTAATTGATTGCGTTTTGTTTCAATGTGCTTTTTCCATGTCAATCTTCTATCGAGATGAAGACCGAGATATTTGACGTTTGTTTGTTGAGGAATTGTGATATTGTTTAATTTTACTTATGGACATGTACGTTTATTCAATGTGAATGTTACATGTGTTGATTTACATTCATTCGTCCTTATCCGCCAAGTTTTTAACCAGTCTTCTATTTTGTGTAGATGTTCTTGTAATTCTCTCGATGCTGTTTGAGGATTTTTGTGCGAAAATAATATAGCTGTGTCATCAGCAAAAGTTGAAGTGAAAATTTTTTCAGTTATTGGTAAGTCAGCTGTGAATAGCAAGTATAGCACAGGCCCCAATACACTACCTTGCGGTACTCCTGCCTTTGATCTCGGTTAGATCAGTAGTGGCCGTATTTTGTTTCACCTGGAACATCCTTTTGGGCTAAGTAGTTTTCAAGAATTGAATGAAATTGTCTAGGCAGAAGAGTTTTAATTTTGTAATTTAATCCTTCATGCCATACTTTGTCGAAAGCTTGCGCAATATCCAAGAAAACTGCCGAGCAATATTTCTTTTCTTCTTAGGAAAATTTGATTGTATTTACAATTCTGTGCACCTGTTCTATTGTGCCGTGTTGCTCTCTAAATCCAAATTGGTGATCTGGTATAATGTGACCTTCAGATAGTATAGGTATTAGTTGTTGTAGTAGCATCTTTTCAAAAAGCTTTGAAATTATCGGAAGTAGACTTATTGACCTGTACGACGAGACTATCTGGTAATTCTTTGATCATTTTTCCAGTTATTAGATCATGACCTGGCGGTTTCGTAGGATTTATACTGTTTTTGATAACCGTTTTGACGCATTTCCATTTAAATTTTACTGAGTTTGGGTTCGACTCGTCCCTCGTAAACTGTGGTAGTACACAATCGTTATTTTGTTCGTTTGGGATGAACACTTTTTGTAGATGGTTAGAGAAAGCGATGGCCTTTTCTAAGTCACTTCTGGCCCAGTGACCATCTGGTTTCCTTATCGGTGGGTTTGATATCTCTGGCCTTTTTAAATTTCTTGCTGCCTTCCACAGTGAGTAATCGGTTTTTTCTGTTGCTGTGAGCTCACTTAGGTAATTCTGTATTCCTAAATTTTGTTCTTCCCGAATTGCTTCTCTCAGAGCTTTAATAGCTCTACTTAATTTCCATATATGCAAAGGAGATCGGTGAAGCTGCCACAGCCGCCGAATTGCCCGCTTCTCTGCCAATAACTTTTGAATGTTACTTGAAAGCCTTGTATTATTTTCGGAATTTTTGTTCACCGGAGTAGCTTTTTTTGCAGCCATTTCCATTATTTGACTTAAGTTTTCTATCGCGGCATCAATGTCTTCTGGTGTGCGAAGTGGAACATTGAGATGACAATTCACATTTACTATGTTTCTATAACCCATTTCGTTAGTTTGTTTGTTAAACGTTGGGGTGGTTCAGTTTTTAATGCTTGGGTACTTAGTGTTACTATTATTGGTGAGTGCTTTAATTAATATTGCGTGCTATTCCTCGTATTACACAGAAATCTATTAAATCAGGAATTTTCTTTCTATCTGTAGGCCAATATGTGGGGTGTCCAGATGATAAATAATCTAGGTTTTTCTCGTTTATTACTTCGTAAAGTTCTTGCCCTTGGGTGACGTCAACCTCGAACCCCATTGCACATGTTTAGCGTTGTAATCACCCCCTACTAGAAATTTCATTCCCAACTAATTGAAGTAATCGATAAATTGCTGTTTTTTAATTGCGTGTTTCGGTGGGCAGTAGACAGCCGATATTAAAAATTTCCCAGACCATTCTTCCAAACTGATAGTTGTAGCTTGAATGTGATCTTTAACATATTTCTGGAGTTCGTAGTGCTTTAATATTCTTTTTATTAAGACTGCAGTGCCGCCGTGTGCTTTTCCATCCGGATGTTTGGTGTCATAAACGGAATAGCCGGTAATATTAAAAAAATTTTGTTTTGTGAAGTGTGTTTCAGATATTAACATGATGTCTATATTTTGTTCGATAAGAAAGGTTTGTACCTCAGCTTTATGTTGCGAGAGCCCGTTGGCATTCCATATAGCTATTTTTAGAACTGTCATTTTTGATTTTTGACTATAATTTGCATAAGCGTATTCATATTTTGCATCATCATGCTCATTTGTCTTTCCATCATCATCATGAAACTTTGAATGGTCTCGGTTAATTTATTTACCATGGTATGAATGTTTAGTTCCTCCTCATTAACATGAACTTTTGGTTTCGGTTTGTTACCTTTTAGAATACTTGCGTAAGAAACACCAGGCTGTGCAAAACTGCTTGCAAACGTCTCCAAGTTATCATTTTGTGTGTTTGCATTCGTTGGTTTGGTGACTATTGTATTTTTTGGAAACACGGCCCTCTGATTAAATTGCATGTTGAGCATTCGTTGCTCAGCTCTCATTTTAGGGTTTATTTTCCGTTTTAAGTTCAGATACACTGCGCAACCCCGATAGTTTGCAGTATGATTTTCGCCGCAGTTATTACAACGTAACACAGATGGGTCATTGCGAGACTTGTCACAATGTTTGGAGTCGTGGAGTTCACCGCAAATAACACAAACTTCATTTAAGGTGCAGTATGCTTTCGTGTGTCCATATTCTTGGCACTTTATGCATTGGACTGGTCCAGACCTCTTCTTAGGTTCTTCAATTACTATTTTACGATGTAACAAATATTTTAATTTGTAAATCTTGTGAACTCCTTTTGACTTTTCTTCCTCTGGCTCTAGTTCCAAACCATCTCACGGTTTACTATATTACCAATAGATTTGACATGGAAACCTTCCGCAGCAAGCGCAGCTTGTGTGTCGCTAACATCTACGTAGCTTTCAATTCCTCTTAGTACAACAGTCAACCCTTTTTGACTTTTTAGCTGGTATGTGTAATATTTTTTACTAACTTCATCAAAATGTTTAACAAGGGCTCTAAAGCCAGCGATTTCGAGTGTTTGAATCTTTGTTTCATTTATGTACCTCTTTTGAGCGGGGCAATATAAAATTTTGAATCTGTTAATGTTGCGATGTTATTAACCAGATTATTGTTAGATGCTTCCCTTAAATAAATCGGAGGCGGTTTCTCATTTTTCAAAGTCGGCGCTGCGTTGGGGTCAACGACCTCTAAACTAGAGAATCGGTTGTTAAGAGGTATTTGATTAACACCTTGTTCAGACCGTGACACTTTGCTCCTGCCAGCAAACTGGGCAGATCTCGGGCTACGTTTTCTTTTAGATTGAACAGTGCTATATCTATCCAATCCCGTTTGCACTAGATTATTTTCACACTGACCACGGTCACTAGAGTTCGTCGCACTGAGTTCATTGCTATTGTTTTCATTTAGCATTGTTAAATTCGCTGATACATTATTTTCTTCGCGGTTTTGATTTTTATTTTTAAACTGCGGTATAATTAATTCTGTTGAAGAAGCACTTTTAATCATAGGCATAGGTGATTTCTTTGGGCTGTGTTGAACTTTGCCCACTTGATATGCACTTGCACTTTCAATATTTTCTACATGAGACTGGTTCAAGTTTGTTGTAGATTGTGTTCGGCGTCCGATGTTCGAAGAAGTCTTTTTTGGGGAAATTAGCCCCTTCATCTTTACATCATCACTTTACATTTATCAAGTTACACTTTTATATTAGTTTTTTTTTTGCACCGTGTGTATTTAATTATAAAACCATTCACACGATTGAAAAAATCGATATAACAAAATAAAAAGCACTAACACTGCACTTTTCGCTTGTTTTATTTTACGTCCGAACCTCACGACAGTAAAATTGAACCGTAAAATTGAAACTCTTGTTCTCTCAATTGAACATCTTGTATAAGTTCGATTAATTTCTTTAGGATGTCTCTTTCACAATGTGTCTTTCATATTGCGATCCAGTGAAGTGAGTAGAATACACGTTCAAAATCCACGAGAGTAGGGGTCTTTCAGAGTAGGTATAGTGATAAATTCGTTTCGTTAGTCTGTTTAGTGATGATGTTTGTAATATGATCGGGAAAAGTTCGTCCTGGTCTGCCGTCAGCTTGTTCCTTTCATAGTTTTGAGTTGATAGTCGGTGAAACTTTCTTCAGGATGATCATTGCTAATGCTTGTGTTAAGAAGGGATATAGCCCGCCAATTTTTGCATTCTAAGCTTTCTGTTATTACTGGTGTTAGAGTGTGGATATGTCCCCTTTAAATATTTTAGCTGGTAGTGTCTGTTCTAGTCCATTCCACGTCACCAACAATACGTGACAGGCTTAAATTGGAACTGCAATATTACCAGTTAGTGAGGTCATTGTGAATATTTGCAGCTATGCTTATCCTGATATCTTATAAGGATGTGAGCCATTTCTTGTTGATCATTACCATTTGGTTCTTTATCTGCCATTCCGTGATGTCCATATGGTTTGGATATATTTTTGTGTGGAAATCTACCGCTTCCTATGAATAGCTGATTTGTAATGCAAAATTTGATGAGTTGCTCTTCGGTATTATGACGCAAAAGCCTAGTAGGCTAGACATCCCTAGGATTAGTTAAACTGGTTTAGCAAAATTCGATCAAGTAATCTAGGAAATACATTTCAAACAAGTTCACCACACTATGAACATTTGGAAAAGCCACTTGCATTTGCAAATTCGTTTTTTTTCCTAGAGTACTTGTTAGAGTTTTGCTAAACCAGTGTAACTAATCCGCAGTCTGCCCATAGGCTATAATGCATATTAACCGAAGTCGGTGTTATCAGTTTCAATGTTTTCATTTAAATCTCCTTGTATTATCTTGACTTCATTTCAGTGTGTCTTTGCTATTGTGGATGCAAGTTGTTTATAGAACTTATACTTGGTTGTTGGGGCATAGCAATGAATTATTTTGTGTAGTTTTGAACGGAATCTTACTAGCATTGTTCTTTAATTAATTGGTTTTAATTGGTAGCTGTTGCTAATATGCCCACACTTATCCATGCATGTTACTTCGTTCGCAGAGAGTATCAGGGAATTTTCTTCGCGTGTGTTTACTTCAACACTGTTTTTCCATCTTACTTCACTGAGGCCCAGAATTTGGATTTTGTAATGTTTCAATACATTACATGTCAGTAGTCATAGGAGATTTTTTATTTGAACTAAAAAAGTAAAACAAAATTATTTCCGATAATTCAATGTCATAGTTTTTAAGGGTGTTCCAAAATGTACGCAAGATTTGAATAAAATAGGAAACACAGTTTTTTTTCAACTCTATTTTTTTAAAATTACTTAGGATAGGGTTATGTATGGAATAGCACATCGGGAAAATGACATCCACGACTTTGCTGGCACATACGCACTTTTTGTCAACATTTTCAATGAAATGTGGCGGATGTTAAATCACATGATTTATGGGGCTAATTTTGATCACCAAAACAAGAGAGTAGATGACCAGACCTGAAAATGTCTCATGGAGTAAATGGATTATTTCACGTCGCATCGTCTTGTTGAAACCATATGTTGTCCATATCAATATCATACTATTTAGGGAGAAAGAACTCGGTAATCTTGTAGCAATTATATCGAGCACCAGTAACAGTAACTGCTTGAATAGCCTCATTTTCAAAAAAGTATGTTTCAATGACGCCTACTGCACCAAACAGTGACACGTTGTGGATGCATTTGTTTTTCGATAACTGTTATTCTCTGAACCCCACATGCAACAATTTTGACGATTAACGAAGCCATTAAGGTGAAAATGATCTTCAACGCTTAGGATGATTTTACTCGAAAAATCAGCATTCAACGTTTCATTTTTTTTTTAAATATTGTTCAACAATGAAAACTCGTTGTTCTTTCATGTAGTGCTTCATGCTTATTAAACCTAAATTGTCAGCTGTCAAACTTTTTTCTTTTTTAATTTTTTGTTTAATTCAAATCTTTGTGTACATTTTGGGACACCCTTTATATGTGATTTTTTGTTAAACAGGGCTGTTGAGGACGGCATACTGGCATACTGGTGTAGGTTTCGTTCTATTTCATTATTCATTTTCTTCTAAGATGTCCTAACCTAAGCAATGGTTGCTTCACGTTGATGATGTTGTTTTCGTCTTATTGACTTTGATCCAATGCCTGCTTTTCTTAATAGATCTTGATATGACGATGTGTGGCTGTTCTGATGCGCGTGTGCTGTTTCATTTGGCCCTTTTATTTGTACTACTGTCTGATTGCTGTGAATGTAAATGTAAACAATTAGTACAATTATGCTGACAGTAGAGAGTGATATTCCTGCCGAAAGCGTCCATATCCATGCTTGATAGTTGATTTGCCTTATAGGTGAACATTGTTTAGCCATTTTCTGTTCCTGATATTTACTTGGTTGATTGTGGCAATGTCTGGTGTTGTTATTATGTGACTTGTTATTTGGAGATTATGGATTACTTCGCCTGAGCCTATCATTTTGTATGACTGGAATTCTTCTGAGTTAACTGTAATTGTACAATTCCAGAATGTTACGATGAAGTTTTTTGTAACCGTTCGATTATCAGGACCGCAATTGGTTGAAAGATGTGTGTTGTTTGCGTTATTTATTAATAACTTGTCTTCTGATATGAATTGCACTGTAGTTTCGGCTTCTGGTGTAACATTGCATTGGGCTTGACTCCCATTATAAGAGGTTTAATGCATTCATCCTTGAATTCACTTATTTCGCTGTGTCTTTGTACAAAATTGTTATGATCGGAGGTTGTGAATAACTTTGAGTTTGATTTGATCAGATATTGTGGATATTTTTGAATAATACTACCGTTGACTACTAAGTAGTGGTGCGATGGTCAGCATTGTAGAGTTGTTTTCTTCCAATCTTGGTACCTCTAAGATATACAGTAGAGTATCTTTGTTTATTGCGATTTTTGGTGTAACGTATATTTTAAGGCTTCATCCGGTAGTGATATTTCAACACCTTGGTCAACCAGTATGTTTCTGATGGAAATAGTTTCTTTCAATGAAATTATTTTGTTGCTGGGCAGTGAAACTTTGGTTCTAATGATTGCATCTTGAATATCGTCTAATATTGAATTGATCGTGTCAATATTGATTATTATTGTGAGTAGTTCTTGTTCGGTTAGAACAATTCGGTTGGCAATTGAAGTATTGGCAACAGCTTTATTTATGGCGTCAGTTAATAACTGGATTCTCCCATCGATTTGGTCGTTAATTTTGAATTGATGATTGTTCTCATTTATAAGGTCATTCAACGTGGTATTTATCATACGTAAATCCTTAGCGTCCGCGCTACCCGCTAACCATTTCCACGGTGTTCCTAATGTGTCCCATCTTCTTTGTCGGGTGTATTTTGGCGGTTTTATTTGATGAAAGTTATCGTGGGCTTTTTTACATTTTTGTTTAATTATTGTGTAAAATTCCACCTTGTCTTCTACTCTATCGTTTACAATATTGTTAATAGCTTCTATCGTATTTTCTAGGTTAGTAAGATTGATTGGATGAATTACTTTTATTACCCCTGTCTGAATTTTACAATTACTGAGTTTTAATAATACAAGGGGATCTTTATGTATGTTTCTTAATTCTAGTTCTTGAGTTTTACATTTATTATTACAGAAAATTACAAATACATATGAGACATTTAAAGAAAATTTTGAACATCATTCCTGGAATGAGAAAATATTACATTATTTTTTTTATTTATTTTTATTTCGTTTTATATTTCTATAATGGTGGAATGGGTTTTCTCCACTTGCCCATTCAATTCTGATGACGATGCATATTCGAGCTTAACATTGATATTATACTTAGAAATTCTTAGAACTGAATGGATTGGAACGTAGTTTCATGATCCGAAATTATTTCGTTGGGTATTCCAAAGGTAGAGAAATCTTTGATTATAGCACTCTTAACATCTGTTATATTCTTCGTATCGATGTGTATCATTTGCAAATGTTTTGAAAATGCGTATCACAGACAAAAAAGTAGCTCTATTGATTTTGAGTATATATCGATATGGATCCTCTCTAGCGGTTTTCTCGTATTTGGTCTTGGGGATAATTTTATATTGTAAGGTTTCCTGCCGTACTTATGAACGTTGCAGATACTACAACTGTTAATGCAACTTCTGATTTTCTTGATCATGTTCGGAAAATAATAGGACCTTTTGAGTTGGTTCTCAACCTCCTTAATTAATCTGTGTGCTCGATCATGTTATTTTGTGATTAGAGCATCTTGTCTTTCTTCTTGAGTGACGTCTTCGACTATCTTGCTAACAAGCAGGAAGTGACCATTTTGCAAAAAGTTTTCCCTATATGTTTGTTGTATTTTCCCGTACAGGAATTCTGGGGCGAGTATCGCGCTTTGTTTGTTATTATGGTATATTTTAAGGTAGTAAGTTATATCTTTTTACTAAAATCGTTCTTGATAATTTTAACTCTTTTTACTTTTGGGAACACTTCTTCAGAGATGATCGTGTCGAGTGTAGATGAAATTCTGAAAATTATTTGGTTCCTGTAACAATTTACAGGACGTTCCGCGAAATGAAGAAAATATTCATCCGAGGTATCTGCTGAATGAATTGTGTCGGAATCACTTGGTACTTTGTACATTGTTCATTGTACCCACTTTCGGGGTTCGAATTTTGTCTATTAATGTTCTGTTCACGTGAAGTGTCGTTGTTCTCGCTGAAGTTTATTTTCGATTTTGGTTCGACTTTGGGTATTTTGCTTAAGCCGTCCGCGACAAGGTTAGTTTTTCCCTCTTTATCAAGGATATCATAATCGAAGTTTTCCAATTCTAACCGTCACCTTAGAATTTTGGAGTTTTTATCCGTAGTTTTTATGAAAATTAGGGGTTTGTGGTCGGTTACGAGAGTAAATTTATTACCGTGTAGGTAGGATTTAGGGTCCTTGATGCAAAAGCGATAGGCCTTTCCACATTGTCTTGTACTTGAGACAATACTGCTCCAAGGGCATAGTTCGAAGCGTCGGTCGTTAATATAAATCGTTTTGAGAAGTCTGGATAGGCCAATATTTGGTCGGTGGACAGTATCTCTTTTAGTGATTCGAATGCTTTTACATATTCAGGGTCTTTTACATTAATAACCTGATCTTTTCTTAAAAATTTGGCCATTGGTTTTGTAACTTTTGAGTAGTCTTTGATGAAGCGTCTGTATAATACCCTGCAAGTCCGAGGAACTGTTTCACTTGTTTTTGTGTCGTTGGTAGCGGCCATTCTATAATTTTTTGGACTTTGGTTTTACTCCCGTTTGTGTGATCAGGTGTCCCAGGAACTCCGTTTCTCGCTTGAGGAACTGAACTTGTCCAACTGAATTTTGAGTTTGCATTCCGCCAGTCGTTTTAAGACTTTGTAAAGGTTTGCCATGTGGTTTTCCAGATTGCAACCCACAATTATTATATCATCCAGATATACATAGCAAATTTCGCCTATTAGACCACTCTTGGTCTTTTGAATTTTTTATAATCCCGCACTATCCAACAATTCTTGAATTTGTTCAGTTACGTCCTTCTTGTAATGGTGGGGGTATCTGTATGTTTTTGTATGAACTGGGTTTTCGTCCTTTGTTACTATTTTGTGCTTGATTACAGTTGAGGATGAAAGTTTTTCTCCTTGTCTCAACAGTACCACTTGATTTTTGTGAATTGCTTCTATGAGCATTTCTTTTTCGATTTTACTTAAATGTTTCGTTCGAATTAGATTTTCAATTGCGTTTTTATCCACTGATGTCCTGTATATGCCTGGCAATATTGCAATTTCGTCATTTAGTGTTTTATTTTCATAAGCTACCCAATCGCCATTTGTTTTGGTATTAAACGTTACTGTGTGGTTATAGAAGTTTTTGTAAGGTAATAACGGTAAAATTTGAATATTTTATTATTTAGGGATATCGTATTTGATTTAAAATCGATTTTTGCGTTCATTTCGCCATGGATTGAGACCCTAGAATGCCGTGAAAAAAACTGTGAAAATAGAGTTCGTAATAAGTTTGTTTTGGTAACTTGAAGCCAAGAAAATTAATCTTCCCATTTTTTTGATAGGTTATGTGTCTCTATAACATTTTTTGCTGTTGCTGTTTCAGATTCTAGGAGATATTTTGGGATGATGTTAGTCCTTATTAAGTTTTTATTTGCCCCAGATTCAATTTATAATAATATTGTTTTGTTATTTACTTTATTATAGCATTTGAGGTAGGGTAAGAAGTTTAACCTTCTGTATCTGATCCCCATTCTTCCCAAAAATTTTCCTCTTCCGAATTTGTATTAGTCGGTTCTACAGCTTCTTCTGGGATTTCGTGATTATATATCATTCTGCAGTTCGAAGTTTTCTTTGATCTGAGGGTTGGATCTATGTCCATTGGAATTGGTTTGGAATTATCTTGAACTGATCCCAGAGGTTTCTTTTCCGTGAAGGAATATTGCTGTCTTCTATTTTGACTCTGAGTTTTTATCTCAGTTTTTTTTGAATCATTTGAGATTGTCTCATTTGCGCTAAACTTGCACAGAAACGCGTATGCGTCCTCTAGAATTTTGGGTCTTACTGCTTGAGCGTACCCGAAATGAGGCTTTTTTAATCCTGCAATGAATGCTGCGAGAGCATCCTCTTCAATAAATGCACTGATTGCTACGCATGACATATTATAAATTGGGTTTTGTTTAGCCAAGGTTTTAATATTCTGTAAAATCTCTTTTGTTTTATTAAAGTATGCATGAATTGACATAGTGTCTGACTGTTGTGTTGCTAAAAGTTGGGACTTGTAAAATGATAGCTCTTGTTTATCACCAAGGGCTTCCGTTAATATTTGCTTGATTTCCAAAAAAGTTTGACGGTTTACGGCTAAACAAACAATATCTTTGACTTTGCCTTCGATTTTGTTTTGTACTGCTTGCCACTAAATTTTTAATTGCTGATCTTGAACCATTGGTTCGAAGAACGCTAGAGTGTCTTCGACTGTTTTCAGCCATGACACTAGCTGTTTTCGATTTTCATCGAAATTGGGAATTGATTTTTTCGGATCTGGAATCCGGTATAAATCAATGGATGACTGAGTTGGAATTTTTTCCTGTTCAGTTTTATTTAAATAAGCTAAAGCTTGCTCGTGCTTGCTTGTCTTAGAATCTGATTTAGTTGGTTAGTTACTTGTTCTAAATCTGACATTGTTTCTAGTTTTTTATCGTCAATATTTCGATTTGCTATATAATTTGTTTGTGATTTTTTGGTCATTCAATAATTAATAATTCACCGTTTGATCACTGATTAGCTTTTCGAAGTTATGGAATAACAACTTAGTTAAATAATAATAATTATTTGTTATGCAAACTGCCAAAAATCGCTCGTGTCTATCTTGTAGTGCACGAATTAAATTTGTAAATTTACTGAATAAATTTAGATTCTGCTCTATCTCGTAGTGGCTGAATCTATTGAACCACAAATGTAAAAATAAAATTTCTTACCTGCATTTCTGGAACTTCTCGTCTGTCTTGTAGTGCGTTGAATTCCGTGCTGTCGAGGCTGGTTTGGATATCGTTGATAGTTGAACTGTGGCGAAACTACCACTCCTCTTAGCGGTTTATTCTTCTTGAGAAAACCTTCAGCTAGAGAGATCAAGATATATCACTTTGACACTAACTTGATTAGTTTACTTTATACTGTTTTATTCACAAGTCCTGGCACTTTATACACTTCATTTTATTAACACAAAACACCGCACGGCTGCGCCAGTTATGGATCTCAAGTCCACATAACAATAAAAAAAAAATAAAAATCTTAAATTGATTTTTATTCTTTTCTCATTATTTAACAATTTTGATTACACTTGATTCAAATTCTTCTCAAGACTAACTTAATTATCTTATTTAGCGTTATTTATCTATTCATTTTAAAAGAATCTAATTACAGGCCAAGCGAGTGGAAAATTACTATTTGTTTGCTTGTTATGCATTTCTCACGATTTGTTGAATGACAAGTTGAGTTGTTGACCCGCCTGTTATGCTGATGTTGTGTCTTTCTATCTTGCAATATCTCTTGTTAGATGATCTTAGGAATTTATAACTATATATATTTATACCGTAGTCAATATTTTTGAAAGATTGAACTTTCATTATTCTAATTGGTATTTGATTCAGATTGATTTTGTCAGGTTCTCCATGTTCTTGGAACGAGCTTTAAACATTAAAAATTATATTTTCCGATTTAATTTAAAACTTAAGTTTGTGATTTACTTGTTGCTTAAAGTTGAACTTTGTGTGGAAAAACTTCTGAACAAATTCCAGAATTTCCGATGTCACAAAGGGACAGTCGCTTGTATTCTCCTAACAAAGCTTGGTCCAAACTCCATTATTGTGCTGACCGAATATTTGAATGACAGTAGATTGTCACAATTATAGGTACAATATATTTAGTCAAGGATCATTTACAACCTGAAAGTTCATAAGGGCCATTCTATAAATGAAATTAGTTATTGGGAATTAAAACGTAACCAATGTTGGTATCTCGCTTTTATTATTTATACATATTATACCTAAAGTCTGTCAGGTTTACACAAAAAAAAATTAATGACATTTGTATACATGAACTAATTTACATTACGATTGTTTACGAATAATTAATGACATGATTATTGTAAAGATGAATATAGACAGGAATACTTAAGCGATTTAAATGTATAGAAATTAGAGGTACCTGGCACAATCTTAATTACAACCCATTAACGGAAATATAAAGGATTGGAGCGAAACATTTCTCATTCTGTGTATAAATCCAATGAAAATTCTAATTTCGTTTGTTTTAAACTTTTCTTTTTAAAAAAAAAAAAGTTTCCCCAACTAATTTTCATTCCTTTTTCGTTTCGAATCACAATGAAATTGATTGTAGATTTAGCATTGTGCTGTTCTGTTGTGGAAGATGGATACAAAAAGTAGGAACGCATAAAAAAAAGAAAAACGATAAATTATTTTGAGGAACAACAATAAAAATGGACTCCCATCTGGTATTGTGTATTAATTACACCTTCTAGCGAAAAACTTAATGAACTCATCTTCTACTTTTCTTATCTTCATTATCATTTTCCTTTATTTCTAATGTTGTTGTTATAATGCTATTTTTTATTTTTTTATTTATTTTCACTCCTCTTGACAAAGGTAAAATGGGGATGAGTTTATTTCTCTCTCTTTTGATGATTAACCTTTGGGATTATTAGATTATATTATATAAATTGAAGTATATTTTTGGTATATACGAGTATGTATGTGTAAGCTGTATACATATATACAAATTCCAGTGTGTATATGTATTCCCCATTTACGTAACCATATCTACGTGGAGATATGTAACACACAAAACTTCCTAAATTTTATTTCGAATAAATTCAGATAAAACCGAATTGCTTTAGTTTGATAATGGGCAAACTATATACGAGTACATACACACACACACACACACCGTGGTATAAGTAGGTAGGTTTCATACTGACAAACCACTAAATATATTTTATTTATATAGAACGTTTCATTTTCACGAGGATATTATTTTGAATTTTCATTTCCGGTATCAATTTGATGAAGATATATACGTTGGGTATTTAAATACAATTTTTCTAAATGGATCTACATTTATTTAACGTATGGGGAAATGGTTTTATCGTGTTTATGATAAATTCGGAATTACTGTTTGAAATGAAGTATTCAGCGAATCAAGAGATAGAAATCGTTAACATAATCCTGTCATGAAAAATTCTAAAATTATTTAGTTTGAAATTATCTACTATCTATATTCTATGGTTGTTTGGTTCGTTTTAGTCAGCTCCTAAAATCAGTTCTAACTATTTTCCATCACTACTAAAAGATTAAATGTACTGACGTTTTGAATCGTCATATTAAAGTTATCCCAAAATTAAATATTCTTAAATTTTTGAAATTAGGTTAATAAAATGTTTTATAACTTTAGAATTACCAACTTGCTCATGGACCGCACTATGGTCATCTGATAGGTTATGCTCGATAAGCCTAAACGGAATATGGAAGGCTTCACACTCTGAACGAATTTCGTCTGGCGGTATTTTGTCCCATTCTCGGCGAAGAGCAATCTTTAAGGTGACGACCTTCTCAAATTGTTTAGATAATCTATTGGCCCCTAGAATGGACCATATGGAAAAATTCATTGGGTTTAAGTCTAAGGAATATGATGGCCATTGTCGTGAAGAAATGATGGGAATTTTTTCTTGTAAAAAACATTGGGTTTCACGGCGTTTATGCGATGGTACCGAGTCTTATTGAAACATCATCAACAAAGCATCATTTCAAACTTTTCACGGTAGACTTGTTGATTTACCTTTACGCCCTGTTCATTGAAAACGAGTGGTAGCATCGTGTGGCAGTTACCAAGGCCCAAACAATCACTGATGCTCGCGCTTGCATTCGCAGAGCAATTTGCTGGTCTAAATTGTCTTTTGATTTGCACTGTAATCAAACACAATCGTTGTGTTTGTTTACATTGCTGAACCGTAAACATTTTTTCTACAGAAAAGGCCAAATTCTTAAGCCACCAACGTGCAAGTGTTTTAACAAATTTGCTCTTGCTAGGCGTACTGCTTTTTGAGCAGGTGTTAAATCTTGTACATTTTGTATTTTGTAGGGCTTTAATCGTAGTTCAGTTTTTAATATAAGCCCCATGCTACGAGAAGACACTGCGCTTTGTCGTGGATTACGTTGAATTCTGGCCTTCCCTTTCGATGCATTTCTGGTGATGTTACGGTTCTGATTCCATTTCGATAAATTTTTAACTGCTACGTAAATCGATATGCTTCCGTAGACAAACAACATAACAGACTGACATAACTAGCCGTTTAGTTGCTACAACACCGTGACATTGTTAACACTTCGAGCGCCAACCCTTGTAACTTACCAAAAAATTACATTATTTTCGAAAATTAAATAAACAATTTAGCTTCAGAATTATCCACTTTCACATAAAGCTCATATGTCCATCATATATTCATATACACATATTCTAAGTAAAGTTCAGACAGTGTTTAGGATAAGTCTGCTGAAATTGGATGAAATTGACAATGAATGATGGGAACTGATGACGAATTCCGAAATATTAAAATGTAAATTAGTAAAATAGTTTGTAACTTTAGAATTACCCATTTGCTCATGGATCCTACTATGGCCATCAATCTTAATCCAAATTAGGCCGGGATGCAGTTTAAGGAAAGAATGGTAGGACAAGGGTTGTAATTCGCTGGAAATTCTGAAATTTTCAAAATTAATTTATAGAATGTTTTGTAACCTCGGAATTACAAACTCGTTCGTGGATCTTACTAAAACCGTTTGATAGGTTATATTTCTAGATAAGTCTAAAAGGAGTTCGCGGCAAATGTGATGAGGATTTAGAGGGTATAATTTACGATGAATGCCGAATTTTTCGAAATTTAATTTAATAAAATTAATTTCCGAATTACCTACAAAGGAAACAAACTTTTAATTTTTAACATAAGTGATCCTAGTTTTGACTTCCCAGCAGCAAATGTTTCTCAAACTAATAAGAATTAATAAATGGTCATACATTCAGGGTTTAATATTAGGATCACCTAAAAGAAAATGTCCAAACGCGTAATGCTAACTCTTCACAAAGACTTAAGTGATCTATTCTGGTTTGATATACATGTTTATGCCTTCGCCTGAGTTTCAACCTCACTGAAAGAAATATGTTTAAATTTATTCCGCTATGATTTGTTACAAATAATTGCAAGTTATTTACCTTTAGTTTTACTAATAGTTACAAAAATCGAAATCGACTTTCCATAGAAGCAGGAAAGTACCACTTGCAGTGAACCGATTTGCTCCAAAAATCCCCCAATTTTTAAAAAAAGCTTAAGTATGATATTTCATCCCGGTCAGTCAATCCGTCTGGGCTTTTACAGGCGCCTTCTTCACCGACGATAAACCCAAGGTAGCAAATCTCTCTCATACAAAAGTGGCTCTTATCAACGTTTATGGTCAATCCACCTCGAGAGAGGTGACCAGCGACGAGTTCGAGTAATGCAAGGTGTCTTTCAAATGTGGGCGATATGATAAGCAAATCGTCTAAATAAACGAAGCCCGAACGGCATCACCTTAAACTGGTTAAGTGGTCGTCCGGGCACTGTAAATTCTGTTATTTCCCTCGATTTTTTTTCCAGCAGAATTTGTCAAAAGGCATCTTTAAGGTCTAGACTTGATATATACTTGACATAACTGATAATTGTGTTGGCCGTACCGTCAGCCGTATTAACTTACGAATTTAATTTACGATAATTGGAGTTGATCTCTTTTAAAAAACTCAGAGCGCCTTCTCCTATTATTGAGATACTGGCACCACTATCCAGAAGACGGGAGTCGTTTAGGATCTCACTGGCAAGAGTTGTTGATGCACATTCTTTATGTTGTAGTTTCTTGGTGTCCCAGTATCGTTTTATTCTCGAAACCGGTGGTGAAAGTATACAAGAATTTGGACGTAGGGAATCATTTGAATTTTCCTCCTTTGATGAGAAAAGATCATTTGTCGCTACTTCGTGGCTTTACTGTAGAAAATTGACGATATTAGAGTTCGTGACCCCATCGGCTGTTTTGATGTGATCGGGTAATTTGACATAATCAGTTGGTTTGACGTTCTCGTGTGTAAATGAAAAATTTAGAGAAGCATGAAAATTTACAACGCCTTTCTGGAGATGGGCTTTGCCTGGGATGACGAAATGTAGTCGCACCTTCCATCCCAGTTTTGGAAGTATTCGACTTCAAGTTTTTTTGACTTTGAAATTTTTCACATATTTGACAATCAAATTTTTTTACGTCTGGCATCCCGCATCCAAAACAGAATATTCCTAACAGATCGCGAGGGCAGTCTTGGTAAAAATGTCCAGCTTCCCGGCAGTTCCAGCAAATTGCGAAGCGAACCCTATTTGGTGGAGGACTGTCGAGGGTGTCTACATAATCTCCCCCCCCCCCCTTGCCATGTTAGCGTCGAACCCATAGCTTTTCTCACGGACATCGGAAGATACAATTTTATTTACAAAATGTTTTCGACTACTTCTGTCGAAGTTAACTCTGGGATCATAACCCGTCTTAGCCCAAATATTTTCATAGGTGTGACACAACACTCGCAATTCCTCTATAGTTTGAAGATTGGCTGATACTATCTTAGTTCTAAACGCAGGGTACGTTGTTTAACGTTTGAATGCTCAAAATTTAATAGCTAATTGGCTGGCGGAGCGCTTGTTTCTTCGTGGAAATTTGAAGACGTAGTTCAGCTTCTTCTTCAGTGGGACTAAACCATGCCAGCAGAGCCTCCCGAATTTCAGGCCAACTGTCATTTGGATTATTTCTAATGAAACTCCAGAGGAAAGTATCTGCTTGCCCAGATACGTGCTCAAATATATATTTATCAAGCGTTTCAAATCGGTAGCCTGCGCAGCTAGCTAAACTTTCGAATTTGAATAAAAATCACTGATGTTCATTTCTTTGGAACCATTAAAATTTAAATTACGCCACTTCGGGGATTTATCTGAATCGGGATCGTAATTGATACGGCGAACTTCTTCAAATGAACCGGTCGAAGCGGCGCTGGATTTGGATAAGGTACATTAAAATGTGGAAAACGAGGTAGATTAATGATGTTTTGGTTCCTCGCTATCGCTTGTTGAATTTGCACTTGGTGTGGTGGAGGGTTTGGTCGATATAATACCGAGTTTATATAATTTTCATTACGTTGATACCACTCGCCCCTTGTCGTACCTGGAATTTCACTTCGTGGTTCAACGTTTTGATGCGGATTTGAAAGAGCGGGGTTCCGAGCCTCCCTAACAACGGCTGCCTGTCTTTCACCGGATTCAGTGGATCGATCTATTTGACTTAGAAAAATTTCATCAATTTTGCTCGTGAGATCTATTTGGTCGGACAACTGGAGTTTCCTTGGAGATATCGGGCTAGGTGTAGCCAGAACATGCTCGCTACTAACGGTCTCAATAGTCGGGGGAATACTTGAGCCCTTCACTGACGGATTTCGACCCGCGTTACCTATCGGAGTGTTCGACATATCTGTTTGTTTAGGAACCGCGCCGGTTCTGGAAACGGTTTCAGTGCCCTCATGAGTGAACGGCATATAGTAATTGATTGATTGTAGCAAATTCTACAATTAAAATTCTACAATTCTACAATTAAATTCTACAGAATCACTGGAAGGTCAAATTATAAATTGACAAGATCACAAATGATGACCAAAAACGGAACCGCACAGATTGTTTTTTTCTAACTTTAAGATTTTAATACAAGAAGAGTAGTCATCCGCAGCCAAAACACCTACGCGGACTTAGTGACTATCTGTAGATGGAGAGTGAAGCTCCCTGGATATTTTCTTAGGACTACCTTTAAAAAATTAAATCGTTTACAAAAACAATTATAACCTTCAGATCGTACCACCCAAAACAGTTAGACGACCTTCAGGTCCCTGTTTCGGCACCATGTGGTGCCCACTCCGTTGATCGACCCGTACGATTTGTGTCGAGCCGGCTCGCCAGACGGGCGGTCCATCTCGATCAGCGTGATTGATGGATGGTCCACCAACAAAATAACTTACGTACGGTAATACTTTTTTTTTTTAATTTACCGAACCACTAGACCCATCGCTGCACGTCCCACAAGTCACTCCTCTCAATCTACAACACCTCAGTTAATTCTCATGATAGATTTATTAAGAATAATTCTCATTTAGACATAACAGAAGGGTTAGATACCACTTCCAACAAAAAATAATATAATGAAATATAAATATATATGAAAGTAAATTTGTTGAATAAATTTATTTACGTACTTTATATATAAATTTATAGAGGTTAGTATATCCCGTTAAGTAGGACCGATTAAATATAATATAAAAAAAACTTACATTCGTTATCCTTTGTAAGGCCTTGCGCAGGAATTGTTGAATGCAGCTGAAAGTAAACAGAAAATCCCAATCTAGACGATCACGCGCGCCCGTTTCCTTTATTATTTTTCCTTTATTTGTTTGTATTGTTTGTTTTAAATTAGAAGCCTACTGATGGCGTGCTTCAAGTGGGATGAAATATATTTTATCAGCTATCGATTTAGACAAGAAAAACATCATAATATTTTTAATTCATATTTTAACTCTGTTAAAGTTATCCCATAGTTTCCAGCAGAAAGTAAAAAAAATGATAATGCAAATATTAATAATTGAAAGTTTAATAATTGAAGTTTTCGGCTGAGACACGGCTCATATCATACATACTATACTTTCAAAATTTGAAAATACTTAAAAATTAAAAGTTTCAAGCGTCAATGTTGAAAAGTAATTTAAGTTAAAAATCTTAGTGACTGCTACCTCTGAACAAATTACAGGTCACATTTTCTATGGAAAATCTTGAAAAACTCGTTTTTATTTATTTTATTTATTTATTTATTCAATTCAGCTAATTACAGATATTATCCTATTACAATTAGCTTAGAGTAAAAATTGATCGATATAGTGTAAATTAATAATTATAAAACATAAAAAATAAAATTAAAAAATGTACATATATAATAAACAATACATAACAATCATATATGTAAAACATATTTAAATATAAAAAAAATAAGTAAAACATTAACAATAAAAATTAAAAAGTTGAATTATATAAATTATTAAGAATAAGTTTTTTATAAGATGATATTGAAAACGAAAACAGATCAAGATCATTAAAAAATAAATTATGATGTCTTTGCAAACGAACCATCATTGGTGAATACAATATTAAATTATTTTTATAAATTGGAATATCAAAATATTGCCGCCGAAATAATGCCGCCCCGGTGGCAAAGTGGTCAGCATGCTTGCTCCAGCTACCGGAGGTCCCGGGTTCGATTCCCGGTGGTGACAAGGAACAATTTCACGGCTGGTTTAGGATCAATGAATTAATCACTCATTATCCGAAATGAAAGTATGATTATGAAACCTCATTTGAGGCGGCCAAATCCCTTGATGGGATGTATAGTGCCAGAGAGAGAGAGAGAGAGAAATATCAAAATATTCCATGTTTCGAATAAAATAGTCAGATTTTGGTTTAATTTTAATAGCATGTAGCAAATCAATACCAATATGACCATTCAATAATTTTAGTAAAATTATTTTATCAATATAAATTCTTCTACTATTTAATGTCATAAAACCATATATTTGCAAACGAACATTATACTGTTCATAACCTTTTTTAAATTTATAATTAAGAAACCTTGTAAATTTTTTCTGAATTTTCTCCAAACTATTTATATAAATCTTATAGTTAGGATTCCAGATTGTCGATAGGTATTCTAATTTAGGTCTTGTAACGGGTATACCTGGCATGAGTTGGTCGCGGGAAAATTCTCGTTTCCTAATAATTGAATGCCACCTGTTACTGAATTAATCATTCCATCTTGTGAGAACCCCGGCGTGGTCATGTTCTGCCGACTATGCTCAGGGTATGGGGTGGGTTTTACCGAGGATCACAAGATGCGTGCTAAACCACAGGAATTTAAAATTTAAGGATGAAAAAGGATAACAGGACTCAGACCAACTTACCTAACATATCGTAATCACACTTACCCTCAACCTCTACATTAAAATTTTTAGTTTCTCATCATGAACACTTGCAAAGCGGAAATTATTCAACCGAAAAACAAATCATTACACCAGAACACTCAAAAAAAATAAATGAAAAATTGAATTTCGAAATTAATATAATTATTTAATGGTTTTATTGAAATAAGATCGTAAAAAGAAAATAAATCCATGAACAAACGATTGAAAAATCGAAAATAAATCAAAAATTTAACGTTATACAATTATTCAATCCGTTAAATTTACTATACTATTTACTAAGGACGTCCAGTATAAACTGTAACTTGGCAATTTTAAAAATCTCAAGTAAATTCTAACTTAACTAAAACCCTCCACCAGACTATTACTAAGAGCAAAATTAATAAAATGAAAAATATTTACGCTTAATTCTAATTATAAAAATGTAAATAAAACCTTAATTAAATTTGGTTGCGGCCGAATATCCAAGTGGTTGAAGTCGATGCACCATTTAATTATTATTGTTGTATATTTAGTTTATATTTGTACTTATTATTATTTGTATTACTATTATAACTTATGATAAACTATTATAAACGTTATTCGATTATTATTATTTTGTTTATATTTTTTTAGTTGTATTTTTAATTTTTATTTTTTCGTTGTTTTTACGTAGTTACGTGCACCTTGTTTTAATTGTTCTCGCCGCCTTGCATTAATTTTTAAGAGACGAACCAATGATCACTTTTTACATTTAAATGGCTTATAATCGTATAATCGTTTAGATTTATAAATTATTACCCCAGCGATATGCTCGTTTTGTTGCATACGCAAATGATTTGGTAGTTATAATTTTAGCGTGCTCGTTTTCTTTTTACAGTTTATGTCACCATCTTAATTACACAAACACACAGCAACCATAAACTAGGTCTATAATTTTAACTTGCGACTAACACAATAATTCACTATATATACTTTAAAATAATGTTTACTTATATGTAATATAAAATAACTAACATGCCGGTTAAATTTATTTTTGACTTTTCATACGGTTGAGCTACGTTTAACAGTTTGCCCACCATCGTTCGTGAAACATACACTGTTCACCAAACCGAGATAAGATTTTATAAATGAGTTTTTTATTTTATTTTATTTTTATTTGTAAGCACTGGCATGAAATAAATTTGCACAACACCATGAATTTGCTAACTTTAGCTTGGTATTTATCACACATTGAATTTATTATAAGTAAAGAGTGCAGCTAATTTATGCTTGCACAAATGTTCATGAACAATTCACTAATTTAATAATTTTTGATTTTTTTTTTTTTTGAAGTTATTTTAATACAAAATAATTGATCAGCAGCATTTATCTTACTGCCGTAAGCAACTCAGAAAAATTCTTCACTGATCTCTTATGCACCCAAACGCAAAACCTATTTATACTTTTCGTTTTTGTTATAAACCGAGGCTTGCCCCACCCATTAACGATTATTACCCAAGTATTCAACTATACTTCACTAATACATGTTATATAATTTTCCCGCGCTTTCAATGTTCAACGTATTTGTTCGTTACCGCTACTTCAGGGGAGCAAAACCTAACCAACTTGCAACGTACGAACTTTAGTCGACGTTACAGTCTAACAAGTGAATTAAAAAGTAAAATAAATGATTTTTGTAAAGAAAAATTAGCACATATTCGTATAACCATACCAAGTATTTTGTAAGCGTTTTTGATAATGTTATTAATATGAAGGTCAAATTTAAAAGTACTATCCACCGTAATACCTAAATCTAAAAAACTATCATACACTTTTAGAGTAACGCTATTAATATCATAACTAAAATTCACGTTGTAAACCATTGGCTTAATTTTTAAAACACCACATTTACTAGCATTAATAATCATATGGTTTTTATTACACCATAACTGCAAATTATTTAAATTGTTTTGCAAAATATGACATTCATTTATTGATTTAATCGAATTAAACAATTTTAAATCATCAGCAAATAAAAGAACCTCACAATCAAGTACATCCACTACATCATCAATAAATAATAAAAATAAAAGCGGTCCTAAAATAGATCCCTGAGGTACACCGGACGTTGGACTGAATTCTGAAGATTTATAATTATTAATAGCCACAAATTGAATACGATTAGTAAGGTAGGATTTGAAAAAATTTAGCAAATCTATGAAGCCAAATTTGCCTAACTTGTACAACAAAATTTCATGATTTACTTTATCAAACGCCTTAGCAAAATCTGTGTAAATGACATCAACCGGATAATGTGCGTTTAGAGACCTATGGACAAAATTTGAAAAGTATAAATGATTGGATAAAGTAGATCTAGATGGGAAAAACCCATGTTGCTTTATCGAAATGTGATTATAAATATGATCACTTATTTTAATGTGAATAATCCTTTCAAATATTTTACTGCATGTATTTAAAATTGATATCGGTCGATAATTTTTTATATCAGACTTAATTCGCGATTTATAAACTGGAGTGATTCTTGCTGATTTCCAACGTAATGGGAATATATTATTACTCAGTGAATGATCAAAAGTAATCTTTAACGGATAGTTTATCGATTGCGCTACATTTTTAAAGAAAATTGGGGAAATACCATCAGATCCCGCAGATTGTTTGATATTTAGAGTGTTGAGACAACTTAAATGTCAAGTAATAATGGTGAAAATGGTGAAATAACATCTTTATTTCCGATATGATCAAAATCTTTTTCTTCAAAAATATTATTTACGGGCTCATAAACTGAAGCAAAATATAATCTGAACAGTTCACAAATATCATTAGGAACATAATTTTGTTTTTTTAATTTTTTTGCATAAGCCCAAACACTTTTAGGATTAAACTAATATTCTTTTCCACATTATTTAAATATTTATTGTAAGCAAATTTAATTAAACTTTTGGTCTTGGAACGTAACACTGTGAATATATGGTAATAATCAATATCATTAGTTTTTTTTATATTTAACTCTGAAATTTTCTTTCAATTGAATAAATTTGATAATTTTCAGAGAAAATCACAGAGGATACTTACTGTTACTAGAATTAAAAGATTTAACATTAGTTTCAATAATATCATAAATTTTTGTGTAAAATCTGTCCACTAGAAGATCAACATTTGAATTATTAATATGCAATATTTGTGATTTATACTGCAGATTATGTTATTAATTTGTTGATAGTTACAGTTTTTAAAATCATAAATTTTGTTACGTGTTTGTTTAATGTAATGGATGTCTGCTATTTTTAACAAAATGTCAAGAGCAGGATGATGACGATCAACAATAGATAAAGGATCTAAACTTTGCGAAACCTTAATTAACGACGAATCAATGTTAGATAATACCAAATCCAGAATTTTATTATTGAAATTCACAACCGAATTAAATTGTTTAATATCTGTAAAACTCATACAATCAATTAATGATCGTGATTTAATTCCAAAAATTAAACTTGAATCTGGCTCTAAATAATTAGAATTATTTATACCTGATAGCCAAGATACTGTAGATAAATTAAAATCACCCAAAATTAAAAATTTACAAGAAGATTTTGATAAGTTTAATAAATCACTTAAATGTTTAAAATACTTTTTATATTCATCAGAAGTTACTTTAGGGTAAAAATACGGAACATTTATGAACAAGTTTTTGTAATTGAATTTTAGACAGATCCACACTTCTTCACTAAATTTCTCCCATTCACAAGCACGAAATGAATCAAATTTTGACTTTACTGCAATCAAACAACCCCCACCACTAGATTTATCAGGAAATAGTGTTAAATCACGATCTTTCCTATAAACAATATAATCATTAGAAAATAGTTCACTATCAAAAAAAGTATCATCCAGATTAGTTTCATTTAAACAAATGACATCATAGTCGCAAACTAATACATTAGATAAAAATTGATGAGTTTTCGTTCTCAAACCATTAACATTTTGAAAATAGATTGATAAGGGCATGAAAATATTTAACAAAATAAAATAAAAACAAACATTAAATAAATTTGAAAAATAATAATAAAAAAACATTACTCCTCTGTAAGACGCCTAAGTGAATTTTAATTATTTTAGGTGAATCATTCTTTTTCACCAAAATATCATTGTTTTGAACCCATATAAATTTTAAATCGTACCGCGCTTGACATGCTTTTGTTTTGTTTAATAATTGTTGCTTGTACACCGATAGATGCTCAGATACAAAAATGTATTTATTATTTTGAGGATGAGATAAATGAATCTCACTTACAAATACGTTTCTTTTTAATTCTATCTTCTTCGTCTTAAATGCATTCAATATTTTCAATTTCAAATCAATTTTACTACACTTAAATACGATGGGCCTAGTTTTTGATGATTCCAATTTACCACATCTTACAGCGCCTTCAATATTTTCCAACACATTTGTAATATTGAGGTGATCAAAAACACTTTTTAAAATCGAGTTAAATTTTCGCTACTTGTTGCAGGTACACCATGCACCAGTAAATTCAAACTTCTATGGTTGTCTTCAATATTATTAATTCTGTTAACCAGATTGAATATTTGATTTTGACGCCGCATGTTCTCTTCTTCAATTTTCTTCATTTTCAAGTCATGTTCTTTCATTATATTGGCAAACTTCATAATATCATCAAACTTGTCACTCATGAATATTAATGTTTCGGAATATTCGTCCTGTTTTAATTTAAGAACCTTCATTTCTTCGCCAAACATTTTAATATACGACAGAACTTTGTCAATTTGTGTACCAGGGTCATTCAAAGCAGGTGGACAAATACACGTACTACAACACCAATTATTTAGTTCTTGCTTATTCATTGCGGAAACCCCGGAACATGTTAGGACAGCATGGTTGCATTTACAACAGCGCACTCCATTTCTTGATGTAGAACAATTTGTTTTACACTTATCACAAATCATCACAAAGAATATTTTATTTAAGCAAAATTATATTAATATATTTATATTATTATTATTAATATTATAAAATTTTTTCCAATATTGGGAAAATTTAAATTTCCAAAAAAAAAAAAAATGTTTGCTGTTTATTGCTCAGACTGCTATCTCATAACAGACTGCTATAACATATCATATTATATGTACATACAAAATGGGGTAATTTCTAAAAATTGAAAGTGTAAGTAAAGTGTCATGGTTGGAAAGTAATGCAAATAAAAGGTTTTAGTGATCGTTACACATAAATTTCAGTTTACTTTTGATGTAGAAAGCATGGGAAAACTCGTTTGATTATAGCATACATACAAAATTTAAAAATTTCGAGTGATGGTTACCGATGGAAAAAGTTTAATTTTATTTTCATGTGGAAAAACTGGGAAAACCAGTTTTAACATTTCATTCATACAAAATGGGAAAATTTCTAAAAATTGAACGTTCAAAGTGTCATGGTTGGAAAGTGATGAAATGAAAGGTTTTACTTATAGAACCTCTGGAAAAAATTTCAGTTCACAAAATTTGATAACTTCTAAAATTTTAAGGTTTAATTTGACGTTCAAATGTTAGAAAATAGTTCATACGAATATTTTGATGATATAAAGCAATTTAAATTTAAGTATTAAAGTATAAAATTAAATAAAATAATTATTGCTTATTATAAAAATTTTTGAATGACACTTTAAACGTTGAATTTTTGGAAATTTTCTATCCTTGTATGTACGATATAGTCAAACGACTTTTCACACGTTTTCCATATGAAAGGTGTGCTGAGATTTTATCCATGTGTAACCAAAGATGGGTAACCACTATAACCTTTCGTATCCTTTACTTTCCATCCATGACACATTAAACAGTTTCCTAATAGGAAAATTAATTTTTCCGATTGTTAAATAATGTTATTAAAAATCTTTTAAATAACGGTTTCGTCGGCTGAAGCATATAAATAAATGGCAAACATATCGTCGGCTTGCTAGAAGAATGACACAACTAAAAAAAGTTAGTTTTGCAGAAAATAGATTTGAATTTTTTTTTAAGGGAAATTATCAATTTTTACTCCACTAACTACTAAATTCCATTTCTAATGACATATTTATTTGGTGAATAGTTTCTGAATTTTAAAAACTTAGCAAAAAACTTAAAATTTCCTCTGCCTTTTTACAATTTAGATGTTTAAAACAGCCTCTTCTTGAGTTGTGACGTTGTTCTTGAAAATTAATGTAACGAAAATATGAAATAAATGGGTTTCTTATGTAAATTAAAAAACAAAAAAATTTAATTATCATTTTATTAATAAAAATTCAACAAACCGTGTATAATAATTTCATTTTAAAATTAAAGGAACATAAAAATATTACCAATTCAAAGTTTCATAAACGACGTAATGGTATTTATCATTATTGTATCGTTATAAACAAAATTCTGCATCTACAAACTTTCGAAGAAATTTGTATAGTATTTAGGAATATAGTTTCCTTTCAATAGATCAAGTAAATCTTTCCGCTTGTTTTCTGATATCCCAGGTGGTGAAAAAAATGCATGTTTTAATTCAAAATCTGAGATAGAAGTTCTATAGCTGCTTCGAATAACTACAGCTTCTTTGAATGAATCATCGTTGTATGAAGTTTTATAAAAAATCGAATATGGAGAGTTCTTTTCAACTTTGATCACTTTAATATCCATCTTGACTGCATTTGATAAATTAAATCGCATTTGTCCAGTGAGGTCTTTTAAATCATAAAAATCTTGAAATGACATTTCAACCACTCTATACGGATCTCCTTTTTTCTTGGCAGATCGAATGCAACTTATAAAAGAATCAGTTGTATATAGCGGACCACTTCGAAGTTGCTTTTTTATTTCAGCTTATATAGTTGAGTGAACCGAGTCACCCTCGTTTTGGGTGTGCACCTTTATAAGAAATTTGTGTGTGATCGACTTTATCTTTAATGTTTGAACAGCGTATTGGTATAGAGAAAACATAAATTTGTTTTTTTGTTGTCCGGGGCAATTGTCAGAATAAAAAATTACTTCAACTTCTTCTTCTTGGGTTACCTTTTGTTGCAAGAAGCGTAAAATGCACGTCCCAAGTTCGTTAGCACCTCTATTCCCAATGCCTTCATGCCATACAAAGCAATCCGCAGATTTACGCAGAAGATCGTATATCGAAAAATTGAACATATTTAACTTTGATTTGTAGTAGAAAACAGAAGCTTGGCCTTTAGGACACTGAAAGACGGCTTCTAAATCATAAACTGCTAGAATGAATTTTGGCATATTCGCGAACTTTATTTTGTCTGAGTTTTTTTCACTGCGAGCTAACTCTTTTTCTTCTAAATGGGTTTCGTGAAGCATTTTTATGTGAAACACATAATTCGCATTGATCATTCCGTGGCTTATAACTAAATACATAAACTCTTTTGTAAATATTTTATAAAAAATCAAATAATTACAAAACAGAGAATTTCTCTTATTACACTCTGCCACATAATCTCTATGTAGGTCCGATATGAATTTGTTACCTTCTATATAGTGTCTTGCCGATTCAGACCGTCTGTAGTGGCTTTCAATTTTTGGAATATTATGAATGAAACCTCGAATTTCGTCTTTCATTGATTCGTGTATTCGTGCGTGGTTTCCATGTTTGCCCCGCTTGTCCTTCTCTAGTACATCGTTCAATAATTTGCCCCGCTTTTCAGTTATGGTTCTAATTGGTTGATGTATAAAGTATTTTTAAAAAATATTTTACAGACCCGAACTTTACGGTCTTTTGATTGCGTATCGGTATTTTGGTTGCACTGATTCCATGTAAGAAGCAATAAAGTTTCTTTGCTTATCCAAATGGCCTAATTCCCAGAAAGTGGAAAATATCTGATGACGCTCCTGTTCCAAAATTTTAGTGAAACATTTTAATTTACATTTATTAGAACAAGGTGGTTTCATCTGTCTGGGCTTTGAAAGTTTGTTTGATTTACTGTTTGTTTCGTAACTTTTTCCTGTATTTCTTAGTCGTTTAGACGTATTCGATTTCCAGTTGGCTTCGTTGCCTACTCTTTTTCTACCCTTTTTTATTGGACTTACGACTAGCTGCTGGTTTGAAGAACAAGGTTGCATTTCATTCTTACTTTTGTAATTTGATTCCACTTCTTCGCTGCTACTGGAGTGACTTAATTGGGTCTTCACAGTCTGAAATATGACATATAATAATGATGTTTGATATAATAATACAAAATAATTATGATACATAATATTGATGTAATGTTTGATTTTAATTACCTTCATCCGACGTTTCAGAACTAGAGCTGGAATTACCAGAATTACTACTACTACTACTTGACGACAAAGAGCCTGAATATGCAGATTGTGCTTCATTGGAATTTGGGGTCATATTTATTGCATATTCTCCTATAGATTTATCTGGTGTTTTCGCTCCGCTTTCTGGAGTTTCAATTCGTTTTTCTTTCCACTCTAAATTTAGTTTTAGATTTTCAGTTAACATCTCTTGTTCTTCAAAGATATTCGGCAATTCTAATGCTGAAGGTTGTTCAATATTTTTAGTTAGAACCTAAGCATAGCGTCTACCATTTCTTCCGGCGTCTTCAATTTAACTTGTTCTGGCAATTCTGCTACCATAGACTGTTCGCTACTAACCTGCAACGTGCTCATTGTGACTGGTTCTTTAAATATACTTTCGTCCCCGTTCTTTAAAGGTTCTTTAGTAACATCTTCATTATTATCGTCTTGTTCAGTGGTTGTGTGAACTTTATCCTTTTCCACCTGATCTAATACCATCTGCACTAGCAACTTCCCGCGACTTGTCATTATTATGTGCAATAAACTTGAATAAACTTTTCCTAAATATTCAAAATGTAGAATGGTGGGAATATTATTAATGATAAATTTGTTTTTATTTTTAATGAATTAACGTCACAACATAAAATAATATTTATAAATATTATCTAGAATACAGACACAAATCGAAATAGTTTCACTTATTTATCATTTCTGTTGCAGTAATATCGTCATAAGTAAAAATAATCTGTTCCTTGTAATCACTATTTTTCTTTAATAATGTTTTAACTTTTAATAATACATTATTTTCATAAACTTTTGGACTGTATTAATTACGTTTTTTCACAAAAACTGACACAACTCAAAATATAACTGTTTTGTAAAACTTTAACTAGGAAAAAATTGACACAACACGAAATGTAATGATATTTATTAAAATAATTATTAAAAATAATTAATAACAATATCTTCAATAAAGTCACAAGTAAAAATAATTTCAATATTTATTATTTATGATTCAACAATATCGTCATAAATCAAAATAATCCACCGTAATTAATTATTATTTTTCTAAAATAGCGTTTTAACTTAAAATACTACATTATTTTCCATAAAAATATCAGGGCAATACTTACGATTTTTTTTTTAAATTACATAATTCGAATGGCAACTATATCGCGGAAATCATCAACTGGTAAGTTTGAATGATTTTATAAAAATAATGACACAGCACAAAATGTGTCGTTTTTCTATCAAAAAGATCGCTCTTAATCTCAACCGAATACAAAATGTAACGTTATATACGAAAATGTTTGGGTCCTTTTATCACGAGTTCGTATTAATTACTGATGTGCCGTTGTTACAAATAATAATGAAACGAAAGACGTCATAAATGAATAACGTCACAACTGCACCCTAGTGGCGTTTATGTATAATTTAGAAACGACGGTATTTCAGATTAAAGTAGAGCACTTTTTAAGTTTTAAAGTTAACTCAAAATTTGCATTTTTTGAGATGTGTCACTCTTCTAGCAAGCCGACGATATAATATTTTCGCTGTGATCGGAAAGATATACTATCTGCATTATCGATTTTTTTTACTTTCGGCTGGAAACTATCGGTTATCCTTAATATCATATTTTATTTGTCAACCGTAATGATATCTCTTATACAAAATAGATGAACATTTAGATTGGGGAGGAGGTTTGATTTATCGCTTTGGTAGTATACCGAAAATATTATGAACCAAATGTTTCTCGGTTGAAAGTCATTACCCTGATAAACGTTCATCAAATTTTATAGTAAATTTATACAAGGTTTGGTTGTTCCTCACTGAATTCAGCGGCACAATCAGAAAATAATAATTGGTTTTTTTGATTTTTCTGAGCGATCGTTTTTTCATTGAGCAAACGAATTTGTTGAAGGTTCGTGACTTGGCTTTACCTTAATCCGGTTATCGACTTATGATGCTATCAGAATGAGATATTGATTGAGATTTAATATGAAATCAACATCAACGTACAAAACAGAATTTACGTACAGCCATTGCTATGTGACCATCATCTATTTATTATTTTATTTAAATAAATTTATATCAAAGATATCCATCCATATCAAGTTTACATCTTTCTACATCTGAATAAAGCACAGCAAATAATGTAATAAAACAAGGATAGATAAAATAGCACAAAAAATCTCCATTTAAATAGCCTCGTAGCCTTAAAAATATGAAGAAAACATTTACATAAATAAAAAAAATGCCCACAGTCAAATTTATTTATTTTCCTATTTTTTGTGAATGTTTGTTGTTACCATAATATTAAAATAATAAAAATATATGTAAATAAATATTATAACAACAAAACAACATAAAAATAGAAAAACACAATGAAAATCTAGTATTACATATTACACATATAAAACGTTTATAGCCAGATATCTCTGTACCACATCTAGAATTTTAACAAATTTTACTGAAAAACAAGAGCATTTTTCAAAAACACATACAAATAAAATATAAATAGAAAGGAAAAGGATACATTAATTTTAGTTTATGGTACCCATGGATAACTTTATCAGGATGAAAAAAAAAAAAAAACTAAAAAATAAACTAACGCAATCAGTGTACACACAAAATAGTACATAATAGTTTTTGTTTTTTATTAGCACCGATTTTATATCTCGTATGTCTACAGTACATGACCAATTGGAATATCTTATTACTGAATGTACGACATCCCAACATTAAGTGATTGAATTCAAGGACAATAAATTTTAATTGAAGATAATTTTGAATCGAAATTGGTTAGGCATAACCGATTATACGCAGCCTAAATGACGACATTTAAACAAATTTAAGAAAAGCGTCTTTAGCTCAAATAGCAGACCTCTATTGCGATTCCCGTTGAAACTAAACAACTGATCCGTAAAACTTCGGCGGTCATACCGCTCTTCTTAATCAGTTTCAACAGTTTCTTTTCTGACCTGTAGATGGCATTAATGGCGTTCCAGAACTAGTGCATTTTATATATTAGAAGGTATATCTTTATCTTTATCGAATGTTAGCATAAACAGTGGTATAAGGGTTTTATCAGTTCTCTTCAAAATTTTATGAAGATTATGATGAGAAATATCATTGAAGCAGCTCTAATATTTCAATACTAAGCGTATAGTTCGATAGTGTATATCTTGAGCATTTTATTTACGATATTAAATATATGAAATTCGGGCAAACTATACCATGAACTGGAAACCCTAATCTCGTAAGTATAAATTGTAAAGCTTCTCAAAACCATATTTTGCTGTACAGCTACTTGGAGCGTGTAGGTATTATACATATACGTAACAATGTATAATTCATATTTTAATGCCTAATTATAAATGCCATGATTTATAAATAAAAATGGAAAAGTTGGAATAATAATTTATGTTAATATTTTGATTGTTGAAACACGAATCAGTGTTTTATATTTATACATTTTATTTAAAAAATAAAAATTTTAATGACTTAATTAAAAAGTATAATGAGAAATTGGTTTTATTCCACATTTTTATGGTGGAAACGTTACATATTTTTTGTATCTTTACTTTTTAATTAACGCTTTAGTTAGTTGGTTGTGCAATAGCGTAGAGGAAGAAATCCTTAAATATTGTAGCATGATGATTATTTTTCAGGAATTTTTATTGGCTTCAAAATTCATGTTAAAAATTTATATTTTTTAGGATTAACATTTTATTATTGTAACTAAAACGGTCCTATATATCAATTTATAAAATTCTTTTTTAGTAAGGCGAGTTCATTTTCCTGGATTAAGTCGCACACTTTCGGCTACAGCAGCAATGTTTTAGGATGAACATACTGTACAAGCACGGGGAACACTTTAGTTGTCGCGCTTACCAACCGCTAGGCGGCTTCCTCCTTAACAATCGGCCAATTCTTAACCGATTATAAATAGATTAGGATTAATGAAAGAAATCGGAGACACACTTGTCAATGTAAAATCTCGTTGGTTGGTTAAACAGAGTTTCGTGTATTAAGTTATAGTTTAGATGAAGAGCAAACTTACCGCGAGTTCGAGAATGGTAGTTTATTATTCATGCCCGAAATAAATTTTAATTTTTTAAATTTATTTACACGATTAAACATCGGTTGCTCAGGTGGCAGATGGTATCGAAATGTTTATTGACTTTCTCCCCTACATCCGTGTCATTTAATTTATTCCCCATTAGAGGGCGAAGCGTGGTGGATGGTTTGGTTAGGGCTGGAAAATTTTCCAGGTCAAGTTTCATGCTGGAAGTTCGGGAAAATTGGGAAAAGTGAAGTACAAGCGCAAAATAGGGAGTTCGGAAAAATTTGGGGAGTCAATACACATGCAAAATTCCAAAATTTCTAAAAACTTGATGTTGATGGGAAAATTTAATCCCGAACAGGAAAATTGACCTGGAAAATTTACCAGGGGGCCTATTTGGGAAATCGATTCGATATGCTTTTCGATTCGAACATGATTTGGTATTTGGGAATTCGTTTGAAAATAAAAACTTATACTGTCAAATAAAGACTAGGGAAATTATTTTTAATCATTATTCCTGTGATAATAATTTAAATCTTGGCGATATTTTGACGTGTAATTGCAATTATATTTTTTGCTACGGAGGATCAGATTGGCGGCCCATGACTATTTAATTGTGCCCCAATTTCACCCATGAGCCGCTTATTTGATACACATGCATATGCAGTTCGGTTGTAGTCTTTCGCGAAGTCCGCATGTTCTTCCATAAACGTGACCAAAATGTCAAATTTACATTTTTTAAAGCAAAAAAACATTTCTATATATGTAAAAATTCTATTATATTATTAATGTATTTAATAATAATTCACTAAAAGATATTTTTATTTTCAAAATGGCGTGTGCATAAATAAAATCAACGTACTTATATTTTAAAATTTTCCTCTTTGTATTCGCCTTCGTGAACAAAACTAACTATACGAATAAAAATTCGATTGATCAAATTCTATTTCTCAATTAGGCCCCTGATCAATTCAATTTCAATTTCAATTTCAATTTCAATTCCAATTCCAATTCCAATTCCAATTCCAATTCCAATTCCAATTTCAATTTCAATTTCAATTTCAATTTCAATTTCAATTTCAATTTTAATTTCAATTTCAATTTCAATTTCAATTTCAATTTCAATTTCAATTTCAATTTCAATTTCAATTTCAATTTCAATTTCAATTTCAATTTCAATTTCAATTTCAATTTCAATTTCAATTTCAATTTCAATTTCAATTTCAATTTCAATTTCAATTTCAATTTCAATTTCAATTTCAATTTCAATTTCAATTTCAATTTCAATTTCAATTTCAATTTCAATTTCAATTTCAATTTCAATTTCAATTTCAATTTCAATTTCAATTTCAATTTCAATTTCAATTTCAATTTCAATTTCAATTTCAATTTCAATTTCAATTTCAATTTCAATTTCAATTTCAATTTCAATTTCAATTTCAATTTCAATTTCAATTTCAATTTCAATTTCAATTTCAATTTCAATTTCAATTTCAATTTCAATTTCAATTTCAATTTCAATTTCAATTTCAATTTCAATTTCAATTTCAATTTCAATTTCAATTTCAATTTCAATTTCAATTTCAATTTCAATTTCAATTTCAATTTCAATTTCAATTTCAATTTCAATTTCAATTTCAATTTCAATTTCAATTTCAATTTCAATTTCAATTTCAATTTCAATTTCAATTTCAATTTCAATTTCAATTTCAATTTCAATTTCAATTTCAATTTCAATTTCAATTTCAATTTCAATTTCAATTTCAATTTCAATTTCAATTTCAATTTCAATTTCAATTTCATATATTCAATTTCATGTTGCTGCTTTTGTTAAATTGTCATTGACCGTCTGAAATATTTCGTTTGCCCGTGCTTGAATTTGCATGGGATCAATCATCATCAATTGTTTTGATTAAAAATAATTTCATTCGGCGTGAAGCCGGTTGCTGAATGCACGGCATTATTATACAGTGCAACTGACAGTTTGATGGCAGTTAAAGTATTTGCGTTTGGTAGTTTATCTTTATTGGTAGTGTATATTTTGATGACTGTGGCATGGTTTTTTCAATTTGCCCATTAGATTCTGAAGATCAAGCATACTCTACCGTGATATTGAGATTATTTATAAATTCCTTCATTTGAATGGATTGGAAGGTTGTTTCGTGGTCACATACAATACTCTGTTCGGTATTCCGAAGAGAGCGAAATATTTGTTAAGAGCTGTGATTACATTTGTTACGTTCTTGGTTGGCATTGCTATCATTTGTAGATGCTTGTAGAAGGACTCTATTATAGATAGAAAGTTGTTTCTGTTTATAATAAAAATGTTTATATGTATGTAGCCTCTCTAACGGCTTCTTTGTGATTGGCCTTGGGGAAATTTTTATATTATAAGGTTTGCGGTCACATTTGTGCTCGTTACAGATGTTGCAAGTGTTAATGTGGGTTATGATATTGTTTCCCATTCTTGGGAAGAAGAATGCTCGCCTTAGTTGACTCTCCACTTCGTTAGTGCCTCGCTGTGTGCCCTCTCATGTTCTTTGATTATGATTATGTTTTGCCTGTCTTCGTTAGTAACATCCTCTACTATTTTTGTTGTGAAGACGAAGTGACCAGTTTGACAGAAATGTTTTTTAAATGATTCTTGAATTGTCATGTATAAGTTTTCAGGGGCCATAATTGCCGACTGTTTACCGTTGTGGTATGCCTTTAAGAATTTCATAATATCGTCGAATTCGAACCGTTTTTTAGAAATGCTAATTCTTTTAAAATTTGGGAATATGTATTCCGAAATAATTACGTCTATATTTAATTAATCGGTAATAATTAATCGGTCTGTCTGAGAAATGAATGTAATAATCATATAAAGTATTCGCTGAATGAACTGTAAAGGATTTAATAAAGGAATTTATTGCCGTCCAGGCGTAATTATAGGTAGCATTTTGTTTTGCTAATGTTCTGATATTTTCCACATTTTCTCATATTTTATTAAAATAAGCGTGCAAGGTGTTTTTATTTTGTTTCGTCGCCCACACTTGCGACTTGTAAAAAGATAACTCTTGTTTATCACCAAGTGTATGTAAGAGTATCTGGTTTATTTCTTGGAAATTCTGAGGATTCCCGGCCAAACACAATACGTCTTTGGCCTTGCCTTTTATTTTATTACTTACCGCCTGTAAGTATAATCTAAACTGTGACTCGGATACTAGCTGTATAAACATATTCAACGTGTCTTCGGCAGTCTGTAGCCAGGCAGTCAATTGATTGTATCGATTTAATGGGGTAAAGTATCCTAAATAAGTCGATTGTCAATTGTTGGTTAACGGTAGGGTCTTGTACCTCCGTAGTTTTTTCGTTACCCGACATGTTACTGTTGACATATGTTAGGGGAATGGCTTTGTAAGGGGAAAATTCCGTGTAGGTAAATCGATTACGAATTACTCCCTTACTGTGCGTTTCCATCTGATATTGCTTTGCAATTATTTGGAATCGATTTGTTCTTCGATCGGTATAAACATTTTTATACATACACATACAAAAATTACAAAGCGATTTGCAATCAAAAGTAATTTACAAAACGAAATCCAAAATTTCCCAAATTTATAAAGAGAAATTTTCAACCCTGCAATGAACACAGAGCAGCAACATTTTATTTTTGAATTATTGTTTGAATTTTAGTATAGGAAATTAATTGAGTGTTTTAATTGTTGCTCCCAGAATTCAATGAATATTTTTAATAGGAAAGCTCGTTGCGTCGTTTACATAGGGTAGTAAATCTTATATTTGCTGCCGTTATTTGGAAATTTTATTGTGGCCATTAACCAAAAATCTATTGTACATTAGTTTTGTTTATGTTGTTAATACGAGATTTGTTTTGGAAAACGTCAAAATTATTCATATACAAATGAAAATAACACACAAATCCAACTGCATGATACAAAAAGTTCCCTTTACAAATATTTGCAATCATATTAGATGGAAACCAATAGTTAGTAGGGAAATAAATATTTGCAAATTTACAAGCAAATTTGGAAAAATGATTAAGTAGCCGGCGAAAAATCGATTAATATATACAGAATTCTAAAGCAAATTAAATTCCGAATGCGGAAATTTCATACTACTAAAGTTAGCAGAAAATTGGGCATAAAAAACTGCATTATTGACATTTCAGCCGAAATTTCAGCAGAAAAACTACTTTATCGACATATCGAGAGGGAATTCATAATAATATGATATCTGCATTATCGACATTTCAGCCGAAATTTCAACAGAAAAAACTATTTTATTGCCATATTGTGAGGGACTCAATAATAATATAAAACTGCATTATCGACATCATGGGCATATTTTCAGCAGAAAACTGCATTGCCGATAAAATAATAGAGGGAAACGAAAAGTACAAGATTTTTTTAAATAATAAACTAAATATTTTAACAAATTTTAAAATCATTATCAAATCGGTTCTGCGACATATGTACATTTGATAAAGCTACCTAATTAATTAACAGCTTCAAAGTATTATGATAATTATAAATTTTGTATAATTTTAATTTATATCGTGTCTACGAAAATCCGCGAAGCTCACATAATCCATTTGTTGTGTAAGCGGGATATACAGGGTTATCCAATTCGAAGTTGATAAAGTAGAAATCTGTATACCGACATCTGTCAAAGATAAACGTCAAGTACGCTGTCATTTATTTAGTTGACATTCTGCCATTTAAGAATATGGAGCGTTTAACAATCGACCAACGCGTTAAAATTAAACGCGGAAAAACAGGCCGTCGATGCTGATTTTTCGAACAAAATTTTCTTCAGTGATGAAGCTCATTTTTCGCTTGGTGGATACGTTAATAAGCAAATTCAGACATTGGTGAGGATTTTCGGAAATTTAACTTTGATCCCACATAAACTTTGACCTCAAACTTTGCATACATATTCTATTTGTAGACCCGAACAAATAGAATATGTATGAACAAATAGAATATGTATACTACCCGAACGAATAGAATATATTCTAATAATATACCCCGCTTACTCGACAAATGAATAAAGCGGGCTACACGAATTTTTGAATGTAGATCATTTCATGAGAAAAAGTGATTTTAGAATTGGGTGAAGATTTTCGGAAATTTAACTATGATCCCACATAAACTTTGAACTGAAATTTTACATGTATGGTTATTGTATACTAAGGTCTGAACTTTTAAATTGTAGTACGCTTACATGACAAAAGAATTACTTTAATTTCGCGAATTTTCTTATACAGTATTTTCATATATAATATATTTGACATATAGTTTAATAGACATAATAACATATTTTTAAGAATTTACTAGTACATTTTAATTTATATGCACATTTAAATAAATTTATATAATTTTATTGATTCGATTTACTTTTTTATTTTAAAACATTTTGTTAAATAATTATTTTATTTTTCCCCTTAAAATTTGTCGATAATGCGGATTTCGGCTGAATGTTCTGCTAACTTCAGTAAGGTCAATTTTCCAGCGATAACAATCAAAGTACCATTTTAAATGAAACTTTTCCAAACATAACACTATAAACGTGTAATTTATATTTAACAAATTTTGCATTTTGCACATGCGTATGCCGTTTTTACCCAATTCCACACTTTTCTTGTATGTGTTAGTTTCACACTGTTAAATCCAAAGCTAATTAGAAAACATGGCCATTCCAATTGGAATTTTAGTTCTAAAACATAATCTAATTGTAATTTTGTACATGTTAATTTAAATTTTCGTTGTACGATTTAACAAATAAAATTATATTAATTATATTTGGCGGAACGAAAAATATTGTATTTATAAAGTATATTTCTTTTTAAATAACGTATATTAAGATTCATTCAAGATTGAATGTGTTAATGGTCGTTTACCATTTTCGTCCAAACTCAAATTATGAATAAAAAAATTCATTGCAAATTTGCTGATCTGGTTGGGAAAAATCAATCAAGCCAGCTGGATGATCAATTTAGTAGCCTATTTGAAGTACTTACGGAACCTGAGTCCAAATCTCTGGGAAGGGGTGTTAATGGCCGTTTACCATTTTCGTTCAAACTCAAATTATGAATAAAAAAATTTATTGCAAATTTGCTGATCTGGTTAGGAAGTGGCAATCAGGCCAACTGGATGATCAATTTAGTAGCCTATTTGAAGTGCTTACGGAACCTGAGTCCAAATCTCTGGGAAGGGGTGTTATTGGCCGTTTACCATTTTCGTTCAAACTCAAATTATGAATAAAAAAATTTATTGCAAATTTGCTGATCTGGTTAAGAAGTGGCAATCAGGTTGGCTGGATGACCAATTTAGTAGCCTATTAGAAGTGCTTACGGAACCTGAGTCCAAAACTCTGGGATAGGTTGTTAATGGCCGTTTACCATTTTCGTTCAAACTCAAATTATGAATAAAAAAATCCATTGCAAATTTGCTGATCTGGTTAGGAAGTGGCAATCAGGTTGGCTGGATGATCAATTTAGTAGTGAATAAGAAGTGCTTACTGAACCTGAGTCCAAATCTCTGGGAAGGGGTGTTAATGGCCGTTTACCATTTTCGTCCTAACTCAAATTATGAATAAAAAAGTTCGTTGCAAATTTGCTGATCTGGTTAGGAAGTGGCAATCAGGTTGGCTGGATGATCAATTTAGTAGTGAATAAGAAGTGCTTACTGAACCTGAGTCCAAATCTCTGGGAAGGGGTGTTAATGGCCGTTTACCATTTTCGTCCAAACTCAAATTATGAATAAAAAAGTTCGTTGCAAATTTGCTGATCTGGTTAGGAAGTGGCAATCAGGCTGGCTGGATGATCAATTAAGTAGCCTATTAGAAGTGCTTACGGAACCTGAGTCCAAATCTCTGGGAAGGGGTGTTAATGGCCGTTTACCATTTTCGTCCAAACTCAAATTATGAATAAAAAAATTCATTGCAAACTTGCTGATCTGGTTAGGAAGTGGCAATCAGGCTGGCTGGATGACCAATTTAGTAGTGAATTAGAAGTGCTTACGGAACCCGAGTGCAAATCTCTGGAAAGGGGTGTTAATGGCCGTTTACCATTTTCGTCCAAACTCAAATTATGAATAAAAAAATTCATTGCAAATTTGCTGATCTGGTTAGGAAGTGGCAATCAGGTTGGCTGGATGATCAATTTAGTATCCTATTAGAATTGTTTACGGAACCTGAGTCCAAATCTCTGGGAAGGGGTGTTAATGGCCGTTTACCATTTTCGTCCAAACTCAAATTATGAATATAAAAGTTCGTTGCAAATTTGCTGATCTGGTTAGGAAGTGGCAATCAGGCTGGCTGGATGACCAATTTAGTAGTGAATTAGAAGTGCTTACGGAACCCGAGTCCAAATCTCTGGGAAGGGGGGTTAATGGCCGTTTACCATTTTCGTTCAAACTCAAATTATGAATAAAAAATTCATTGCAAATTTGCTGATCTGGTTAGGAAGTGGCAATCAGGTTGGCTGGATGATCAATTTAGTAGTGAATTAGAAGTGCTTACGGAACCTGAGTCCAAATCTCTGGGAAGGGGTGTTAATGGTCGTTTACCATTTTCGTCCAAACTCAAATTATGAATAAAAAAATTCATTGCAAATTTGCTGATCTGGTTAGGAAGTGGCAATCAGGCTGGCTGGATGGCCAATTTAGTAGCCTATTAGAAGTGTTTACGGAACCTGAGTCCAAATCTCTGGGAAGTGGTGTTAATGGCCGTTTACCATTGTACAATTTAAATTTTTTATTAAAAAATTTAGTCAAATGAAACTTTTTGGTATCAATTTTATAATGTTATATGAAAAATTTTGTTTGATACGATTGTTTGTGGAATTGTATGTCTTTTGTACATTTTCGATTTAAGTGTTATACAACAATCGAATATTTAATTGTACAATAAACATTTTTATTGTATTTTAAATACAAATTCGTATTCCCAGATGGATTCTGATAAGAAATTAAAATAAATCATGTACCCAGAAACCAATCGAAATAATTTAGTACCTACATTAATATATGTAGTACAAAGCGTTGATCTCTCATCCGCTAGATGTCACAAGAATATGGTTTTATAATTTTTAATTTTAGTGTCAGTGACAATATATCTATATGGCCAAATCAAAAACTATTAAATTGGTGTGTATGAAGGTTTATAAAATGTAAACACATCATTTAAATATTGACGGCTAAATAAATTTTATTATTATGAACGGGAATTTTGTTTATTTATCTTCACTTTTAATCAATTGCTTTTGCATTTTTAGGTAGCGTTCATTGGTTCATTCGCAATGGTAATTTTCTTGCACAAAAATCACAATCCAGTAAAAATTGTTTAAATGATTAATTAGATATTCAACCTATTTATTTGAGCAAACATTAAATGATAATATTTTGATAAATAAGTTGATTTGGTATTTTTATAAGCTTGCATAAAAATTTAATAGAATCAACGACATATGACTATATATAAATACTACTACACATTACATTTTTGTACCAAAATACATTGAAGAATTATTATGCTTAATTCAAAAAGAATTCCGATTTAACTAAGATCCGTTAAAATACGGAAGACATTACACCTTGTCATTATTAACATACACATTTGTGTGTGGTGAACTTAAATTGAACCAAAAAAAATTTTTTTTTTGAACTCGAAAGGGTAATTTTATGTAGACAATTGTTTAACCCTTTCCTGACCCGCATACACAATTGTGTATGTAAACGACAACCGAATATGTCAAACATAGAATTAGGTGGTAATAGAAGACCAACATACACATTTGTGTGTACCATTTAATTTTGTTTTCGTCCGAAAAATAACAGTAACTATAATAATGATAAAATAATTAATATGTTATCAAAAACAAATTATTAATATGTTATATAACTATAATTTGTTACCAAATTATTATGCTTTTTTCAAAAAGAATTCCGATTTAATTAAGATCTGTTAAAATACGAAAGACATTACAGCCTGTCATTATTTACATTTGTGTATGATGAACTTAAAATGAAGCAAAAAAAAATATTTTTGAACCCGAAAGGGTTAAAATTAGTATAGAATTAACCCTAGTTTCTAACGAAATTCCACCTACTTTCCTATTTGATTTTTTCTCATTTTAGTAGGGATGCACTCCAACACAATATACCTATTACATTTGATGAATTTCAATTACCATTTTGAATTGTATTTATGTTTTTTTATATTAGTTATTTTATTATTTTCGTGATTTACTCAAAACTAGTAAGGTTTTTATGCCTAATGAAAGCTTCACTTTTAAATAAAATATTAGTTTTTTGTAAATAAACTTCTATTAGCTTTCATTATATGCTTTTCCTTAACCAAAATATAAAAATCTAAAATTGGAATTTTCTTTTCAATTAGCAATATTTCCTATAAGTTGTTGCTGTTTATTGTTTTTCATAAAAAATGTATGCTATACATTCAAAGAACTCTCACCGCGAATTATGATTGCGTGTTTTGGGTTGTAATTTCTTCCGCTAAATAATTCCAAATCATATATATTTTCATCTGTATCAAATGATAAGCTGTTATTATTTAAATGTAAGAATAAGAATGAAAAATTCATTTAAAAAGGAATTCTATTGGGTATGCGCTGTTAGTTTTTCTGAAAAGACAATTTTTTTGCAGTCCCACGATGGCAAATTATTTATTCAGTAAAATTAGGAAGTTTATCAACAAATTATATTAGGCTGGCGGGAAAAAAAATTAAATTTAAGGGAACATTTTATAATTCAATTTTGACATCTCCACGAAGACAACACAATCACACAATTTCACAAAGAAAATTTGCTTATTATGGCATTATTATTCATGAATATCAAATACAAAATATTAAAAAAAATTCTACTCGCGAAGAATTCACATTCACCATAATATTTTCTAACCATAAACGATCTTAATGTGCGAGAAATATTTCTTGTTAAATACTGTTTTGTGTAAGTATATTAGAATGTTTCTATAAAAAAATACTTAGGCTGTGTTTCTTATTTCCGATCTAATTGATCTGATCGATCTGAGTACTAAAAAGTTGTTTATTATTTCATCTCAGATCGATCTGATCAATTTTGTTGCTGTTTCTTATTTTCCTTCAGATTGATTAGATCGATTTTTTTGATTTGTAAAAATATTCCGATTTCTCAGATTAGCTTTAGTTTACCTAGCTTCACACCTAGTAATTCAAATTCAAATCTATATTGTCATTATCATCATTTTTGTTTGTTTTTTGCAAACGTTATTAAAATGGAAACAGAAAGAAATTTTAATTATTATTTTATATTGATTTTATTAAATAATGAAATAATTATTTTATACAACCAAATTTTTTTTGAGAGTATCTGCAAGAAGTGGTACAATTTTACATTCGTGGTACAATTTCCTCACATTAATATTCGCACATTAATATTCGCTTCGTGTTCATATTCGTTCATTCGTAATATTCCCTTCGTGTTCGTAATTTGAATCCAAATAATAAGTAATAACAACAATCGATAATATTTTTGATCTACCAAATCTGAAACCTGTTTCTTATTTCAGATAGACCAGTTCGATCTAATTTCAGATTTCAAAATCTGCTCGATCTACGGATTTTAATAAGAAACACAGCTTTAGGTTAGTATGGTTTGCATTTTATTATGACAACACTCCACTTCTTATAAAGGGATTTGATAGAGTAGAATTTTTCAGATTTGTTTTATGTTCCATTTTGGTATGTGGCGAAATTATATTTCTATATCGCTCTTTTTTACTGAAAAATATTCATTGTAGAATAAAGGTTTTTTGTGTAAATTATCAAACGTTAAAAAGATTATTAGCATGCTATACACAATGTTGATACGCAGCCCGACTTTACAAGTAAGATGAAAAAAGAATTTTTAAAGTATAAAGGTGCGCTCGTATTCTTCAATGTATTTTGGTACAAAAATGTAATGTGTAGTAGTATTTATATATAGTCATATGTCGTTGATTCTATTAAATTTTTATGCAAGCTTATAAAAATACCAAATCAATTTATTTATCAAAATATTATCATTTAATGTTTGCTCAAATAAATAGGTTGAATATCTAATTAATCATTTAAACAATTTTTACTGGATTGTGATTTTTGTGCAAGAAAATTACCATTGCGAATGAACAAATGAACGCTACCTAAAAATGCAAAAGCAATTGATTAAAAGTGAAGATAAATAAACAAAATTCCCGTTCATAATAATAAAATTTATTTAGCCGTCAATATTTAAATGATGTGTTTACATTTTATAAACCTTCATACACACCAATTTAATAGTTTTTGATTTGGCCATATAGATATATTGTCACTGACACTAAAATTAAAAATTATAAAACCATATTCTTGTGACATCTAGCGGATGAGAGATCAACGCTTTGTACTACATATATTAATGTAGGTACTAAATTATTTCGATTGGTTTCTGGGTACATGATTTATTTTAATTTCTTATCAGAATCCATCTGGGAATACGAATTTGTATTTAAAATACAATAAAAATGTTTATTGTACAATTAAATATTCGATTGTTGTATAACACTTAAATCGAAAATGTACAAAAGACATACAATTCCACAAACAATCGTATCAAACAAAATTTTTCATATAACATTATAAAATTGATACCAAAAAGTTTCATTTGACTAAATTTTTTAATAAAAAATTTAAATTGTACAATGGTAAACGGCCATTAACACCACTTCCCAGAGATTTGGACTCAGGTTCCGTAAACACTTCTAATAGGCTACTAAATTGGCCATCCAGCCAGCCTGATTGCCACTTCCTAACCAGATCAGCAAATTTGCAATGAATTTTTTTATTCATAATTTGAGTTTGAACGAAAATGGTAAACGGCCATTAACCCCCCTTCCCAGAGATTTGGACTCGGGTTCCGTAAACACTTCTAATTCACTACTAAATTGGTCATCCAGCCAGCCTGATTGCCACTTCCTAACCAGATCAGCAAATTTGCAACGAACTTTTATATTCATAATTTGAGTTTGGACGAAAATGGTAAACGGCCATTAACACCCCTTCCCAGAGATTTGGACTCAGGTTCCGTAAGCACTTCTAATAGGATACTAAATTGGTCATCCAGCCAACCTGATTGCCACTTCCTAACCAGATCAGCAAATTTGCAATGAATTTTTTTATTCATAATTTGAGTTTGGACGAAAATGGTAAACGGCCATTAACACCCCTTCCCAGAGATTTGGACTCGGGTTCCGTAAGCACTTCTAATTCACTACTAAATTGGTCATCCAGCCAGCCTGATTGCCACTTCCTAACCAGATCAGCAAATTTGCAATGAATTTTTTTATTCATAATTTGAGTTTGGACGAAAATGGTAAACGGCCATTAACACCCCTTCCCAGAGATTTGGATATAGGTTCCGTAAACACTTCTAATAGGCTACTTAATTGGTCATCCAGCCAGCTTGATTGCCACTTCCTAACCAGATCAGTAAATTTGCAATGAATTTTTTTATTCATAATTTGAGTATGAACGAAAATGGTAAACGGCCATTAACAACCCTTCCCAGAGATTTGGACTCGGGTTCCGTAAGCACTTCTAATTCACTACTAAATTGATCATCCAGCCAGCCTGATTGCCACTTCCTAACCAGATCAGCAAATTTGCAACGAATTTTTTTATTCATAATTTGAGTTTGAACGAAAATGGTAAACGGCTATTAACACCCCTTCCCAGAAATTTGGACTCAGGTTCGGTAAGCACTTCAAATAGGCTACTAAATTGATCATCCAGCCGGCTTGATTGCCACTTCCTAACCAGATCAGCAAATTTGCAACGATTTTTTTTATTCATAATTTGAGTTTGAACGAAAATGGTAAACGGCCATTAACACCCCTTCCCAGAGATTTGGACTCGGGTTCCGTAAGCACTTCTAAAAGGCTACTAAATTGATCATCCAGCCAGCTTGATTGATTTTTCCTAACCAGATCAGCAAATTTGCAATAAATTTTTTTATTCATAATTTGAGTTTGAACGAAAATGGTAAACGGCCATTAACAACCCTTCCCAGAGATTTGGACTCGGGTTCCGTAAGCACTTCTAATAGGCTACTAAATTGATCATCCAGCCAGCCTGATTGCCATTTCCTAACCAGATCAGCAAATTTGCAATAAATTTTTTTATTCATAATTTGAGTTTGAACGAAAATGGTAAACGGCCATTAACAACCCTTCCCAGAGATTTGGACTCGGGTTCCGTAAGCACTTCTAATAGGCTACTAAATTGATCATCCAGCCAGCCTGATTGCCATTTCCTAACCAGATCAGCAAATTTGCAATACATTTTTTTATTCATAATTTGAGTTTGAACGAAAATGGTAAACGGCCATTAACACCCCTTCCCAGAGATTTGGACTCAGGTTCCGTAAGCACTTCAAATAGGCTACTAAATTGATCATCCAGTTGGCCTGATTGCCACTTCCTTACCAGATCAGCAAATTTACAACGAATTTTCTTTTTCAAATTTTTATCGAAGTAATTTTTTTGGAGGAAAATATTAAAATAGAAAAGAAATAATAAATCTAATCAGAATTCGCATGACAATTTTAATTATTTATTGTACTAAAATGGTTGTAGTTTAGACTATCTATTAAAAGGTTTGCATCTTTGATAACTTATATTTGTAAAATAATTTTTATACTTTATCAATACAAGTTTTATTAATTTATATCTCTTAATAAAATATTTTGTTCGTTAAAATTAAATGAAAATGATGAAACGGTTAGATTTTGTACTATTATCTAATTTGTAAATTCATAACAGTGTACTCCATTCACTAACACAAGCAAATTCAATCAGAATCTCATAGGAAAATAAATATTCCAATAGGATTTGTATACGTACACGTGTGGAAAAAAAATACAAAAACGGCATACGCATATTTTGCACATGTATTTGAAATTGTCTAATTTTCTCGTACACCCATCATGACGCTTGACTTAGATAATTTTTCATTGTTAACCATCGACAAACCAAATCAAATGAAACTACCCCAATTTTTTCGAACTCCCAACCTGATATTTGGTCTGGAAAATTCCTTATCCCAGTGAATTTTTCCGGCCTCCCAGACGAGCTGGTAGATCGAGATGAAACATCATACTAAAGCTTTTATTTTTAAACTGGGAGATCGTAGTGATTGTGGCCTAAATTGGCTTACGGGAACCGACAACCACAATGTGAGCTTTTAATTTATTGCAAATTATTTTGGAAAGTCTATAACACTTTCGAAACAACGAAATGTAAGTACAAAATGATTTATTTCACTAAAATTCAGCATTTCTACTGTCCATGCGGATTTGATATTCGGAATAAAACATCATGCTTAAGTTTTTCCATAAATTGGGAAATCCTTACGAAATTTTGTGGAAATTTGTGACCTGGAATTGGCAGCATTCATAAATTAAGATATAAAAATTTCAACAATGTTTGCTTCCTTAGTTGGTTTTCTGAAATTAAGCAGGAACAATGAATTTGAATTTTTTGCTTATAGTTTTTCTGGTTTTGCAAGAAAATATCGAAAAATTTTGTATCTTAAGGAGCGTATAGGAGCAGCTCAAAATTCCGTATTTTAAATCAGCCTGGTTAAATCACCAAAATCGCGTACACAAGGCATTATATAAAACTGTGCTGAGAGTAGGTCGGCCACAACATATAGAAATGCCTTGTAGTATACGAATACGACGTCAGATAATTGAAATTTATCGTAAAATCCCAAAATATCGTTAAAACACCTATACCTAAATCTACCTCCTCCTGTTCAGGATATGGACCTGGGGTGCTCAGCATAAATCAACACAACTTATAGGCTTTTTTGGTGTAGACGATGTATACTAGAAATCTTATGACATGAACACCACAATGTGTGAGTCATGAGATAGATAGGTGGGAGATAAATCTAACCACATCAACGAAACTTCCATTATCAAAAGCTTATATAATTGGGTCAGTAAAGACAACGCTTAAATTAAATGTTAGAATAGTCTCTCATCCATGTTGTGTAATAATTTTATTTCAACATCATGCCGAACAATCGAATTTGTGATATTAATGAATGGTAATCGATATTTTTGCTTGAATGTAACGAAAAAAAAAACGTCCAGTAAAAATAGGTTACACGATGATACGGATTATAGAACGTAAAATCAATAGCAGAACAAGAATGTAGCACATATACGGTAATGTTAAACAACAGATGCTTGATATTTTAAAAAATGAGTTTTCTATTTTATCCTATTTATTATCTCCTTCCCGATTTTCGACCCCACCACATCATACACAAAACCATGAACAAATTTTTTTTTTTTTTTGATAAAATGTTTTAATTTTTTTTTGTGCCGGAACATCAATTTAAAATTTACCAACTGGACAACATCATCAATGTGATCACCATAATCATTTATTAATAAATTTGCTTGCTTATTTTTTTGACAAGGTGATTTTTCTTTTCTGCATATTTTTTTTAATTTTCCCACACACGAAGTTGGATGGGATAAGTATTGTAATCGTAAACAATTTTGCTGGCATTTTTTGCAGTTTTGCATAGTTTGAGCCAAATTTGGTTAAAGTGGCTTTTTCGTGTGCACTTAACTTAGGTTGCATAGAGACTATAGACCAGACGGTTTGATTGATCGGGGTGAAATTTCATACTTACCGGTCTACCGGTAACTTCCATGGGAGGGATTAACTATTCGAAATCAAACTTCATACTTAACCATTTTCCATTAACTGGGGAATTCTTGCGATATTTGATGAAAAACTGTGTACCGGAAGTGACATCTTCCAACGAAGCTTTTAAAATTTTTGCATTGCCGTTGAAAAGTAAAGCATCCACAAGAAACGACAAGGAATTAAAATATTTAAATAAATTTATAGATAAATTGTGAACAGTTGTTGACCTTCTTGGTTTTCTTAAATTTAAGCAGGCATAATGATTTTTTATTATGTAGGGGCCACAACATAATCCCCCTTCCATTTTCTAAAAGTTAAGAAAAACAGTTTCTTGGAAATAATCTAAATTTGTCCACATATTGATTCGAGAAATTATGAAATTGGAAACAAGTGGAATTTATATTTGTATCAATGGCACAACTCGGTAAATATATTCTGTTTTAGGATTGGTATTCTTGATCCTTACAATATTTTGGGGTTTTCACTATCAGTACTGAATTACCAAAAACAAACATTTGAATGCAGACAAACTGAAATAGGTAATCTTGCACCACTACCAATGTCTGCAACTGTTTTCAATTATTACTTTATGTTATCACAACTTTTTGTTCGTGAATTTGTTTAACAAGTACCATAAACCAAAATTTCAAGTCTTGGTTCACTATGTGACATCGATGAAAAAATGTGGTCCGCTCTGGTATCTCAATTTGCTTGGGGACCTTCCACCTGTAGGCTATACAGAGACCAACGTCATCATCATTTTCTTTTAAATTTTGGAAAATTCTGGGACACGAAGCTTGAATATGCACTTTAATAATAAACAGTTAAGCTAATCTTTGCAAAAACCGAAGAACAAACTAGTAAATTGCCTCTTTTATACAGATATATTGTTAAAATTCGGATCTTTGCATAAACCCAACCATCAATAAGGTAACTCCGACTTCCGGTGTCTATTTTAACCAGAGACCGTCGTCATTTTATAATTTTAACGATCAATTAAACTGTTTCATAAAATGTTGGCAATTAAACATAAAGAAAGCTAAAATCAATAAATTCTAAATGCCGATTAAAATTTTTTGGAAAAACTAATCATAACCAATCTATTTCATTGTTTTATTTGACGGCACTTCACTAAATGCTGTTTACTAACGTTCTCATCAGAAATGATAAATACCAACCTCAATTTGTTGGTGGAGGACACACTGGAGGAAGTACTATTTTTGTTTCGGGGTAAGGGCAATTGGACGTACGTTTATTTATTTAATTTTTCAACAAAATCAAACCGACAGTTACACGTTCACTATTCGTGATAGCCGTACCAAGCAGTAACTCGTTTTGGATGCTTATCCCTATAGAGCAGTTATTCTTAACGGGGGGGGGGGGGGGGGGGGGGGGGGGGGGGGGGGGGGGGGCGGCCCCCTGGGGGTCCGTAAGAAGTTTGCAGAGGGGCCTCCAAAGTTTGCAAAATTTCCTTCAGAATATATAAAAAATAAAATTGATGTATAAGGTAAATGTACCAATTACCGACAGTATAAGAATCTCGTTGACGTTCTGTTAAGATATTTTTTCGGGTCTCGTTTATTTGGGTCTGCTTATTTCATATATTAATCATAAAATTAAATAATTTTATTGCATAAAGTCTATGTTCTTATTATGACGGGAAAAAATCTCGGATTTTTCTATCCCAGATTTTTTTTTTTTTCAATTTTTTTAACTTTTTTGTATGAAAAGAGGCGTGACTGTTGTATAATTTACGTGATGTAATTGGTTGAAACGAAGGGATAGAAAAATCCGAGATTTTTATCCGTCGTATGAACTCGCTGTCATACGCGATTTATTTTTGATCTAATTTCCGGCAGCTCTTGTTCGTATTATCGGCACTGTAAAATTTAAGCGGAAGATATTCAAGGCTCAAATAACAAAAACACAATTAAACAAACATAAAACAAACTTTTATTTTTTGTATTTTTTATTAAACGTTAAGTGTTATAAACAAATTATGTCCTCCTAATTCACAGCTAGGATATTAACTTTAGAAATTCAATCAAAAAATAATAAAACTACACGATAACAAAAATAATTCAGGTACTTGATAATTTTACTAAAATTAATTAAAATTATTCTTTTAGAAAGCTTCGATTTCAGCAACCGCATAAATTTCTCTGGCATTTAATAGAGAAGGAGGGCTGATAACACTACATACTTCTTCCTCTTTATACCAAATAGCGTCGTCCTTGCTCGGCCATTTCCAGTTTTGACCACTCGCATTGTTTTAATGTATTTTTCATTTTCTTTTTCTTCCAACACAGACCCAGGGAAATACTCTCCTTCGTATGCAACTATGACATAATCGCCAGGACCGCACATGATATGGCAAAGTGACACAACTCAAAAAATGAACTTTTTGAGTTAATTCACTTATAGAAAGATGCGCAATGTTAGATTTCATATCCCGCAATAAAAACATTTTTGTTTTTCCTTGAACGAAAATGATAGAGCGCGGTGTCGTTCTTCGTTTTACGATTTTGATATTAAATAACGTAATTAATTTTTTTGTTTTTGCTCTCCTGAAAATTTTAGTTTTTGAGTTGTGTCACTTTTCCATATCATGTGCGAATGTTTTTTTAATTTCTTTTACCTTCGATCCGCCATCTGTTTGAAAATTAGGTTTATGATCTTGGTTGAAAATTCGTTTTATAAACTGTTCCGTTCATTTCTCTTTTCCTTCTTTCAATTTTTCTTTTCATCTCATTTCATTTCTCTTTAAGTGTTCAAAATATTTACATATTTGATGTAATTGGATCAGGAGTAATTTTCCTTTTGACAATTCTTTTCAGTTGGAGCCTCCGGATAATAGAAATATTTTTGAATGGGGTGGGAAAATCCTCTTTAAACGACAAATAAGAGCAACCCGGTTGCTGCGTTATGTTATTGTTTTGATCAGCAATATTTTAAATTGGCGTACTCATAACTACTGCACTGGATGTAATTTGGGATTCAGGAACATTGTTCAAATCAAGATCTTCGTAAAGACGTACCAAGCCATCATTATCCACAATGCAATTCAATACTTGATTTTCCGGCCATAAATTTACGTTTGGCGTTGTTTTATTGTCAATCAATGATTGAATTTTGCTTGTGTCTCCGCCTGCGAAATCTATTTCTTTTTTCAAATTCCGTTAACATAAAAAGAGATCTTCATCTTTTATATCACCTGCCCATATACCTCACGACTTTCCAGATGATGATGATTAAAAGTATTTTATTCAAAGTATTGCAAAGTATACATTTTTCCCATTTTTCTAGCAATGCGTGGATGGCATGCGAAAAAAACTGTTCTTCTTCTGAGGCAAACCATAGTTATCGAGCCACTTACGTAGGAAGTAAAGTGCTCCTCAGCAAGCCCGTGCCCCATCGATGCAAATAAGTGATAATCGGACGGAGACAAATCTGGCAAGTTCCAACGTTTCCATGACCGGTTTTGCTTTGTGGGGTGGTACATTATCATGCGAAGCAAAATCACTTTGTGTTGTCTCTTATCATATTCTGGTCGTTTTTCACGCAAAGATCGATTTAAATAGATCATTTGTTGTTGGTAGCTTTCAATATTTGCGGTTTCGAGAGGTTTTAGCAGCTTAAAATAAATTACACCCTCCTCATCTCACCAAATACAGAGCATTGTCTTCCGTCGAAGCTATACTTGGCCTTGCAGTCGATGTCGATGGTTGTCCTGGATCAACCCAAGACATTTTGCTCCTTGGATTGTCAAAATAGATCCATTTTTCATCACCAGTCCACAATTCGATGGAGAAATAACTTTCTTTTGTATCTGGCGAGCAACATTTCGCAAGTGTTTTTTCTATTTTCCTCTGGCCTTTCATTCAGTTTATGAGGAACCCATTTTCCCAGCTTTTGGATCTTTCACATGGCTTTTAAACGTATGGAGACGGCTTCTCGTGACACATTCAAATGATCTGCAAGTTGTTTTTGCGTTTTAGCGTCATTCTCATGCATAATGCCTTCAAACTTTTTTGGTGGTCTTCCACGTTCTTCGTTTCTCACGTCAAAATCACCACGTTTGAATTTATTAAACCAAGAGCATGCCTACCGTAAGTTTTGACAAGCATTCTATTTCTAATTTTCTTCAAATGATAAGAAAAAATTAATAATGTTCCCAAATCGGAATATGTAGGCAAATAACTCGACATTTTTAACACATAAAAAACATGCGTAATTGTATGAAACTTGTAAGCGAATAAATTGGATGTTGGGGACAGATGTCAAAAGAAAATATTGACACCAATGACGTGGTTTGTCGAAAGGTACATTGACAGGTGGCACCATTTATTGGTATAATCCGGTTTCATATTTCCACACCTGATATTATAGATAATTTAACAAATATAAATTATAATTAAAAAAATGGGGGCCACAAAAAAATTATGAATTATTTGGTGGGCCGCGAGTAAAAAAAGGTTAAGAACCACTGCTATAGAGGATATGCCTAGGTTTTCTTTAGTATCCCAAATGCAGCATTTTACATGGTAATGAATTTATTAGGAAAAGGTACATAATCTGCTTGCTGTTGGCTAAGTGCCGAAGCATCCAACCGGTTTTAATATGGAGCTGAAAATGGTCCTTGGACGCCAGGTGAGCTATGTTTAGAGGTGACAGCTTTCCGGTTTACTTTGCAAAAACGAAATAAGTGACACCGAATTCGTGTAGCTTAGCTCAAGCTGCTAGTACGTCCGGATTTATTTAATTGCTTCATTTAAACCTGTGGGATGGAAATGTAGCTCACGTTGCTAATTTTATGAGCGATATGAGCTAATTATTTATGTCCAAGACGAAAATATAAAATTTAAATATATCTTTAAAGTTTGGGTAGATCCTGCGATTTATCTACGATTTTTTCTTATTTGAGCTAAGAAAACAAAACGGGTTTTCTGGCAAATCATATTCCAAGGAGAATGGTACGCTTTTCTTATATTCTTTATATTTTCCAATTTTGTTTACGGTTGTCATTGCTGTTGCCGAAAGAAAGAAATTTTTTAAGGTACTTGATGAACTTTGTAGTCGTCTAACCATGTTCAAGAACATTGCACAAAACAGAAAATTTGGAAAACTATATAGTACGAAGAGGTGAGCCATCTGCGATGATAGGTTTTTATTTTTATTTTTTTTATTACAAAGCCCATTGCATGCTAAGTTTTTGACCGGTATCAAGTATTGTGTGAAATGTTGGTCTGTGGCACAGAAACAATTTATTATACACCAGGATTTATTTGGCCTGTCCTCTAAATCTAAAAGACTCTTTTAGTACCATTTGAACTGGGGTAGTTGGGTGTAATAAATGATTAAAATCGACAATTATATTGCATGTTAATGGGAAACATTGACCTGCTCTCTACGAGGCTCATGGAGATAACTTTTTGCCCAACTTGGTAAAATCGACATATTTCATACATATTTGAACCTCATATGGTCTGAAGCCAATTTCGCCTGATCTGACACAAGAATAATTTATCACACAACTGGATAAGGTTGATCTGTATTATACTAGGTTCAAAGAGTTTAAGCCGAATACCTTGTGGCGGCGTTGTGTAATAAATTATTTAAGTGGTAAAATCAATTTTTATATTACATATCTGAAGCCCATATAGCTTCTGAAGCCAATTCCGTCTAATCTGACAGAAAAATAATTTATTACACACGTGGATAAGGTTGACTTGCCCTCTACCAGACTCATAGTATAACGTGGTCTAACACCTGTTAGTGGTATGGTATAATAAACTATTAAAAGCATCTAAACGTATTAAACGTATCTGAAGACTGTATCGTCTGTAGGAATCTGATACAACGACCTGCCCTATATAAGGCTAATGAACTAGCATTAGATCAAATATCTGATGGCGGTCTGGTATAATCAACTATTATAAGATTATACCGTATAATCAACTATTATAAGTAGCAAAATCGACCTTTATATATCATACTAGCTGACCCGGCAAATGTTGTTCTGCCTAAAATAATTATTTTATTCTAAGATTTGGTTTGAAATGTACTTTAATTACTTTAGGATTTTTTTTTTAATAAGAATGGAATGAATGGAATCCATTATGTTATTTTAAATGTAAATTTTATTTTCGATTAATAAATTCATTTTTGTTTCAAGTCTAATAATTTATTGTAAGGCCAGGTGTATACAAACAAATCGTTGGGCTTACCAACTTTAGAGCAGGTTGCATATAATTGACCATGAGCGAAGCATGAATTTTCCAAATCCAAGCCGCAGACTTGCATAAGCTGGCCTTGAGATTTGTTGATTGTTTTTGGATATGCCAGACGAATTGGGAATTGTAAGCGTTTAAATGCAATTGGAGAATCTGTTGGAATCATCGGGATTCTTGGCAAAAAAACATGCTCTCCTTTAAACTTGCCATTTATAAATGCCGATTCAATAATGCTATACCCAATATTCTCTTGACAACCAACTGCGTTCCGTTCATAATTGTTTGTGCATTTAGGTTTCGTAGTAGCAAGATTGGTGATTCAACTTTCAAAATTAAATTATGTGGTAGAAGCTCTTTCAAATCAAGAAAATTTAAAAATTTAGTTCGAAAATTCACTTCTTCATCTTCTTTTACCACAGTAATGGACTCGAATGAAAATGATGGGATTGTAACATGTTTTAAATGTAGATAACTATGGTATCAACATCAATATCCCAATATGCAATGCCAACGGAATTCCATTTACATTCGCGTTCTAAAACCACACTGCTTCTAAGGAAAGAACCATGTGTAACACGCGGAAATTCGTACTCCCCGCCAAAAAAAAGTGTCACAAAAATTCCGGTGTTGGTGTGAATCCCAACTAAAAAGAGAAAAAACCACAGAAACAAAAAGCACGCGTTCCCAATATGCAATGCCGACGGAATTCTATTTATATTCGCGTTCAAAAACCACACTCGTTCTATGGAAAGAACCATGTTATGCACACGGAAATTCGTACTACCAGCCAAAGAAAAGTGTCACAAAAATTCCGGTGTCGGTGTGAATCCCAACTAAAAAGAGAAAAAATATCACAGAAACAAAAGGCACATGTTTTGTATATATTTTCCAATTGGAATAAATAATAATTCTTATTCGAAATAAAACAAAATTTTCCATTTATTATAAAATAAATATTAATTTTTTATTGATATAAATTAATATACACATAAATACATAAAATTTTCGTCCAATTCGACCAATTTGTTTTTTGACACAAAATTAAATTTTAAGCACGTTCACGTTCACCATTGTCTTGCTAATTGAATATCCTTTAGCATAATTGTAACACATTTCGCATGAATCGCGCATAAATTTGTATCTTCAATTCGATTAAACCAACTAAATATATCATTTCACGGCGAATTTCATGTCATTTCACGTAAACCTACTGTACCGGAACGATAATGATGTGTTTTTAACTCCTATGGTGTACTTTTACGCGCATCCAATTTTACATCCCAACAAGCACAACCTTGAAAAATAAAAATAAAATAGGAAATTTCCATCATTACAACGCGACGCCATTTTAAAATTATTTTATTACCCCTTTTTACATCCAAATTTATTGGTCACAAGCACAACACAAACACGTAATATAATTCCTTATATATAATTGATGAAGTAAATATAAGTAATAACACCGTAAAACACAAGTTAACATAACAAAAATAAAATCGTGGTATGCACGAGAATGACGTGTTATCTTCTCAAGTGCTATATTAAACTAATTACTGAAGATACAAAACAATAAACAAAAAATAAAAATAAAAACTTCGCGAATGAAAGAGAAAGAAATTTCTTTTTGCCGAAAATCAATATTTTTTTGTCTTTGATATTTTGTAGTACGGAATTTTGTACGACATTTGAGCAGTTTTTTCCACACAGTGGAATAATTGCATACTGGGTTTGTATATATTTTCCAATTGGAATAAATAATAATTCTTATTTGAAATAAAACAAAATTTTCCATTTATAATAAAATAAATATTAATTTTTTATTCACATTATTTTTTATTTGTGTACAAAAAAACATAGAAAATTTATTTACATATTTAAATTTCATAAATTGAGTTTTGTATTGCATCCGCCACGTTATATTGCATCCGCCATGTTGTATTGCATCCGCCACGTTGTATTGCATTCGCCAGCATATTGAGATCTTGAAAAAAAAAATCATTGAAAATTTAAACGTAAATGTATTTCGCGACGACGCCATTGTGAGACAGAGCTCTATTACCTTTTTAGTCCAAATTTGCACATCGCGATCACTAAATAAGTTAATATTTATTATTATATATTTAAATTTAAAATTATTTACTTTAACAAATCAAAAAACATTACACTGAAACACAACACTTTAAAATAAGAAAACTAATTATGTAGTGCAACCGTGCAAGTCGACTTGTCAGAAGAAACTGAAAATAAAAGATACAATCGAAATTCATAAAACGAAAATATTATTACCGCGAAATAGAAAGAGAAAGACAATTATTTTTCTCCAAAATCGATATTTTTGTGTCTTTGATATTTTGTAGTACGGAATTTTGTACCACATTTGAGCAGTTTTTTCCACACAGTGGAATAATTGCATACTGGGATGTTTGATTAACCAATAATAGTCTAGACTTCAACCCTTGTGTATGCGTTTTTCAATGTAAATCTCGATCAATAATAATACCTAGATATCGAAATTCATCAACTGTGTTCACTAGGAAGCAATCATTAGAAGGGCATTGTATGTTATAGTTGCTACTGCATTTGAAAGTGTCATATGTTGTTTGAAGATACGACGATGGAGTATCCCTAAAATGCAATAATTTCGTTTTCTGACTCAAAACAAAATTATGTGCTTCCAACCAAATGGATAAAGTGTTTAAATATGATCTATGAGCGTGATATTGTCTTGAAAACTTGTATGAGCATATGCAAACGAGAAATCATCAGCAAAAGCAGTTAGAGACCCTCGAAATTTTGGTCGAAAGATTCCATTTACATACACTAAAAATAATAAAAGTCCTAAGACACAATCCTGTGGGACTCTCACATTAATCGGTAACTCTTCACTTAATTGTCCATTTACATTCACCAATTGTGTTCGCCCATTCAAGTACGAGTACACCCAATCCCGGTTAACCCTCTGAATCCACAACAATATAGCTTTTTTAGCAATGTGTTATGTTGGACTCTGTCGAAAGAATTTGTTAAATCTATAAACAGAGTAGATACTTTGAGTCCATTATTAATATGTACAGTTACTTGTTCTAGGAAGGACACAATAGCTTGTTCAGTATTTTTATTTTTCCTAAAACCGTATTGGGCGGGATAGAGAAAATCTCTTTTATTTAGGAACGAAACAATTCTACTTTTTATAGCTTTTTCAAATATTTTCGAGAATACAGAAAGTAGTGAGATTGGCCGATAGTTGTTCATGATTGTTTTATCATTATTTTTAAAGATCGGGACAACTAAAGCTCGCTTTAACGAAGTAGAAAAAATCCCAGTTACCAAGCTTAAATTGAAAATAAAAGATAACACATCCAGCTAAAACCCAGGACATTTTTTTAACAACGTTGTTTGAAATATCATCCAAACCAAGAGTTGAATTATTTTTTAGCGAAAGAATGGTAAAATACAGTTCTCGCAACTATCAATAGATTGGTAATATTGACATATATTAAAGTATTTTTGTCGGCTTTATCCAAGAGGAGACTGGTAGCATTTGCATCACTAACACTCGTAGAAAACTTGTAACGTAATATTCGTCACTATTAATAAACGTTTGACTTTTAAAATAAATGCTATCTTAATGTGATGATGGTAATATTTGCTGAATTGAATTAGCTTAACACCAGTTTTCTAGGCTACTATATAAATCAATTATTAGTATTAATATTTAATATAAATCCGTTTGTAATTTTTACTAATATTTGGATAGGGTCATAAAATGTAACAATACTGAGTTCAACAAACAAAACCAAAACAAAAATCTTGGGACAAACAAAATATATCGTACGGCAGTCAATGAGAACCCTTGAAACGAAACAGCTCGTCGAATTACAAATAAATTGTGAAAGTCAAAAACAAGTGTTTTTTTATCGATGGAGTGTACTATAGATACAAAACGAATATAATATTTTCCAGTTAATAAAAATAAGTTTTAATAATACAATTTAATTAAAATAAAATGTGAACATAAATAAAATTAATAATAAAAATATAAATAACAATAAATATATCACATATAATAAGTCTAATTTATAATTTTGTATATATCCACACTCGAAAAAAAAATAATTTTTGTGGTGATAAATGTGGTCATTCGAAATGGACTGTTTGATTTAAGACGAATGACCTTGTGCTGTGCTAATAAAAAAACCGTGAACTATTAATTGCGAAATTAATAAACATTTTTGTTGAAACTAAACCTATATAATATGTTTACAACAAAAACAAATAAAACAATAAATAAATAAAATAGATCCTTTATAAATTAATAACTACGTGAATATTAAAAAAATATCACGATAGTTCTCGTACACGATACATATACGCATGCATAAACGGATCCGCAACGGTTTCTCTTCGCATCATTTCGGACATTGGATAGAGCGTTCATCAGTCACCGTAAAAATATAAAAATTTTTGAGTATTGAATTTTGTTTTTCTTATGCTAAGCTAAAAATGTTTTTCTATATAATTATTTTTCCTAAATTTTTTTATTTATATAAATTTTCTTTCTTATATATTAAGTATTTATATCTTTAAGTTTTGCATGCTTTATATATACATTTTTTTTTATGGCCATAATATTTATTTTAGTTAAGTGCTAAGCTAATTTCAATTTTCCGACATTTGCATTCGAATTTTTTCTTTGTTTCATAAACAAATGTTTATTCTTCGTTAATACGAATATATACGTATAATTTCTGTGAAGTTCTTACTAACTTTAGTTAATTTTTTTTATTGTCAATATATTTTTTTTTCTTAAATACTTATTGTGTGGGGATGAAATCAAACTATTTTGTTTTAATTGATGTTTATTGCTGAGAAAATGGACACATAATTAACTAATCCGGAATTTCACTGGTAATGCATTCGATCGGCACATTAAAAGCTAAACCACAAAAATCTACTCTCTCTCTCTCCCTGGCACTATATCCCATCAAGTGATTTGGCCGCCTCACATGAGGTTTCATAATCATATTTTCATTTCGGATAATGAGTGATTAATTCATTGATCCTAAACCAACCGTGAAATTTTTTCCTTGACACCACCGGGAATCGAACCCAGGACCTCCGGCCGCTGGAGCAAGTATGCTAACCACTTTGCCACCGGGCCGGTACAAAAATCTACCATCTGCAGTAAAATCAAGCTCTTTCATCGTTCCACAGAAAAACCCCCCAACCGCTGAAAGCTAGTCTGGCTGAAAAATACTGCGTGGGTCAAACGATGTTGAGTCTGGAACAGTAGTTTACATAGTACTTTAAACGACTGTTACAAACTCGTTAAGTTCATTTGCGATTTGAACTGGATCAGATATTATGAAGCCTGTTTGATCAACGGTTTTTTTTAATTTCAACTGTCCGTTTATTATTACATTAACTGTTTTCCAATTTTTACGAGCATGATGAACTTTTGAGAATAAAAGCTTTTTTTTGGCTATTTCAATTTGTAGGTTAACAGAGTCACACAGCGTCAAACTATATTGTTTCAATCTACGGTTGCTGTTATGTTTTTTTGCAAGGCGACAAATATATTTGGTTTTACGTATTAGTCTCAATAAATCATCAGACATCCATGGCTTTAGCTTCGTTGATCTACCGTGCAAATCATCAAAATAAAAATATTGAACAAGTAAACCGACCATGTTATAGTAAAAAATATTGTAGTGTAATTGAGCCTTTAACAACTACCAAAATGACATTTATAAGGTTTTAATTCGATTTCAGCGTGACAACAAAAGAAAACAAAATTATTTAATGTCAGAAATGAAATAAGAGAAAAAAAAATAAAAATAAATATGAAAAATGTAAACAATAACAATAATAATAAGTGAACAAGAAGTATATAAAATTATTGATGTGAGGTTTAAGTAAAATATTGACCATTAATAAAAAGATAAGTGATCTAAATATAATAAAAGTGTATAAAAAACTATAATAATGACTGTTTATTTGCAGATAGGCCATAGTAGTAAATCGGCCAAGAAATGTGTTCTCAATATAGTTGATGTCGTTCATCGAGTTAATGTGATCAACAACAGAGTCACTATCCTTCCTCAGTAAGATTTTTCCTTGTTTACACCACAAATATGTGAGATTTAACTTGTGATTTATTCTTATAGATTCTGCATACAGTTTGGTTTGAAGCGGCGAGAAATGATAATGGGATCATTTTGCGATGATGGGCAGCTAACCGCGAGATCAGACGTCCGTATGAAATTTTTATTAGTTGTTTTGGATTTATATTTTAATAAAATTTCATTTTTCAATTCATTGCTTTGTGTTTTAATAATTAACGTGAGTTCTTTGAATGTGCTTGTTCGTTGTTGTGGATCCTTATGATTAACGAAGAATGCTGATTGGATTACACTAATGTCAGCTTTAACCACCAGAACACGAAGTAAACTGATAACCATTTCATTTTTGAGTTGCATATTTGATGGAAGATCGCTCATTACAACATTATTTTGAATTGTACGTTGTAATTCTTTATCCAATCTTGCTTCAATTTTGTGAATTTTATAATCATAATCGGCCTGTTTTGATTCCAATTGGTTGATTTTTTCCTGTAACACCTTGTTCCACTCAAAAAAATTCTCTTCAAAATTATACATTTATGTATATGTGCTTTGTTGGTTTTCGATAGAAGAGGACAATGTACAACCCGCATCTGTTATCTATTTCAATACCGTTCTGATTATTATTTGAGTGGATATCCATCAATTCCTAAATTATATACAGGAAAACCTACATTTTCGTAAATATCAAACTTCAGCGCCACCTATTGCGTCCAAGTTCTCCCAACTACTTTCTCTCTTTTATTTAGATATTACATGGTGTGCGTTTGACCCAAGTCGGGCCATAAATAAAATTTTTAGGAAAAGTGACCTCCTCCTCGGTAGCAAAGTGGCCAGTATGCTTGCTCCAGCGACCAAAGGTCCCGGTTTAGGATCAATGAATTAATCACTCATTATCCGAAATGAAAATATGATTATGAAACCTCATTTGAGGCGGCCAAATCCCTTGATGGGATATAATGCCAGAAGGAGAGAGAGACCTCCTCCCCCACCTAGGGAGGTCAAACACAAACAAAAACAATCCGGAGCACCACACGAACATATGGTATGAATATAAGTTGGATACCTGTTCAGATAGCTGCAGGTGATGGTCATACATACTTACGCACCAACGTTTTTATACATTAAGATTTGAAGCCTGAAACACCTTAAGCCAATCCAATAACTGCCGCCGGTAATAAATTATTAAAAGTCATCAAATAGACATATCGATGGTAACGATGCATTAGTCTGTATCTACAAAATTCTTCTTTTTTATATTTCATAAGCAAGTATCTACAAATTTAAATACAAGAGTTAATTTTTTCTAAATTTTTGATTATTAAAACAATTTTAAGCAATTTAATTAAATAATATGTGTTAATATATTTTTACAAGGTCATTTCAGTTTCAAATAAAACATTTTTATCATTTCCTGTAAACACGCAAAATGTAGATACGCACTAATGCATCGTTACCATCGATATATTCACGATATATTCACGGTTTATTTTTTTCGGTGCAGGTTTAAAGCACTATTTTAAATCAGTATTGCAAGAACTCTTGATGTGGTTTAGATCAATAAACCCCCATTAAAATTACTGCCTCGGATTGGACTTGAATGTATAACCTAGCATCTAGATAATGTGGGAAAAGTGTCATCGCAGGAGTCGAATAGGCGTAATTTTTTATTATTTGTTCGTCTACATTTTTCCAATTGAAAATGACTCTCGTATTTTCCAAATGTTAAAATTTTTCGTCTCTGTTTTGTTAAACAAATAAGAAAATCGATTATTAAAATATTATGATAAAATGTAACGCGACTCTGAGCATCTGGGTCAAATTCGGTTGGTTATTGATTTATGCATAATGTTTATTTTTGAATTTATGCATTTTGGTTGGATCAACATGAAATAATTTTGTGATTTTCCTAATGAGCATTAGATATGTTGCGGAAAATCAACGGAAAATCACAGAACATTTAAAATACACTCAAACCAAAACGTTGAATTAAAATTTCAGAACACGTTCATAAGTAACACACATACCAAAAAAAAAGGAAAAGGGAAGAAAAGTAATGTAAAAATAATAAAATGAATTGTGAAAAATTTATAATAAATCAAAAGACAAAAAAATAAAATTTGTAATAAACCGAATTCTAATAATATATTCTACAGAAATTTTATTTAAAATTTCATTTATCACAAAATAACATAAAAAAAAAATAAAGATGACATTCTAAGATATTTCATGATTCTTATTATTGAGTTACCATAAAATATTGTGGTTACATATACAAACATACATACAAAAGACCAACGTCAGAAAAATTACATTAATAATATTATTGCGGGGGGATGGAAAATTATTTTTAGAGATATTTAATTTAAAATTCAACATCAGAAATATTATCTGACCTGAATATTATCAAAATGATTGAGTAATTTTATGCATGGAATCGAGACGTAGTAACTCGATGTTGAAAATCTCTCGTTACAGGTAAACATGTAACTGTTTAGTATCTACGATTTTTGATACATTTGAGGTTTCGCTCTACGGGGAGTTTTCTGGTTAGAGATAGGTTGTCCTTTAATTCAGTGGATTTCTGCAACAGAGCAATTGGGTCCCAAGCATGAAACTTTAAAGTGGTCCCAAAACCTAACTTTTTATTATGGGACTTAAACGTCTTTACTTTTCATAGCAAAATAAGTTAGATTTATATGTGTACAGTCCAGGCGGAAGTTATACTCGGAACATTTCATAATCAAACACTTAACGAAATTTTAGGGTATTCTGGGTGATAGCCAGATATTGTTTTTACATCGGTTAAGGTTACCAAGACGTTGGAAGTTTGATTTGGAATTAACGAAACATTGAATTCTTTAAATTAAAAAAATCGAGACGATCGAAGACTGCAGTGCCCAAACTACAATCCTTTGAACCTACATACAAAGTATAATCATAATTTCTCTCTTTTTCTAGCTTTCACATTCCATGAAGGGATTTTGCCGCCTGTACTAGGCCGCCGTCCTACCTATGGTAAATAACAATCTACAATCGTAAGAGATCATGGTCCACAGCTCTCGCTTTCAAAACCCAGCATAGGTCAGTGCTCTATAAAGTCGTTCGCGATGAGCGCTAATTTCGAGAAATATCCGTTCAGAATATCATTCGGTAGAGCACGGGTAGCTCGCTTTTATTTTTTTTCGGCTTGCATGATTTTTATAAAAATTGGGGGAGGATCGTTTTCAAGTATCAAAAGCCGATCGGTAAAGGAGAAGTTTTAAATGTCACAAATTGAAAGTCACAATTGAAAGGAGGTATACAATTTTGTCGCTCTTCGTTGTAATAATGAGATGATTTTATGATTTTCTTATACATGGAGTGGAATCACAAATTTCTCAGGGAAGTTCGGATTTGTCTGCTTGGCATTGATGATGTCGAGCAATATTTTTAGTAACGAAATTAATTATTAATATTATATCCAAATATAGGGTGGGCTAAAAGTTAACTAACTTTTTTGTTTATGATTAATTTTATTGTTATATTTTTTAAAATATAATATGAACTTTGCATGATTTAAATTTTAATTATGAAAAATAATGTAAGACAGATGACCATCACTTTTATCAATACACAATTGGACTCTTAAACGAGCGTTTTGAATAACAGCACGCAAAGTAACAGGTTCTATTGCCCTGATCTACTGCCCAGCTTCAATATTGTGCTTTACCTGTTCTATAGTTAGAGACTTGATCACATACACTCGTTCTTTGAGATAACCCATTAAGAATAAATCAGGCAAACGTGCTGGGAAATTGATCTGCACAGAACCTCAGGAGGCGTGTTGCATAATTAGTCATTGCTGGTAGTTAACTGATAAAGGCCAATTGGATCTTGTATGGATGCATGGGTAAATACCGAGATAAAATCCGCCGAAGTGATGTTCTAGACATACGCAGTTGTCCAGAACGTATTCGCGTTCATGTGTCTTGATATTCTTCAACATTGTCCCGTACACGATCAATGTTCACCTGGTTCTGTACTAATTTCCATATTCCGGAACATCTTTCACAAATTATTTAACTATCCCATTTCCATCCAGCTTACCCAATCCCAACATAATCGGCAAAAAATGTATGAGTTCCGTCCCACATGGCCATATTCCAGAACTTCTTCCAAAAACTGTTTATGAATCTCTGTTTCATCCAACAAACAAAATCCCATCACAATCGATTAAGAATTGATCGAGTTCAGTTACAGGTGGCCTAATTCCAGAGCTTCTTCCAAAAATCAGAATCCTAAGACCGAGTTCCGTCCCAGGTGGCCATATCCCAGAAATTCATTCAATAATAATTTAAGAATCCCATTTTCATCCAACACATCCAATCCCAAAATAATCAGGTAAGCTAATGCTTGAGTTCCTTCTTAGGTGGCCATATTCCAGAACTTCTTTCAAAAACTGTTTATGAATCTCATTTCAGATAAACGAGTTCTGTCCTAGGTGGCCATACTCCAGAACAAGTGCAAAATCTATAGTCCATTAAATTTAAAAACATTCGGATTTAACGGACTCCCCAATTAGTCCGTTAAATAGAGGTTTCTCTGTTTTTCTGGCGTTGAAATATTTCGATAGGCTCGTTGCATCAGTAAAACTGAATGCCATTGGAAAATCAAAATTGTACCACTTTGGTCCGTTGCTCATTCGTGTAATTTTGCATGTTCGTGTGAGTTGAAAAATAACTCGATGAGTTATTCAACTTTTACACGCATGCTTGATTTTTGGCCCACCCTATTAATTATAATTTTTCAAAATTGCTCCATTATACAGACATACAGACATAACGTCTAAAGGAGCTTTATTTTATTTCAAATTTTAAATTGTATATTTACAAAAATATTGCTCGATTTAGTACTAATTTTGGGAAATTTGTGAAGGTCCCTTGGAGGGACCAGGTCCCATTATAAAAGACAAAGGGGATTCGAACGATTTTGATAAAAATTGATGAAGGGGTTTCCGGGTACCAGGAATCGATTACAAAGCGTTCTGATTTCTGGATAAATCAGATAAAGTCCTCCTAATCGGTTTTCATGTTGCGTTTTAATGCGCCATCTCCCGTCATGCTGCACCTTGTTGCTTGATGTTCCACAATGTTGCGTCATGTTGCCTGAGGGCTTCTATTAACATTTTATTTTCCTTGAACGATTTTGTTAAAATTTGGCGAGTCACGGTAATAATTTCCATTACACAGCTACACCAAATTCAAATAGGAACAAAATACTTCTGATTGGAAATTTTAGTACAAACTTATACGTTTATTTTTTTCAGAAAAGGACTTAAACCACAATTTAAAAATTTTTTTACAATATTTTATAAAATTCAAATTTATAAATAAACTCAACGATGTGTTGTGTAGAAAAAGGTGATTTTTACTTAAACAGATGAGACCTTTAAAACCAATCCAGTAAAAATTTTCTAATAATTGAAAATGTTAAAATTCAAACTTTAGTTAAAATAACATAAGAACACATAGAAAATAAAACTTCGATGAAAGCCAGACCTCAATAACGATTTCCTCAAAAGGCTGTGAGTGGCCATCCAAATTTGAGTAAAAGCGACATCAATATAGCTAGAAGATCAAAATTCGTAATAATAAACTCGAAGTCGTGCATTATTAGCACTAGCTAGTTTCAGTTAGGCTACTCAATGACTAACATCATGTATTAGCCAAATGAGAGTTCAAATTTTACTTATGATGACATCGGTACAATTCGAAACCTGAAGACGTGTATTGTTTGTATTACATGGTTTTAATTAGGTAACTCAATGACCAACTTTATGTAACAACTATATAGACCTGAGTTACGGATTCTGAGAGAGGCCGATAATGGTCTTACAAATTTAAGTTAAAATGACAACAGGATGTTGCATCATGTTGCTTGATGCTGCACCATGTTGTTTGATCTTGAGATGTGCCATTATATTGCAGAATGTTTCATCACGTTATGGTATGTTGTACCGTTATGGGATGTTGCGCGACTTGGTACGATGTTGCGTCATGTTCGTGTTGGCTCTTGACAAAGCCGTAATTACTATGGCCGTAAATCTGAAAATCTCAAATGGACGAACATATATAAATAACATATGACACGTTAAAAACACCCAGTCGCAACTTTTTTACTGGTTACCTCCAGGAATCGAACCCGAGACCCCCGAGTCACAGAGCAAGCACACTACTTACTAAGCTAACGAGGGCGACAAATTAAATATTCTGCATTACGGCATGACTTTCATACTGTTAAAATTAGCCGATTTACTCCGGCCGAAAAATGTCGACAATGCAGATTATGCTGTAACAACTAAAATATGCCAGACGAAAAATGTCGAGAATGCAGGTTCGGTTGCAATAGCAAAAAATATATATATCAGCCGAAAATGTCGATAATATAGATTCAAAAACAACTTGTATTATTCACCTTCAAACGTCGGTAAGGCAGATTCGCAATTTTGGTGTTTAACAGTAATTACTTTTCAAAACAAAAATGTTTATTTCGGTTCATCAACGTATATTATTCCAAATTAAATTTTTTTTATTAAATACATTAAAACTATCATTAAAAATTTATTTTAATACGGAAAAAACTCAATGGTATATAATATCAAGCAAAACTTCAAAATTTTCAGGTCAATTTCCAAGTGAAGAGTTCGAAAATTTCTATAAATAGATCGCGCACACACAAAATTTGAAAATTTCTAAAAATTGACCGTTTAATTAAAGTGTCATGGCTAATTATTTAAATCATTATTTAAACAACCCCTGAGGGTTGCATTAACATTTTTATATGAGATGATTATCATATTAATGCGACTCTCAAAGCTGTTCGAGTGCGAATTTTTGTGCGAATATTTAGAAGCACACTTTTCCTCTGATTTATTGGGCACAATGTAGCTCAAAATTAATTTTTTTTCATGATTAGGTCTGTCGTCTGCGAATATTTTGCTTAAAGTTAAAAATATTTTATCTTTTATGGAATTCTTTTATGGAAATTTGATTAGTGGAAAAGTGTGCTTCTAAATATTCGCACAAAAATTCGCACTCAAACAGTCGCTTTGAGAGTCGCATTTATATGACGATCACCACATATAAAAATGTTAACGCAACCCTCAGGGGTTGTTTTATCGATTTTACAGTACACAAATACCCATGTTTTAAATGATTAGCCATGACACTTTACTTAAACGGTTAATTTTTAGAAATTTTCATTTTTGTGCGAAAAGGGGTTCAGGTTTTCAGGGTACCTGAAAGCGCCCAATGTGAAATTAAAGCGCATTTCATTTGCCAGATTATGTTACTTACTTTATTATTTTTTTAAATCAATAGCTGTAATTAATCCACAAAGCGTCGATTGTTGCTGGTTTATCAGCATAATCCGGTAAATAACCCTTCTGAAAGGAATCGAGATTTGTCAAATCTCACGACCTCGGCAGCCAATTAATAATGTGTTCATTATTAATGAAAACCCGATACTTCACAATGAAGTCCTTCAGAGCCTTGAGTTTCTGCTTGAATACTTGTGCTATAATGTCGTGGCAATCGATGGATGATTGACCGGGTAGTAACAGGCGCTTGATTTTGATCCATTTTGGGTTGCGAATGAAAGTGATGAATAAGTTTGGTCGACTGTATTGGCGTACGTAGGTCATTGCATCTTACACGTATTCGTGCATGTGCCTCGGGCTACCAACATACGTCGCTGGCAAAATGATAACTCGGCCTAAATTGTTAACATTTCCATCTACATTCATGCAAAATCTCGTGCTTCGATAATATTCGCCCCAAATGATGTTATTTAGAAGGAACCGTTATACTTATGTAACTATGAAAGAAGAGCTTTGACCGAGGTTCTTGACCAGAAAGCAATGATGCCAATGGCTCTAGTGGCGGTGTTAATCGTAAAAATTTTACCTTTCCGCTTTCGTAACATAATCCTGGCGGTTCGTGCTGTAACCTCAAAACATTGCAATTTTGACAAACCGTGCTCATTGTTCCGAAGTCAACCGATATATCCGCGGCATATTCGACTGTTGGGTCATTTCTGAACACCAAAAGTTCATTTCGAATTGTCACGTTTAGTCGTCTGTTTTGTCGAATTACGAACACAACAAAAAAAAAATCAGCCAAATCGGTCGAACAGTTCTCTAGTGATGATCAGTCATACATGCGCCAATTGATTTTTATTAATATAGAAGATGTAATTTTTGTGAATGGAAATATTTTTCCAGAAAGGTGCCACAGGAGTCGTTTGCGGGCATGGGTACCATACTTTCGAGCATTTTCGAGTACCAAAAACCGATTTTGATGGGTTCAATAAAAACGATCGATAATGCAGATTGTGTCTTTGCTATATCAACCGAAAATATAATATGAAAGTTCAAATATTAATATGCATCAGTCGAAAGTTATCAGCCGACATTTTTAAGCCAATATTTTTCAGCCGAAAGCATTTTTTATACCAAAAATATTTGTTTTCTACAAAAACAAAAATAATTCAATTGAAATGGTTAAAAATAAAACACTAAACTATATTTTTAATAGCATTATAAATTGTTTAGAAAATTCATTTTCCAATAGGGAAACTTATATATAAATATATCGCACACACAAAATTTGAATTTTTTTAAATATTGACGGTTTAAAGTGTCATGGTTGGAAATAGATTCAAATATGACACTTTAAATGGTCAATATTACTTTATATTATACTTTAACCATGACATTTTAAATGGTCAATATTTAGAAATGTTTAAATTTTGTGTGTGCGATATATTCAATCAAGTTTTCCCAAGCTCCCGACATGGAAATTGACCTGAAATTTTTTTCAGGTGTGAACATCACTAAGACCTTTGATTGGAATCTATTCCCGACCATGACACTTTAAACGGCCAATATTTAGAAATTTTCAAATTTTGTGTGTGCGATGGGACATTCAAGTTTTCCCGAACTCCCCACATGGAAATTGACCTGATTTTTTTTCAAGGTGTGAACATCTCTAATACCTTTGATTTGAATATATTTCCAACTATGACACTTTAAACCGTCAATTTTTAGAAATTTTCAAACTTTGTGTGTGCGTAATATTTATATACAAGTTTCCCTATTGGAAAATGAATTTTCTAAACAATTTATAATGCTATTAAAAATATAGTTTAGTGTTTTATTTTTAACCATTTCAATTGTTTTTTTTTTGTTTTTGTAGAAAACAAATATTTTTGGTATAAAAAATACTTTCGGCTGAAAAATATCGGGTGAGAAATGTCGGCTGAGATATGTCGGCTAAAAAATGTGATGAGTCCTAATTTTGGGTAAATTTCTTTAGGAGGCCCTTTAGAGGGGCGAGGTCCTATTTTAGAAAGCAAAGATAGTTCGAACTATTTCTATAAAAGTTGATGAGGAGGGTTTTCGAGTGCCAGGAATCGATTTCAAAGAGTTCTGATTTCTGGATAATTCAGTTAGGAGTTCTCCAAGTGGGTTGCCATGTTGCGTTTGTTGCACCATGCTACATCAGGTACACCATACTGCACCATGTCGCGTGATTTTGCTTGGTATTGAATCTTGATGAGAGAAGATTGACGATGTTCCACTGTATTGTGTAATGTTGGCCTGTGCCTTATTTTAACGTTTTATTTAGTTTGAACGATTTTGATAAAATTTGTCGGGCCAACATTTTCGAATGCCAAGACCATTACAAGTAGTTCTAATTTTTAAATATTTCATTTAAGAGTCCTCCAGATAGGTTGTCGTCTTGCCCATATTTCGTAATGTTGTGCATTGTTAGCAGTAAGCCGTGCATTGTTAGCATTGAGTAGTTTTAGTTAGATGACTCAATGACCTATTGACATTCTAAATTTGAGTAAAAATAGCATCAGCACACCTAGAAGAACCATATTTGTAGCATTAACTTCGAAGTTGTGTATTGTTAGCACTAGGTGGTTTTAATTAGGAGGCTCAATAATTAACTTTATGTACTACCCAGATCGTAATCACCATCTCCGGAAATGGGCTATAATGACTATCAAAATTTGAATAAAAATGACATAAGTAAACCTAGAAGATCAAAATTCGAAGCAATTAACACGAAGTCGTGCATTATTATCACTAGGTGGTTTAGTTAGTAGACTAAATACCCAAACTCATGTTTTAGCCAAACTTAAATCACGACCTCCGGGAACGGCCGTTAATGATCATCCAAATTTAAATTATTATGACATAAGTACGCACTAGATAGTTTTTGTTAGTACAATGACTCAATGGCCAACTATATGTACTAGCCTAACCAAAATCAGGATCTACCGCATTGACCGATACTTTGAGTAAAACTGACACCCAGAAGATAAAAAATTCATAGCACATAGAAGTCGTGCATTTTTCCCATTAGATGTTTTAGCTGGCCCACTTAATGGCTCAACTGACCAGCTTCATATATTAACCAGATCTGACACACGATATCCAGGAATGGTCTCTAATTGTCATTCAAATTTTACCTTAAATGACATCCGTATACTTGTCAGGTACAAATTTGTTGTATGAAACCCGAAGAAGTGCATTATTAGCACTAGGTAGTTTTATTTAGGTAACTCATTGACCAACTTCATGCATACTAGCCAGAACTTAATTACGATATCCGGGAATAGCCGATAATGGTCATCCAAATTTGAGTTGTAGTGATATCAGTACACTTAGAAGATCAAAATTCATAGCAAAAAACCCAAAGTCGTATATTAGCACTAGGTGGGTTTAGTTAGGTGACTCAATGGCCAAATCTGAATAATGATCTACGGGAATGGTCGTAAGTCCAAATTTGAGTAAACTGACATCAGCACACTTTGAATATCAAAATTCGTAACAAAAAGCCTGAAGTCGTGGATTGTTTGATTCAGATCTGGCTAGTACCTTACGGTGATCATTAAGTCATCTAACTAAAACCATTTATAAAGCTATAAAACTACAGTTGGCACTAGCATCCTTATAATTTGGTATATGATTTTAAGTCTATAGAAATATCTATGGAATAAATCTCCGGTCATGTTGCACCATGTTGTGCCATGTAACACAATGTTGCACCATGTGTTGGAATATAATTTTTTTAATAAAACTCAGTTTCTTTCAATTTATTTGTACACTTTTTATTTTACGCCTTTTTACATGTGCTCTTCTCGACTATTCGTACTCAACTCATTCTTGTTCTTTTTCCCCTCTTTCATCATTCGGTTCTACAGTGCAACTGCAGATATAGAACCCTTCTTCTTAGCAATGTAGATAACTTCATTGTGTAACGTCATATAAAAATTACAACACATGTTGTTGTTGTGTAATGTTGCATAATGTTGCGTCATAGTACACCATGTTATGTGATGTTGCACCATGTTGTTTGATATTGCATCTTGTTGAGGGTTGTTGTGTCCACTATGTGGTGTCATGTTGCATCAGATGTTATCAGATGTTGCACCATGGTTCGTCACGTGTAACATATCCCGTGATGTTGCAGCATGTTGCGCGATTTTGTATCATGTTGCGTTATGTTTCTTCGTGTTGTTCATAATATTGCAAAATGTTGTGTTAGTTGTTTTACGATGACATTGTATAGTTGTATTAATAGAGTTTTTTTAAATTTAGGTTGTTAAGTGTAACAATAATGATTTGTAGCATTCGCTATCTATTTAATGTTTTAGCCTCCTTGAACGTCTCCTTAGACGATTTTGAGGTCGTCTTGTGTGAGTCGGGGTTTTTTAAATAATTTATTTTTGGCTCGGGAGGGAGTTTTTTCAAGTGTCGGAAACCATTGCGCTGGGTCTTGGATTCGAGAAAACTCCAATAGGTGGTCTTTCGGTGAGGTTGGATTCCCAATATTTTTTTCCCCGGTTTTGATAAAAGGTGATATAAGGGATTTTCAATTGAATCGATTCCGATGTGTCTTGATTTCTAACATTTTTTTTGTAGTCATACAGTGGGGCTTATTCTCTTTCTTTAAATTTTAAAAAAAATAATTTTTTTCTTGAACGATTTTGATAAAAATTAGCGAGATTGGTTTTCGAGTGCCAGAATTGATTCCCATAAGTCTTTATTTATGAGGGTTTTTCTTGATGGGACTTTAGATTTTTGTTGTCTTTGCAATCTGTTTTGATGCCTGCTCTCTTTTCCCATTCTTACTTTTACGCGATTGCCAGCCAATTCAAGGACGTCCATAGGTCCAATTTTCGTAAAACTATCTGCACATTGCATAGCTCCATGCCAGCCTATAGTATTGGCATGAAAGATGGGTCAGCCATTGAAGTCTGCCTCCAACAGGGGGTCATAGTTGTGTTCCTCAGAACAGATCGTAATTAGATTATTAAAATTCCCTTTTGCAGCTTGCCCCTATCGGGATTGGACCTTGGTACCTACCTGATCGAAACGCCAAAGCTTAACCACTGTGCCATTTGGCCGGTGAGGGCTTGGATTTTTTTTTTTAACATTTTATGTGGCTTCAACGGTTTAATAAAATTTGCCAAATGCAGGGAAACGATTACAAACAGTACAAATTTGTGGTTAGTCAATTTGAGAGTTCGCCAGATGGGCCATCATGTTGCATGATGTTGTACCGTGTTGCGTGATAGCACACAATGTTGCATTATGATACATCATTTATTTGAATGTTGCACCACTCTGCGTCATATTGCACCATATTGCGTGATGTTGCACCATATTGTGTTATGTTGCACAATGTTGAATTGGGTCAAACGATTTTTATAAAAATGGGAAAGAACGGGTTTCGATTGCCAAGAATCGAGAATTTTGGTTAGGGGATTCCGGGTCTCATATTTTTAAAAAATCAGCTCAACGATTTTGATAAAAAAAGTGTCAGGCAACGTCGGCAATGGATCATTATTTTGTGAAATTTGTTGACATGTGCATAGGATTAGATTCCAAAATGAGTTCCGTATGTAGTTTTTATAAAAGGAGTATATTTTATGGAACGAACATCTTTCTCAAACGAATAGTATGGAATTTGGTTGGTACGAGTACAATGAAAATTTCCATTTTGATTGAGAAACAACCGGGGGTTCTGTTAATTAAATAGAGTAAGCCCGTGTCCTCTCTACAGCACCGACGGATTGACTAATTTCTATGAAACATCATACTTAGGTTTTTTTCATAAACTCGGAGGAGTCAGTTAAATTTAGCGGAAATCGACCCACCGAAAATAGCAAATCTCTATTTGCTTTTTCATTTTTGGACTTTGTTTTCGCATCTGCGAAAAAACGATTAAGAAGAAAGTGATTCTAAATAACTTTATACTAAAACTGGTATAAATATTTTTTTTAAATTAAGCGGAAAAAAGGATTTTTAATGTAAAGCTGTAATTTTACCATAATTTGGCTACTATATAGCCCAAACAGGCTGAATGAACGTCATCAAACTTCATACCTCAGGTGATCTGATAAATTAACAGATTCCAGAGAAATTTGGCGGAAATCGGAGTATAGCTATACTAAGTGGTAGTTTCCATATATGGACCTTTTCCTTTCTTGTCAATATTTCACAGATTTTACCATAAATTATATTAAAATAAATCGATTCTAAATTAAATTTACAACCAAACTGGTCCAATAATTAATTTTGATGAAATTCTTTTTATAAGAACTTTTCCGTTGGTTAAGATCCGTCAAATTCGAAAAGACATAACGCGAGAACAGCAAAGGAAGCGATGCTTCATAAAAGAGTTAAAGAAGTAACTGATTTAGTTTCACCTTTGTATGTATAATGCCTACTGTCTTGATAACAAAATAACAACTGGATTTGGAATATATTTAGATTTGGTACAGCTTTAGCCCTAGTACAAAATTGTTTACATTCCAAATTAAAAAATCAAAATTTGACCATGGCCTAGTTAAATATATAATCTGTGGTCATATATTAAAATGTAAATTTGTAACACTTGAACTTAAACGTAAACCACTTCTATATCCAATACTTTGTATCCACAGATATCATCTTTAATTAGCACATGCATTTTGATCACAATACTATACATTTTATTAATAATTTGGTGTTTTTATTTTATATTCTTTAAATAAAATAGAAAAAATGCTCATGAAATTTTATATGAGCGAGCGGTCATGTTGAAAAAGAGGAAAACAATACCAAGCGTGCGGGTAACTCGCTTTTTCCATAAATTCATCCAAGTTCATTGGGGCATATTTTAAAATTACTCTCTCATTTACTAACACACACATGAACTTACGAGTGGTACATATAGATAAACTATAACAAAACCTTCGGAAGCTGGAGCGCAGAGAGGCCATTAAAATCATGCGCATACACTAGCACAACTTCATATTGGATGGACGGCACACATTTTTCTCACACAAACAAAATTAATAAGCTCTGATGACTTGCTCTCGAATTGGGGGGAATTTATTTTGTATTTACATAAAAAGCTCCACGCCAACAAAATTAAATTCGTATTGAAATCTAGTATACGATAAATTCGAGATGAATACAACGAGAGTAATCATTTACAACCTCGTGGTAGTTTGATAATAAATCGATAGACTTGCATCTCTTTTATGTTGTAACTTTTAACGCGTGCGCTTATGTAATAATGTATGTCTGTGTGTGTATAGAGACTATGGAATGAAAAAGCTTTTCTAATGAATGTACATACAAAAAAAAAAAAAAAACGTTGAATATTGAAATTAATTAATGAATATCTACAATTTGTGTGTATACACGACATAACATTAAATAAAATTTAGGTTGATTTTTATTTAATTAGTAATTGGATGACGATGTCGTTGACGTATACGTAATATGTTTGAGATCCAGTTATAGGTTTCGTAATTTGTCCTTAATGGCGAGATGTGTAAATTATCTTGTAAACTATCTGCCATTAGTTGATTTGAATTTTAGAGAATTATAATTGGATGGTTATAGTCCCATTAAAATTTAAAATTCTTCAGGTCAACCTGATCAGTCAAAATGTTTTCAGACAAATTTGTTTTAGACATAAATTCAGTTTAAAGGATCATACACTGCCAAAACTACAAAGGAAGTAGACTTTCGTTGAATTGGATGTTTTTTGAAAGTCTTTGGTTCGACTCATTTCATTTAAATTTTGATACAAAACTATTAAATAATATTATGTTGAATATTATGTTGAACCAAACAATTAAACAATTTTTTTTTATTTTCATTTGCAACATCGTTTTGTATGCTGTGCTCTATGGAGTCATTATTTCTTCTCGAACTAGTAGTTTGCCGAATCTAGACAAACGCAAACGTTGTAATAGTTTTTTTTTGTCAAAAATCGTCAAATTTAATTTAATGTACGATGAAGTTTCATCGAAATCCGTCAATTCGTTTGGGCTGTAGAGAGGACACGGACTTGCAGACAGATACCACCTCAAAAACCACTTTTTCGGGCTTTTGCAGTAGCGAATGGTAAATCTGCAAAAATCTCGAGGTTAAAAATTTTCATGATTGACTAAGTTCTATTTAATTTAAGGAATCCACGGTTTTGTTTCAATCAAATTGTATATTTTTCTTAATGTCAACCGAGTACCTTACTATTCATTTGAGAAAGGTCTTCGTTACTTCCAAATTACTCATTTTTCAAAAATACATCCAGAACTCATTTTAGAACTCATTTTATAATATCCTATGTTCAACATACAAGGAGGATTGTATCCCAATTGGTTAAGAAATGACTTTAAATTTTTGATCATTAATCTGAGTTCTCTCCCTTTCGATTGAGAATAATTACTTAGTTCTATCAAGGAACAAGACACAACATAACGGCTCAACATGAGCAGGTCTCAGTAAAATTTTCAAAATCATGATTCATTATTTGCATTCGTTTCCAGACTTGCGAATATACTATTTCCCAATTTTTTTTATCACAAATTGTTCGAGTCTTTTTTTAAATAGAGACCGATTCTATTTGAGGATTCTATTTGAGAACCCACTAAACAAATTTTCTCGAACTAACAACTCATCACCATCACAAATTCTTAGCACTAGAAAACCCTTCTCACCCATTTGTAAAAAAAAAGATTATTAAAAAATCACCCCACGTGGTGCAATATGATAATCATGATGCAACATAATGCAGTATCTAGCATCTTCCCATAATCTTCTTGATACAAAGTGGTGCAATATCCCATACCATAGGCAACATTCCGCAATACGGTGCAATATCACGGAACATGGTGCACCATTGTGCAACATGGTGCTACATCATGTAACACGGTGTTTGCACAAATGGTGCAACATCATGCAACAACGCATAACATGATATCCCATCTGAAGGACTCCTAAATGAACTATTCAGAAATTGGAACTCCTAATCGGTTACATTTATTTGCATTTGAAAAAAAGTGTCCCACCAAATTTCTTTAACCCTTTTGTGTTTTACTATCACAATTGTGCGGGTAGGGCAAAAGTACCATGTCAAAAATTCATTTTTGTACGTGTTTTCAACCAACTTACACATTTGTGCATTCCTTTCTAACTTATTTTCGTCCGACAAAAAACAGTATAACTATACACACAATTGTGTTGGTTTTACTTCAAATCAAGCGAAATATTTTATCAAATACGCCATTATATACTATGGTTTTTTACTCACACATTTGTGTGGGTTGAACTAAAATTGAGCCAATTTTTTATTTTGCTTGGTTGAAAAAGAGTTAAGGCCAAATTAAATGTTAAAAGCTCACAAGCCAACATGTTGCAACATTGTGGGACGTCACACAACATCTCTCATCAAGATGCAGTATCAAGCAAAATTACGCAACATGGTGCAATATGACGCAATACGATGCAGCAGCTCACAATATAGTGCAACATTCCAAAACATGGTGCAACATCACGCAACAGGGCACTCGAAAAATATTATCAAAATCATTCCAGCCAGCTTCTCTTTCAAAAGGGTATACGGACCCCACCAAAGGACCTCCTAAGCGGATTTTCTCAAAGTTTGGTCTTATTACAATCCATTTCGGTCATTAGAAAACTCGTATCACCACAATGTTTATCAAGATCGATCGAGTCAAAGAAAAATTAAAGAAAAATCCCTAGACCAACCGTTCGACTATCTGAACGAATGTTTCGGAAATCTGGACTAATCGCGCAATCGATTCATGGCAAATGGAAACCCCCATTCACATGGTCATGGACATCTTCGGATGACTCCAAATGAAGTTTGCCAACACAATCGATTTGCTCCTCCACCAATTTTTTTAAAAATCGTGTGTGCCGAAAAAAAATTAACCTGAGCGCCATCGGAAGATCCTACGTACGAATTTTCCAGAAATTAGGGCACATCTCAATCAATTCTTGGCACACAAAAACCCTTCCTCACCTATTTTAATAAACATCGTGAGACCCGAAAGGGACTCGAAACGCACCATAGACTACGGGTCTTAGTTGTAGCTGATAACCCCTTAAGAAAACAGCTACATAATCAATCGATTCGACCACTATAGGGGTTTGGGTGTTAAGGAGAGCCAAATTTGCTTTGCAGTACTATAAATCGAACAAACAATTTTCTGAGTTTTTCCGACAAACTCCTGTGCACCACCATGCTAATTGGCGTTTTTTCTGAGATGTTACTAGGCCCTATCTTATATAAAAACTAATTTATTTTGATCTTATTGTGGGCTTAGAGTGTATCAAATTTTCTTCGAAGTACTATAACTAACAGCCCATAATGCAATCTAAATCAAAAATGGTTATGGACAATAATAATACTTTGGATACAGGTGACCTGGCCCTATCCTTGGTAGCGCAAGTTCGATATTTGTCAGGACAAATTGGTACATTGGCTATTCAGTAATAACGATTGGAAACTAATTTTGAGTTGGAACCACCAAAAATTATGCCATCGATTAGTGATTCAATAATTTCGAACCCTTTTAAAACTCAACCGATTATTTCAACTAATTTTAATCCGAGTGATTATTTTCAACAAAGAGAAATGGGTAACCCTAATCAAGTAGGCTAACCCTAATCAACATTCCTTTTGCTAACGCCCATGCTAATCCGCATGAATTTCAAAATCCTAACTCTCAAAAGTTCACTGGGAATCAAGTCAAATCACACACTAGATCTTACTCCGATAGACCAGGCAGACCTGCTCGATCGTGCGTCTCATTTGATGGTTCGCCAAGTGGATTACCGTTGCCATAATTCAAACCTTAGCTGGAATCAACTGCGTACCACATTTTTAGAAAAGTTCGAAGACCGAAGGTGGGATGCCAAAATTCGACAAGGATTGAATCTAGACGACAATCACCAAAATAAAATTTCTTTCAGTGCTATCAGCTTCAGTACCATCTTATTGATCGTTACTTTTTAAATTTCAATGATGTTAAATTTCAAGAGTTGTGCTGTTTGGGAAACTTTCCCAGTACTTGATCTCGCCTAAAAATGAGTTCGCATTATATTTCATTTTCAAGACCATCCATTAGCGAATTAAACCATTATGATCAGAATTGCAAATCTTCTGATACAAACGAGTTACTAACCGATTGTTATGGTTTAACTGCAATTACACACCCGAGTGAGAAATCACCTAAAATTCCAACTTCGTGAACGTATCAGTTTCAATTGTTACGATATAGGACATACTTTCTGAGAGTGCTCCCTACCCCTGGGTTACCGGAATACTACTAGACGGTGACTGGTCCGAGGCACTCGGGAAACTTTTCGAGAGGCCAGTGGAGATATGGGGTCCCTGCACCTCAAAATGCGTTTGCCCCCAGTCAAAAACTTGCACCCCCTACCAAGCACTCAATCGTTACCACAAACGGAACAACACCAAACGAGGGATGCCAGCCTATACTGGCACGGAAGATGGGTCGGCCCATGGGAAGATGGGTTTTGCGCAGCGACAGAGAGTCATAGATGTATTACATTTCACCACAGATCGTAATCTGTTGATGATCTGTTGACCCGGCACCTCCCGATCCAAACGCCAAAAACCACTATGCTATTTGGTCGGTTTAGTGTTGTTTTGAATTTTTTTTAATTTCGTTACCACCGAATATATACAGTGCTGGGGGAAAAAAATGGGCAAACACATTTTATTGCAAATTGCAGTATTTTTTTTTGCTAAAATTACAAAACTTTTGAACGCAATTGGCTTATTGTTTCATTTTAAATACATGTATGACGTAATTTTTTGAAAAAATTACGCTGTAATAAAAACAAATGGCGGTCCACCAAAATATTAATATTAAAGATAGAACTTCTATAAATCAATAAAAAATAAAAAAAAATAATTTAAAAATAAGTGTTTAGTTTATTCCATTACTTTAACTCCAATCACCGTATTTTGAATATTTTGGCATTTTTCGGGGGTTTTTCCCCTAAATTGCAGGTACATTTTTTTCAAAAAATTACGTCATACATGTATTTAAAATGAAACAATTAGCCAATTGCGTTCAAAAGTTTTGTCATTTTAGCAAAAAAATATTCCAATTTGCAATAAAATGTGTTTGCCCAATTTTTTTTCCCAGCACTGTATATTTTCTGTTTTACGTTTACATGGACTCTCCACCTGCTATCTACTCGTAGTTATGCTAGAAAATTTCGATCAAATGGCAAGTGGAGACACGCAATAATATTTATATGCTATCTGTATGCTATGAATACATGCTATGTCGGCAGAACTCGATAGCATGCATATTTTGACGTTTCAATATGGCGAAATATCAATATTCAATTTCAATATTGCGTCTACTAAATTTTTTCGCTTTCATACTGGTGATACATACATATTTCAATAAATAAAAAATAAATAACCAAATAATTTTAAAAAATTATATTAATAAAATTATATAAATATTTTATAAATATTTTTTAAGAATGATTTCTAAACGTCAAATTATAGCAAGTTTACCACACCAGACTCCATCTTGGCAAATTTTGATAGAAAGAGAAAGTAGATTGCAATATCATTCAGATAGCAGGTGGAGAAGCCGTGTTAGCCAAAACCGAACACAATTATATTCTATAAGCCGTACTGTTGCGACACGAATGTAATTTTTCACTTCTGTTTAATTGTATTGTGCGTATACGAACATGAAATTTTATTCTCTATTTACTCAATGCCTCCTAAACTACAGGCCGCATACACCAAATGATGACGACACGCTATGTCTACATTGTTGTTGCTTTCTCTAGTTGTTTTGTTAGTGTAAATATCTTACTATTATTAATGCGCAGTCTCAGTTTAGACATAAATTGACGTCATGTGCAAAAAATGAGAGTTGCAAGAGGCCTGTAGTTTAGGAGGCATTGATTTACTCCAAGTTGTGCATATGTTTCGGAAATACATTTACGTAAAAAAATGTTTAAAGGGAAAATTAGAAAAAACAAAAACTAGGGGGTGTGTTTTGTTTGTTATTATATAATTCAAAAATGCATTTCGATCACGATTTTTTTTTTTAATTTTTATTTTTCATTATTATTTTTTTTATTCTTTTTATGCATGAATGAGGCGTGGCTACACATGTTTGATCTTCAAACTATTTTGTTTTTTGTTGTTTGTAAAAACAAAAACGAGAAATCTAGAACAAATGTGCCATATTTGATTTCTATTGGCCGTATACAAATACTATCAAATAGAAATTAAAAATGTACGCCAATACTATCAAATAGGAGTTAAAAAGTGGCATTACCCAATGCCTCCTAAACTACAGGCCTCTTACTACTCTCATTTTTTGCACATGACGTCAATTTATGTCTAAACTGAGACTGCGCATTAATAATATTAAGATATTTACACTAACAAAACAACTAGAGAAAGCAACAACAATGTAGACATAGCGTGTCGTCATCATTTGGTGTATGCGGCCTGTAGTTTAGGAGGCATTGCATTACCGCGTGTATAGCCGATTATTGTACGGCTTATAGAATATGATTGTGTTCGGTTTTGGTTTAGCTCATCTTTGCTGTATCGCGTAAACTTCGAATAATTTTGAAAGCTAGACCAGTGTGCTCACCTTGTGCGTGTGTGCGACCAGTAAAAATATAGAAGAATATTTTTGTTGATGTGCGGTGTAAATGGGCAGGCGAGTGAGGCGCACGGAAGAAACGGAAATATTCTTCCTACAATCTAGATTGTTTGGTGCAAGCATTTTTTTTTGATTATGCTGAAAACAGATGTGCAGATTTTCTGCATGCCGCACCGCATGCAGATCTGCACGTAAAATACATGTGCATTATTTATGACATTTTTTATTTTATTTCAAGTTATATTAAGCTGTCAGATTGTTGTGATTTTTTTCTTCTCTAATTTTTGCTTTTTAAATAGTGAAAATATTTAAGTATGACAATTTCAATAAACTAATTTTAGTATATTTATGTTATTTATCGTACTTAAAAGTGATGAAAATTTATGAGTTGCAGAATAATTGTAAAGCTCGGCGTATGTGGACGCGAGAAATATTTACAGAACAAGAACATGAATTACATGGATTTTTGTTCTAAATTATTTTAAAAAATTTAAATACCATTTAAATGAGGAAAAAGAAATGGTTCAAGGTACTTGGCGACAAGAAGTTAACCCTTTGCCGCAATACAGGATGTTCACGAGGTATAATTCAAGTAAAGAGGCATTTTCAATCCGCGATAATTTAAAACCATTTTTAAATATTTTAAATTAAACTAAATAAAATTTATTAAAAATAAAGAATCATTTTTTCTTGAATAAATGATCATTCACACTTTCAGGATGTCCATTTGTAGTTTTACAAAATCTTCTGGTGAAATCCGTTCATCTTCGATCTGTCTTGTTATTCCATCAAAAAACAAACTTACAGGCGTTTTTGAACTCTCAATCGGCTGAGTAAATGAAGATTTTGCTAATTCTATTAGCTGCTTCATTTCATTATTGGCTGATTCTAACAACACATCGGATTTATTTTTTTCGTATTGTAGTCGGGGAGAAACGGATGTGGATGGTTCGCTGTACCTGAAGTCTGTGGCGTTGTTAGAATCAGTAAATTCATGTAACTCATTTGCTTAATTTACTGAGTGTTCATGGTCAACATTTTTTCCGTAGTTGCCAGTTGTTCTATAAAAAAAAATAACATAAATGATTATTGTGTTGAAAAACAAAATTTAAATAAATTAATATGTAATTTAAAACTATTACCTGTCATTTGAAGTTTCAACATCTTTGAGGAACATCAAGCTTTCCATCACTTCCATTTCTTGCAGGGACTGAGAGCTCCATTGCCTGAGGTATTTCCTTTTAAAGTTTTAATTTCCTTGAGGAATTTATCTCTCAGTGTGCGCCATCGGGATTTTACTTTTTGCACTATAAATACAAAGATACATTAAAATTTAGATTATCGTATACAAAAATGTTAAAGAAATATGTATACATTTGTATTATATACATATTTACATAAAAATATATAAACTACATAAATAAATAAATAATAATACATATGTTGAAATATTATAACTTACTGGGAATTTTTAATTGCTGAGATAATTCATTCAATTTTTTATCTCTCATGTAGATATTTTTATAATTATGATGTTTTTTATTGTATAAAAATTCGTGTTCCTTAACGAACTCAATTATTTTTTCTTCCATCTTGAAAATTTGAATTTGAATCTGTCCAAAATGTAGAAAACAACAAATAGTCTCATGTGAAGTTAGCGAAAATTTTCATTTTTTCTTTTTGTGTGGTGTCAACACTGAGCGATGCGCATCGAAATTAGAAATAGAGACGACGTGCAGAATTCTGCATGACATGCGTCGTACATGTATTTTAACCCATATACACTAGTGTATTCTAATTTTGATGCATGCAGAATTCTGCACATGTGTTTCCAGCATTAGTCTGGTTTTGAATTTTGTTTTGAACGGTTGAGATCTATTTTTCATATTGCTGTGTTAAAGATCACAAAATGGCCGAGTTTTGAAATTAATAAAAAGTAAAGTTTGTTCTGAACAGTTCAATCATTAAAAAAAACATAGAATTCAAATTTGATTTTATATAAAACATTTTTCTTTACTATAAAAACAAAATAAATTGAGACGAAGTTTTATTTGTGGTGTGAGAAAACTGGCGCGTAACAGTTAAATACACAGCCGAGAAAATTTTTCAGTTTTGATAAAAAAAGTTTATTGTTTGGTGCTAGGCCTATTAAAGGCTCATAGTGGTATATATATTACTGAATATCTATTTAAAAGTGCCAAATATAAATATTGGGATTCTTTTTGCGGATACCAACGTTTTTATAAAAGGATTTGCAAACGAATTTATATGTGGTGAATTAATTCAAATCAAAGAATACGAGATACAGTAACGAGTATCGCATTGTAAACGAGTACCGTATGATCAACGGGTGCCACATTTTTTACGGTGGGAAGACACCGCGTGTATGGGTGGTCCACCACGAGACCATTCATAAATGCGAATAACCGCAAAAGTGCCGCAATTATAACGGGTGGCCAACATCGTGGGTATTCTCAACGATTTTTTCGGTTCGGTGTAGGTGGGAAGACGCCCAACAAAATAGTCGATCCAAAAAATTATTGTATCATCCAAGGCGAGAAGGCGCCCAACCCATATCGGCCCTAAAGGATATCGTTCCCTCAAGGTCGACCACAATGCGGTCAAAAGATGCCGATTTTATTTTTATTAATTGTTAATATTTTTTTATTTATCCAATTTTTCATTTCTTAATTTAAATTCCTAAATTTCAATTTATCTTAATTTTTTCAATTTTTTCGTTTTTATTATATTGTAATCGAGCATCATAACGGTTGGTTAGCAGAAACAGGGGGGGGAGGCATATTGGTTTCGCCCTCAGGGTTATTCAAATTCGTCGACCATATTTTAGTTTAATTTTTTCTACCATTTTTAGCTTGATTTATTTTCTTTCACTTCGGAAATTTTCACATTTAGCCCTTTCCGTTTGATTTTTTTTTTGAATTTTTTTTCCCTCCTTTCGCCTCTGATTTTTCCCGTTGGACAAAATTTGTTTTTAGGAATAAAAAAACAGCATTGCATATGATTCCTGATATTCGGTCTTATTTTTTTCTGTACTACCTTATTTTATTTTGTTCCGTTACTAACCTGGTTGTTTTACCTATTTTTGTTTTGTTTCTATTATAATAAGATGAATTACTAAATTTATTTTCGAGTCGGTATGTTGGTAGGGGAAATTCTCATTTCGTGTCGGTTCCATAGTTGCAGGCTACGCTTTTCACTCCCCGTCGTCCCTTTGGCAGGACATCCACAGGGCCGGAGTGGGAGGTCCAGCATATGTCTCGTCCATTCGCGGACAACCGCAAAATCTACATGGTCTTCCCGTTGCAGTCTCCTAGTCTCAAGCTGTCGAAGTGTGAATTGTGGGAGATCCTGTAGAGGTCTCTAAGGGTGAAGAGAGGCTTTGTCTGTTAAAAAAGGTCCCTATTATGCTGCTTCGTTGTGGCTGGGCATCGGCCTCTAAGGGCCGATGGGTCATTCGCGGGGTTTCTTCAACAGAACTGTACTTATCGCTTGGGATGATTCGGTCGTTCCTGGGTGGGCATACCCGGTTATTATTATATTTATTCACGTTACTCACATTTCGGTCGACGGATTCTAGAGTAAATTCAATTTAATTTCAATTTTTTTTTTGTTTCCTTTTATTTTTATTCTGTTACATGGTGTAGGCCTGGAACATGCAAGCCTCAACTTCCCCACGAACCAAAATTGAGATCTAGTCGACAACATCACCGTGAGAGAGGCCTCTGCATGTGTAGGAGAATCTGCGGAATGGTTCTTGAACAATTCGGTAACAACATGACTCATTTTTTTACGTAAAGACTGCTGGTGGAGAAACAAAAAGAGTTTTCGGATATATTTTGAAAAATGTTACTTATAACAATCACCCGCATAAGTTACTTTTACATATCCTACTCTTGAATTTGTCACTAGCAAATGGTTGTCCAACGGTTCTGGTCCAGCGTACGCCAATAATGTTCGACATGTATCTTCTCTTAATCAGCAAAACTCTAAGATTTCCATGTTAATGGAACCATTTAAAAAAACAGTTCATTCTTACTCCACATTTGATAAAGCTTTAGTTTTTTTCAAAATTAAAAGTCAATATTTACAACGTCTATTACAAATTATAATGTTACAATTTTTAAACACTTTGAAAATTTAAATTTATTGAGGAGGCTAAATTTTTCAGTTTTGTTATAAACCGATTTTAGAAGTCATACGGTTTATGTAAAGTTTCTTAATTTGCAGTGCAAAGATTTACCAATAGAAAAAGTATTTCTGTTTTCGATTCAGTATTCATTTATGTCTGCGGTTCATTTTTAATTAGATGTTTTGAAAAACCATTTATGATGGGAAACATACTCCCGTCATTAATTTTAATGAAAATAAGCTTCAAATTCTTTATATACTCGAAATTGACATTGAACGCTTTCAGGTTGCCCAACTATTTTAATAGTAATGGAGTTTTCAAACTATTCATCCAGACAAACTAGGCGATGATATAAAATATCTTAAAAATTTCTGACTAATTAAAACATATTATGATTTCTCCTTCTGATAAAACCATTCCGAATATGTAAATTACGAGTCTGTATTTTTATTTTAATCCGGCTGATTATAACAACAGATACTAATAAAAGTTGTTTTATATTAAAATACAAATAAGTAAACCTCTCTAAATAGATACAATAAAATATTCATTTTCCACCTACTTTGTACCTAGTTCACATTATCTCTACACCTATAAATACGAGCCATAGTTTTTCTATGAAATTGTAATTTATTAAATCCGCTTATCCAGTGGAAAAGCACAACAAATGGAAAATGTGTTACAATACTAAACCAAACAACGGATATTATTTTATTTGCATCGCACAGTGCTTATCTTATGTGCTGCTTTGGCACTAAACTTTATCGTTTTGTATTTTATTTTTGTTAATCGCTGCCGTTGGTGTTTTTATTTTACGTTTTATGCGGTTTGAAGAAAACTTGAAAATACATATTATGTTTGGAATTTGAAATTCAAAAATACTTGTTGATGAAAACAAGATCAACCTCCTTTTTTCATATTTTATGCAAAATACTTTGTGATTCTAAAAATCGCATGAATTCGTGTTAAATAATCAATTTAACATTTACATAGTTACTGGTATCGAATGCGGTTCGTGGTGCGCGTTCATTTATGGTGAGAGATAAAAATTTATTATTTTTAATTGCTTAACAAAAAAGCACTAAAAGCATTCAAAAGTTTAGTTTATTATTTTACAGAAAACTTGTCTATGTGTTATTAACGAATTTCAAGGTCTATCAAAATCACCACTAGCCTTTGACCAGTGTAAGTATTTAGCAGAACTCATACAGCAGAAAATTACAAGATAGTATATTACCATTTTAGACTAATAACAGGCAGCTGCTCAATTAAAAATTTTTGGACTCCATCCCCTCTAGTTCCAATTGCCCGTTCTATAAAAAGCATAAGGCTTCATCACTTCAAATATATCAGAATCCAAATCAAAAGTAATTAGGGTTTGTAACGAAACCTTGGTTTGTCAAAATCTGGTTTTTTTTTCTAAATCTCGACTTTCAAAATCCTGGTTTTAAAAATCCCAGTTTTCAAAATCCCGGTTTTATATTAAAAAAAAACAGATTTTTACGAAATCCCAGTTTGAATTTTTAAAATTTGGTATGTGGGAAAATGGGACTCTTAAATAATTTTTTGACAAAATTCGAAAATGATTTTGCGAGAAAGTTCTAGAAAACGGCTAATAGGGATGGAATTTGGATGGAGGGCGCTAAGTGCCCGTGAGAGTTTTCGAAGCCGTCAGCCTCTATAATTATTGCATTTCAAAATGTTGCATTAACAAAATATAATTTTTTTTATTATTCTTGCAATTACAAAATGTTGCAATTATTACAAAATGTTGCAAGTACAAAATCTTGCAATTAAAAGACTTTATTAATTATTTTGTGCAATTAGAACTAGAAGAAAAGAAAACCTTGATTTTAAATTCAGGGATTTTGAAAACCGGGATTTCGAAAACTGAGATTTTGAAAACTGGGATTTCGTAGTACACCCGATCCCATTAACATACCAATAGGCCCATCATGGCTTACTTAAATGACCCATTAGTCAATTTTGGGCTCCAGTCATTAGTCATTCTTGACCAAACTTCAGGTAACTTAATCTAAAGCTATAGCAGAGTCCAAATCGAAAATCAAACCAAAACCGAAATTCGTCAATCAATCGACATACAAATAGTTTTAGACTGACCTAATCAAATACCCTATTAAAAAATTATGAGTTCCACTCGTTCTTCAGCAAATTTCAGTTAATTTAATCTAAAGCTAGCAGGACCCAATGTCGAAAATAGGACCAAAACCAAAATTACCTAAATGGCCTAATTAAATGACCCGTCAAAAAATTTTGTGCTTCTTTGAGCTAGTTTCGAGTAGGCGATCGCGTTTGTAAGCAACGTAATCATGAGCAAACAGTTCACTGTTCCGTATGCTGAGTTTTAATGAAGTTTCACAAATTTCATATGTTATAGCAGCAGAAATCCGGTATTATACAACTAGTTAAGTCTCAGACTATTAACCGGATGTTCGAAATAATGGATTGTTATGGAACTTAATACGTCAAAAAATACTAATAAAAGGGAAATAAAAGCATTAAAACCATTAAAACAAATTTATTAATTTTATTCCAGCTGTGGACTATCGGCTGGTTTCAACATAAAAAAGATAATTTGATTTTAAGACGAAGCTGTAAGACTGTGATGATTTATGAGAAATGTGCAATTTACTATCAAAATGAAATCTTGGATTTTTTGGGTTGATTTATCATTTGAGCAGTAGCATAGGTTCGAGATTTCATTAAAAGTGGGTGAGGTTACCATTAGCCACTGGTGAAAAATATCTAAATGATTGTGTGTGTCTTAAAATTGCAACTATGGCATGCGGTACACTATCGAACAGCTCAAGTGGTTGAAAACTGATCCTTATACATAACACATTAAGTGAGGTTAAACCTTGTGCCTGATATGGCTCCGACCGACTTTTTGCTCTTTCCAATATTCAAATTACCGCTAAAGGCAGATTGAACTGAAGTCGATTCTGGGAAATTCGTTTGAAAGATGATTTGATGATTTGATTATTCCTAGGCATTATTTCTGAAGAGGCATACTTTGAATGTTTTATTGGCCAATTCCCGTTACTTTCTTGAAAGAATATGTTACAAATCATAAGAGTATAAAAATCTTACATAAAAGCTTTAAAATACGCACATTAATAGAGTTTTGTGTTCCAAATTTGCTTTTAATACGATTTTTGATCTAAGTTCTACTAGAAAAATGAATGACCGAAAGCTCGGCCAAGAACAAGTTGAGCTAAAAATATATAAATGGAAAATTTGATTAGGCCATAATGAGCCTGAAATTATTTGTATGTCAAATGATCTTGATATGCACTCTAATTTCGGTTTTAATGTGATTTTTTATTTGGGTTCTGCTGAGCCATTTAAAATTTTGGATTTCGTTGAAACTTTTAAAAAAAATAATTTGATGGAACTGCAAAAATGTGAAGCATACTTATCAAGATTGTTTCGAAGCCATTCTGGATGTATTATGTTTTGGGTACGATGCGGCTAAAGTGTGAAAATAGTCCTGTTCTAATTGTATGATGAATCAATTATTACTAATCGTCAATTATTACTAATCTCTTTCATGATGATCCTCGTCCGTATGCCGAGGTCTTAATAGCTTCTAAAACTTTTCAGGGGATGCTGGACAGTGGGGCATCAGTTAGCGTTTTGGGGCCTTGATATGTTTAAAATAGGCGGACATTCGTTTTAATAAACTAAATGCGTTCGTTAAGGCCGCCGACGGGACAGAGAATAAAATCGAAGTTTTGAATTGGATCGAACTGCCACATCCTACTACCCCTAGACGCAGGGCGGCTTCTCTACCAGTTCAAAGTGTTGCCGTTTGGGCCATGTAATGCATCCCAATCAATGTGCCGGTTCATGCATAAAGTTATCCCTCAGAGCTTTAAGATAAAATATTTGTATATTTTGAGGATTTGTTGATCGTCACTGACACGCTGAAGGATCCATTTGGACTATTAGAGTTGGTTGCCGACTGACTTCGGACTATTAATTTTGTATACTGAAAGAGATTAGGTACTTTTGTTAGTTGGTTAGTGAGAACGACTTAAGGACCGATCCGCAGAAAATTGAGGCAATTGTAAATTTGCCAGTTCTAAACAACATTCGACAAGCATAGCGATTTCTTGGTACGGCTACATGGTGCCGCCATTTCATTGATAACTATATGCCTCAGGCCAGTATAAATGATCTTAAAACGCTCAAGAAGCCTTTGAACTACTAAAAAATAAATTAACTACAGCCTGAGTCCTTATAAACGCTAATTATATAATCTTTTTCCAACTCGATGGTAAGGAAAATGAACGTCCAATTGCATTCATGTCACAAAAATTGAACAAGGTACATAAACACTATTCAGTCACAGAGCTTATGTGGAATGCATGATTTTACCCTGATAACGGATCATGCTAGCTTGTAGTGGCTTATGAACCAAAGGGAGTAAGGTGGCCAATTGGCGAGATGAACTTTGAAACTCTAACTTTTCCGTTTCTCAATACAACATCAAAGGGGTTGTCAAAATGTAGTGCGGTATGTGGGACGTATTTACTGAGACACGATCGAAGAATTTTCGGACAACTCAATCACGAGAAATTAAAAGTCAATATACAGACTGAACCAAATAAATACCCCACTTTTCGGGTGACTGATATACATATATTTATACGGTTAAAGCCTACATCGGAAATTGTGAAATTTGCAAAGATCGGATTTTGAAACGATCATTGGACCGGCGAATTCCAACTGAACAGCCTTGGCTGCGCATATATCTGGATTTTAGGGCAGTCCCCACGATCTTTTCGTAAACAACCGGTTAGATTAATAGTTGTCGACCATTTAACAAAGTCTGTATTATTAAAGCCTGTAACTAAAGGCACGTATAATCAAATAAATGAGTTTCTGCAAAATGAGGTATTCTGTGTTTTTGGAGTACAAGAAACCATTCGCACATACAATGGGTCTCAATTTAAAAGCCAACAGTATCAAAATCTCCTACAAAAATGGAGCATACGCAGTCGAATTCCTCAGAAAGAGTAAACAGTTCTATATTAGCGGCTATTCGAGCTTAAATTTCCGAGACCGCGATTTTTGATCATCCAATTTGGTAATTTGGGGGGAAACTTTGAGATTTTATTCCGATCGGTTTTTAAAAAACAAAAAATGAGGTACCAAATGAATTAAAAAATTCTCTCTGACTATAAAATACCAACAGAATTTTGTTTTTGTGATAGTACTACCTCGTGCGGTCAGTCGAGCAAACCGGTACTTCCTATTGGAAAAGTTCAACTATGTTTTGCAGTATTACTATTGCTATTTTAGGGTGAAATTCTTCGTCACTTTTATGTGACGTCAAAGTATTTTCTTTCTATTTGAATAATTCGAATAGGTAAAAAGTAAATTATAGATTTTAATTGGAAATCTTTCAAAAATTAAATCTAAATTTAATCAAGTATGAAATGTGCTTGACATGAGGTACCAAACACAAACAAAAACTTAAAGAATATTGATATTGTAATATGAACGAACCATTTTGTTCTTGATAATCTTAAAATATGTGGTCAACAACAAATCATTTAGATTTTAGCTCAAAATGCTGGATATAAATCTTAGCCATACGAGTACTATCTAACATGCTATATACCCATAATTTTTTTTGTAGTATTTTGTACTTAAAGTTCTAACCTCAATATGTACATACTCTAGTATAAACAAAGATACAACACTACATCTTGGTTTCTGTTATTAAAATAGAAACCAAAAACAACAATTTAAGATTTTAAGTTTTTTTTTTGTTCTGTAAGATAATAAATTGCATTTGAAATTATTTAATGGATTGTATTTTTAAGCTTTCTGCTATTATAGATAACATTTTAACATTAAGATACGTAAGTAAATGTTTTCTATTCTTATCTACTACAAAATACAAATTTTCTTTAATTATTTTTTATTTTTCATTTTTGATATAAAATCCTTTAATTATGAAATGTATAAAAATGTGAGGATTAGGTATATTCTACTAAATTGTGCTTTTTATCAATTTTTAAAGCTTTGTTTGTATACAATATATTCCTGTCACACTAATTAAATGCTAATTATTTGTACAAAATTAAAAAGGATTACACGTTATCAACATCATTAAAATGATATGGATGCTTAATTTCAATTATCATTCATTTCAAAAATACTGAGCGTATAAATTTTACATTTAATTTAAAAGCTTCTATTTCATGAATGCAACAAATACGTGTTAATACTTTTTCAGTGGTTTTGTGTATTTTATTTTAGCAGATCCTAAGCATGAAACATCCGCATAAGTATAATAATTTCGTATTAATTGTGATTAGTTATAACAGCAAATTTTTATTAAATTTTCATAAAAAAGTGACAACCAGGGCCCCTATTTGTGAATACGTTTCGTTTCGTTATTCGAAACGAATGATGAATTCGATTCGAATGTGAATTGGTATTTGTGAATACGATTGGAGATTAAATGTACACTACCAAATAAAAAAAAGGACATTTTTTTGTAATGGATATACCGATACGAATTACCGAAGCCTTGTGAAATTTTGACGTTTAATGTTTTATTTGTATTTTTTTATGGTGATAAATTTAATTCAAATTTTAATTTAAAAATTTTGTAAAATTAATAATATACATTGTTATATATAAATATTATACTAATAACAAAAAAATGAATACAATTGCGGTTTATTTTTCCGATACGGATGATAGTGATACCGAAAATAATCCCAGTTGTACGATTGAGTGCTCCAACAGCACTAATTTAGCGATCACTGTGATCGCTCAAACTTACATCACAATGAGCATCACTTTGCACCATATTTCGTCTAAAAAAAAACGAATGTTGACCGAACATATGGTGTAGTAGTATTTGTAAATGGTTAGTTTAATAAATTGTTTGATAGATGGTGCTGTTTAGTTATATCGGTAAGGTAGAATTATCCTATTCTTAGGTTATTAACCCGCAGATGTCACTCGAATAAGTTACTTTGGGTTTTATTAAAATAATTCTTTTATTTTGTAAATAAACAAATTTGTTTTATTAATTCATTTAATAATAAAAATATAAAATAATAAAATTCGTATAGACGTGTACATTCAATTAAAACATTAAAATTATTAATTTTATAACTACATATATGATTTTTCACGCAATTTCTTCTTGTGTTCTCTGTTATGGGCTCGTCGGAATTCTAATTTAATTTTTAACTGAAAGCTCTCCAGACTATCAAGTGGAGATTTCCAAGCTTCTAAAAAATGTTAAAGATAATGATTATGAATTGTTATATTTATATAAAATAAGCAAATCTTACCAAACATAATTGCCATGAGCTTTTTAAATTTAATAAACGGAATTTTTCCTTGGGTTCCCCCGAAATTTATTTGCAATGCCAATAAATCGGCTATAGTTTTCTGAAACGCCAAGCTTAGCCCTTTTCCGAGATTCACCAATGATATGAGATAATTTACCTGAAATTCAAATTACCAACAATTAATCAGTACATAAAATATAATGTAATAAATCATATTTACCAATTGTTCACGGAATTCAGTGTTACAACACCTTGCTTCCAGCTCTTCCAATTTTTTTAAAGTTGTTAGAGGAAATAATTTTTGGAGCTCCATGTTGATATTTGCAGGGTTTACATTATTATGTTGAGCTCCGCGACAAATCTTTAACCAAGTAGGTTAATACATGTAAAATTAGACTTACATGTATTTTTTTTATTTCCGTATTGCAGCAGTCAGGAGTTGGTTCACGTGTTTTCTTTATAATCTGGGTGTCGATTTTCGACAAGTTTGACACACATTCGACAAGTTGACGAAATAACCGCATGTATATTAGTAGTGGTACGTGTATTTGTATTAGTACGAATGTGTGCCATTTAATTTTTTTGGATATGACATTTCTAGATATCATTTCCTTATCATTTAAAATTTGTAAATGCAAATAAATATGCTTTAAATAAAACTAAATTTATTTAATTTTAGTTTTAAAATAATTTCTAATTCTGTGTTTCTGTGAAAACAAAACATTTATTCGACATCACATTGAAAAAAAAATTGAAATGTGTAGCTAAAATATTTTTTCCTTAACACATTGAGGCACACTTTTTAAATGTCTGTGCTACTTAGGAACACATTTGGTAACTTTTGTAATTGCAATGATATTTCGTCGTGGAAAGGAATGTATTGTGAAAACTGCAAAATATGTCGAGTTATTCCTTAAAATGTGTTAAAAATGTGTTAAAAAACGGAAAAGTTGTATGACCGCTATAGCAGTAATTAACGCGAACGTGTTAACTCACCACTCAAATACTTGGTGAGATGTCAAAAAACTGAGACGACGAAAGGACAAAAGCACCAGAAAACTGAGCCGATTCATAATTTTTGATGCTTGCATTCGCAGAAAACAAACAAATATAAACACAGAAAAATTACACACACTTATATAAAAATGTATACTATATACGTATACGAAAACGTCATTCGTCGTCCGTCGAATTTAGGAAAAAATCGACCCCCTGGTTGCAGATTGGTTCTATTGATTCCAACGATGAATTTGTTAAAAACTTATTATTTTCTGCTGGCGGTTTTGTTGTTTTTTTGGTTTTAAAACATAGTTTAATATTGTTCTTTGCAGGAACTACCTTTTTAAAATCATTGAACAGTAAATTTAACGGCGGTGGTGACATATGCTTTTGAGTCATCGTCCATGACTTTTGATAATCTCGTGGTGATATTCGATCTTTAATGTTAAAATTGTTTTAGAAAATTATTGCATTATTATGATAAAATTATATAGTACCAGGATTTACAGAAGCAGAATCTTCATCAAACAGGCATGTTGCGTCCTTTTGAAAGTCAAGCTCTTGACTATCCATACTAAATAGAAAGTTGCTTAATTAATATTGCCAGTTAGAGAAGTGACAAAAAAAAATCAGAAAATTTATGTGTACATACATATTTTTAAATTTTTGTGTACTGCATATTTTTGATAAAGAAGGTACGTCTGTAGTGGCTGGAATTTTTGATTTCGATGCAATTATGGTTAATGGTGGTGGTGAATTTTGGCTTTGGATCGTTGATATGCTACCTGTAATTTTAATAATAATTTTATCAAATAAATTATTTTAATTTGTAAGCTTTATTTAAATAACATACACGAATATCTTTTGGTTTTAAGATTATTTTTTATTATTATATAAATAACTACCCAACGTTTCGACGGCTTATTCAGTTATTGTCAAGGGATATTTCTAAGAAAATCTGTTGACAACGACGGAATAAACCGTCGAAATGTTGGGTAGTTATTTTTATAATAAATAAAAATAAAATAAAAATTAATCTTAAAACCGAAAGATATTCGTGTATGTTATTTATCAAATAAATTTTTTAAAGTAAATAAACTGTATATTACCATTTATTGTTGGATAATCTTTATATAAAGTTTTCTGTAGCCAATCAAGGTCTTGACTTTCTTTTGAAATATAAAAAAGTTAATACAATTAAAACTATAAGATTTAAATATAATTATACATTAATTGCGGTAATTAATGCAGCAGTGGTATTAAAATATAATCAATTTTATTAAATAGTTTTATATATTTAAATTTAATTGCAGTAATAGGAAATTTCATTATTATCCGATATCCCTTTACACTTAAGAATACGTCACTTGTGAGTTAAGGGGCTTGATGAAAAACGGCAATACATCCTTAAACCATCTGCCAATAACCATTATAGTTTCATTTTATTTGATGAATTCTGAAATTAAAAAAGGAATATCTCCCGCCAAATGGCAGCATTTGTCAGCTTCCGTATATAAAATTATCAAACATAAATGTATTTTTCTTTAAATCAGCGTCATCAGGAAACTGTCCATTTAAATTATTTGAAATTTGTATTTCATCTATACGATTGGCAAGCTGTTGTAAAATTAAGCTAGGTTTTCTCACTAATTTTTTTAACTGCTGCATATAATTTTCAAATTTATATGCTGAGAACTAATCTACACTACCAAACTTAGAAACGCAATCTGCGATATGGAGAAGATCGTGTACATTATAGCTAACTCTATTCTCACCATAAATTTTGCGAAATATTCCAACAAATGCAGCCAACATTTTGTTCACTAAACTAACATTATTCCTTGCGTCCCTATTAGACATTAACCTATAAGCACAGTACAGTAAAAGGAAATGACTATAAATCTCTTCATTACCAGTATATAAAATAAACTGCCTTAGTTCAGTAGCTTTCCATAATCTCAAATCATTTATTGACCTAGGTTTTCTAGCGAACTCTAAAGGAATACTATACATGCGCAATTCATTAATTTTGAGTATAATATATTTTTAGCATTCTGATTTAGAGACGATTAGATTTGAGAAATCATTCCTATCTTAACACTTTCTAAAATAGGGGGTAAATTGAAATATTTTGTACTATGAAGACTTGGAAATTCTGGAATGTAACATCAGGGTATAACGTGGAAATAGCTGTGCTGTAGGAAACAGTTTTATTGATATATGTTCCTACTTGATTACATTTAGGGCAACCGTGAAAACTATTATGCCCTACTATACCCATAACAAAAGATTTCGCAGGGGCATCACAAATAAAACATCTACTCTTGAAAGTTTTTCTTAACCTATCTTGTGTCACTTGAATCCCATTTTTTAGTATAATAGTTTAACCTCATTAACAAAATCTAGTAGATATTCATCAACATTTTCCGGCTTTGAAGTTCCAGAATAAACACCTATAATGAAGGGTAAAATGTTTTTTTGATCCACAAAGGCACCAAGAATTGGCCATAGTTGAAGGTTGGACCACTTGAATAAAGGTAAACCATCAATTCCTATATCTATCTCGATTTCTGGGACATTGTATACAAATTCGCAATTTAGCTTTAATAAACTTTTTTCAATTCCAAAATGGAAGTATCGTCCTGGGCTTACGTAACGAGTAACTATTTTTCTGCTCGGTGTTCTTAGAAGAGTTTTAGCTGTTTTTGGAACATCAATACTATGCCTATTCAAAATAATTAATAATTTATCAATTTTTTCCCTGCCTAGCCCTGATTCAACTGCTCACTTAGCTAGCTCTAATGTAATTTGATTTGAATATTCTTGGATTTCGGAAGGAATTTCATCAAAATCTACGTCTTTTGAAATTAAAAATTCGTTAATTTCATCTTCATCTAACCAATTACGATAATTCCATATTGATTCAATTTCCTCTTCTATTGGGTTGTCATTATCCATTGACCCATCAAAAGCGTGTGGCAAATGTTCTTGAGTTACGATATTTAACGGCATCTCGTCACAATCAGAATCTTCAGCTTGCAATCTTCTTCGTAATTGCTGATCAGACAGCAAATCAGCAGGTTTTCCTGTCTCCATTTTCTAAAATTTATGTCATGATAATATGTGTAATAAAACACAGCATGACATAGCGTTGTTGTTGCTATTTCATACACCAGATTATCTCAGCGAAATAAATAATTAATAATAATAAATTATAGGAAAAAAAATATTATGCAACCTGCGAGAAAAAGGAGATAACTATACAAAATTATTTCACTGTATTATATACATAAAGGAAAAAACAAAAAGTAGGTAAATGAGAAAACACCAAAATTACCTAAGTTATAAAAAATTGAACCCAGCGCAAACATTTTATTTTATTTTTTAAAAAGCAAAATAATAAATCACATTTATATTAAAAAATTATGCACTAAACTTAATTCCTTTAATATCTAAACATAGATATTATTTGAATTTTTGACTTATAGATGGCTAATGTGTAAGAATCACAACAATCAGTTTCGAACAGATGAGACTAATGTTTTGAAAAAATCAGTCTTCTCATCAGGTCGCGACGACTGATGTTGTTTATTACATTGAAATATTGTCTATATATATAGTGCAATACCATGTACTTGTACTACTAGCGAATTACTGCGTAGCGTACGAAATTTTTGATTCTTTCACATTTCCATCTATATTCTATTTTAACAATTAACTTTTCGAATTCACGAATTTTTTATATTTTAAAACGTTAAAAATATTATATTCTATAATATTTAAATTGAGAAAATGTTCATGTAGTCACACACTACACTGTTTAACCGTTATTTTATTTAATTTTTACACAACACATTTTTATTAAAATATACAATATACTTGCATAATTTATTATTTTTTGTTGTTGTTAATTTTGCTGAAATTTTTAAAATTAATTTTTTGATATACTCACATCAAAATCAAATATAGAATGAAGTAAATGATTGAAAAACAAAAAAAATCAAATACAAAACAATAAATCGATCATTAGTTTCGCTAGTTGACGACAGATGTGTATAAATTTATATTCATATATGAATATATAAAATATATTCTCACACATATTTAAAAGCTGAATATTTTATTTTATAATTTTATACATCCGTCACATGTTTTTATATTATTTTTCACACAAAAATCTTCGGCTGCTCAGTCAAAGTACAACTGGGATGCTTCACACTTACGATATAGGGCACTCGTGATCAATCGAACATTTTTAAAGTACCTGACGCAATGTAATTTAAAATGTCTTATCGTAATCATATTTAAACTATTTTTAATTTGATTTAAATTATTATATTATAGGTTTATAAAGTTGTTTAGGCTGTCAAAGGACGCAGTAAAATATATTATGACCGAGACCAAAGCGAGCTAGGGCAACGACAACTCCAAATATTTTAAAATTGTGGTCAATTCTATTGAAACTTTTATACATCATCTTCACTGGTTCATTATCGCCATAGTTGATCCTGTGTCTATCTAAGTGGAGTAAGCCATGATCTTTTAGTTGTCTACCAGGAACCTTTATTTTAATTGACTTTAGCACATCCGGTGCGTCAATTAGACCTAGTAGGAGACTACCAATAAATGTAATTTTTAGTAATTCGCGTCTATTTTCAATAGTTGTCAAGTTGTATGTCTTGCACCCAGTTAAATATGTTGTTTGTTGCTGTATATTAACGTGGTGTGGTAGATCATGATCATAAACCCACCCGTCTTTCCAGGTTAAGTAGCTTATAAACTTCTTATGAATTTTCTTAATACTCTGGATATGAGCTTCGTAGAACGGACACCACACATTTACAGCATATTCCAGCTGGGATCTAGCGTAGGCACAATACAGGATCCTAATTGTTTCCACATCAAAATTATCACCTGTCCAACGTTTGACAAAACCGAGCATGGCGTTCGCGCGAGCGATGCACAGCTCAATGTGCTTAGTAAAGCTCATGTTTTCAACGAAGGTAACCCCTAGGGCCTTAGTCTCAAGTACTATACCTGAGGGAGTACACCATTTATCTTGTAGCCTTGTGTAACAGGGTTGGTTTTTCAGTGAAATGATAGAGATTTGCACTTTTCAATATTGAGACTCAGAGAATTTAACTCGCACCATAACGCTAGATTGTCAATATCTTCCTGTATTTTATTGGCACCGTCGACTGACTCGATGGCTTTGTAGATTTTGAGGTCATGTGCGAACAACAGGATATTGGAATGCCTTATCACTTCGGTATCACCATTTATGAAGATTGTGAAAATCCATGGGCCAACGTGAGAGCCTTATGGTACACCAGAGATTGCTTGTATTCTATTTGACATTTTATCGCCTATTTCAATATATTGGATTCGATTACTCAAATAAGATTTGAACCAGGCTACGAACTGGCTAGAAAATCCGATCTTGAAAATGTGTTCCAAAGTTTTAAAATGGCTGATGGAGTCGAAAGCTTTTGCAAAGTCGGTGCATATTACGTCAACTTGTTTGTGCTTCTCAATTTATTTAATAGAATAGTTAGTAAGTTCTAAGCGATTTGTAGATACTAATCTTTTAAGCATAAAACCATGTTGATATTGTGATAAATATCGTGGAAGCACTGCTTTGAATGAGTTGCATATTACTAGTTCAAATAATTTAGGTATAGCAGGTATAGATTAATGCCTCTGTAGCAAGAAACATCAGTTCTAGATCCAGTTTTGAAAATAGGCGTCACTCTAGTGACTCTATTATTTTGAGCATTGTAGAATTTCAAATTAGATCAAAATGTGTTATAGACGTGGAAACGCTTTTTATAAAAATGAGAGGTTTTTGTCTCTAGAACCGTACTAGATAGAGAAAAATACTTACGTCCCTAATGCTAGCAGAACCAATACAGCAGAACATTACAAAGTAGTATGAATAATTATATGGGATAACAATAGACTAATTAAATCTCTATTAAAAAAATTTGGGATCCATCTCTTCCAACTAAAACGATGGGTTCTGTTAGCTATAGAAAAAGTTAGCCCTATTGTTACGATTTGTAAGACTTAACCAGGACGTGAATTGCATTAATAAATAAACACTACAATTCACAACGTTATTCAATTTTATTTTAATTAAAGTTTGTATATAAAATACGATCGTGAACGATAAATCAAGAAGTGAAAGATGAATTATAAAAAATGTCAATTCATTTTTACTTACAACAGTAAGAGTATGAGAATACTTTTATATAATACTAGTAGGGAAAATTAACGTTAACTATACAGTAGCAATTCACTAATAATAATGTATAATACAAATGTGATTTATAATTTCTCCCTTCTTAATTGATCACTGTCCAGTGGATGGTTGGAATCGAACGGTTTTAATTCTTTTGCGTTCCGATGTTCGTGGTGTAGAAACTTCACTGGTGTGCCCCAATTGTGGTTGAATAATCTTTTCTCAATAACAGGATCTTGACTAGCAGCAGCTAATGTTGATGAATCGATTAAATTTTCGCCATTAGATCTTGGCGATTGACTATTAGTCACACAAGATCTTCCCGGACTCGGCAGGTAGTTTTGAGGATTAGTCAGCGTTGACTGCAACTCAATAGAGTGTTCAGTTGATAGTTAAATGTTCGACTGATCTGAGCTAGAATGAGATAACGGTTTTTGAATTAAACTGTTGCAACGAAGCTGGTTTTGAAGTCTTCTCCAAACTCCGATTTCGGTCTCGATCAAATACATTTTTCTTCCCATTTTTTTTTTTATTATTTGACCCGCAACCCACTTAACGCCTCTTGAAAAGTACCTTACTAAAACGAGTTGATTCAGTTGAAACTTGCTTTCATCATCATCACTGAATCTATGTTGCTCGTAGGTATAGGGTTATCCAATTCGAGGTTGATAAAGTAGAAATCTGTATACCGGCATCTGTCAAAGATAAACGTCAAGTACGCTGTCATTTATTTAGTTGACATTCTGCATATGGAGCATTTAACAATCGACCAACGCGTTAAAATTATTAAATCTTATTATAAAAATAGTGATTCTGTCGTACCCACATTTCGCGCTTTACGAGCAGATTATGGTCGTCATAATCGTCCTACAAAGCAAACCATATTGAATATAGTGAATAAATTTGAACAAACTGGATCTGTTACTGATATTGTAAGGTCTGTGCATCATCAAAACATTCGCAATGCTGAAAATATCGCTTCTGTAGCTGAAAGTGTGGAAGAAGATCCAAATTTGTCAATTCCTCGTCGAGCTCAACATTTAGGCCTATCTTATGGCTCATTATGGCGCATTTTGCATCTGGATTTGCATCTTCATCCGTATAAAGTCCATTTGACACAAGAGCTAAAGCCTGCTGACCATGGACAACGAAGAACATACGCAAATTGGGTGTTGGAAAAACAGGCCGTCGATGCTGATTTTTCGAACAAAATTTTCTTCAGTGATGAAGCTCATTTTTCGCTTGGTGGATACGTTAATAAGCAAAACTGTAGAATTTGGGGCTCAGAAAATCCACAATTGATTGTAGAGAAGCCATTACACCCGGAAAAAGTCACTGTTTGGTGCGCATTGTGGTCTGGTGGTGTGATTGGGCCGTATTTTTTTGAGAACAACCATGGACGAACCGTTACCGTCAATTCTGAGCGCTATGGCCGCATGTTAACCGATTATTTTTTTACGAAAATCGAAGATTATGATCTTGACGATATGTGGTTCCAGCAGGATGGAGCAACCAGTCACGTAACACGAGCAAATCGAGATCTTTTGCAAGAGAAATTTCCTGGACGTTTGATTTCGCGATTGGCTGATGTCAATTGGCCTCCAAGATCCTGTGATTTAACGTCTTTGGATTTCTTTTTGTGGGGCTACGCGAAAGATCGTGTTTACGCAAACAATCCTCAAACTCTTGACGAATTGAAAACTAATATTCGTAAGGTAATGGCCGAGATACCGCCCGAAATGTGCCGAAAAGTCATTGAAAATTACCTCAAAAGAATCAAGGCCTGTAAGAAGTCCCGTGGAGGACATTTGAATGATATCTTGTTTAACTAAAAATGGTAAGGAACAATCTGTAAAATGAAATAAAAATTACAATACATTCCGAATATTTTGTGTGTTTTTTTTAAGTTTACTTTATCAACCTCGAATTGTATAACCCTGTAATAGAGAGTTATAGGTTTCAAGGTTGTCTACCGTGAAGTAGTTCCGCTGGTGACTTTTGTGATATGGGAACAGGATCGATACGTTGATAAAAACTTCAGCAAAGCCAACTGACTATTTTTCACCCCTGAAATTATTTTAGAAAATGACGTTTTAAACGTTCTAACAAAACGCTCAGCTTGACCGTTTGACGCTGGATAAAACGGCGCGGTTGTTAGATGCACAATTGAATTCAACTTACAAAATTTTTCGAATTCACTGGATATGAGTTGAGGTTTATTATCAGATATAATTGTTTCAGGCATCCCTTCTATTGAAATTTTTTTGTTTGTTAAGCCAGAATGGTTGTTGTTGACGTAATATTACACATTTCCACCGTATATGGATACTTGGAAAATGAATCCACGCAAATTAAACCTTGTTAAAGTTAGCCGAAAGTTCCCAGCCGAAATTGAAAAAAATCGATAATGCAGTTAGTGTCTTGACTAGTTCAGCTGAAAGTTATTCCAATTATATATTAAATTGCAGTATCCCAGCCCAAAGTGACTATAAGTGACTATTCGATAGCCCATGACCATAGGTAGATTCTGAGTATAGGGTTGGGGTGGGTCTGATGGGGTTATACAGGTGAAATTTTGATTTTCCTCATTTATCGTCAATAAAATCGTTCGTCATTCGATATTTTGGCATATGGACACCAATTTCACTATGCCGATTCGATAGCCCATGACCATAGGTAGATTCTGAAAATATGGTTGGGGTGGGTCTGATGTGGTTATAGGGGTGAAATTTTGATTTTCCTCATTTTTCGTCGATAAAATCTTTCGTCATTCGATATTTTGGCATATGGACACCAATCTCACTATGCCGATTCGAAAGCCCATGACCATAGGTAGATTCTGAGTATATGGTTGGGGTGGGTCTGAGGGGGTTATAGGGGTGAAATTTTGATTTTTTCCTGTTCTCAACGATAAAATCGTTCGTCATTCGAGATTTTGGCATAAAGACACCAATCTCACTATGCCGATTCGATAGCCCATGACCATAGGTAGATTTTGAGTATATGGTTGGGGTGGGTCTGATGAGGTTATAGGGGTGAAATTTTGATTTTCTCCTGTTCTCAACGGTAAAATCGTTCTTCATTCGAGATTTTGGCATATATACACCAATCTCACTATGCCGATTCGATAGCTCATGACCATAGGTAGATTCTGAGTATATGGTTGGGGTGGGTCTGATGGGGTTATAGGGTTGAAATTTTGATTTTCCTTTTTTTCGTCGATAAAATCGTTCGTCATTCGATATTTTGGCATATGGACACCAATCGCACTATGCCGATTCGATAGCCCATGACCATAGGTAGATTCTGAGTATAGGGTTGGGGTAGGTCTGATGGGAGTTATAGGGGTGAAATTTTGATTTTCTCCTGTTCTCAACGATAAAATCGTTCGTCATTCGAGATTTTGGCATAAAGACACCAATCTCACTATGCCGATTCGATAGCCCATGACCATAAGTAGATTCTGAGTATATGGTTGGGGTGGGTCTGAGGGGGTTATAGGGGTGACATTTTGATTTTCCTCATTTTTCGTCGATAAAATCGTTCGTCATTCGATATTTTGGCATATGGACACCAATCTCACTATGCCGATTCGATAGCCCATGACCATAAGTAGATTCTGAGTATATGGTTGGGGTGGGTCTGAGGGGGTTATAGGGGTGACATTTGGTTTTCCTCATTTTTCGTCGATAAAATCGTTCGTCATTCGATATTTTGGCATATGGACACCAATCTCACTATGCCGATTCGATATCCCATGACCATAGGTAGATTTTGAGTATAGGGTTGGGGTGGGTCTGATGAGGTTAGAGGGGTGAAATTTTGATTTTCTCCTGTTCTCAACGGTAAAATCGTTCTTCATTCGAGATTTTGGCATATAGACACCAATCTCACTATGCTGATTCGATAGCCCATGGCCTTAGGTATATTCTGAGTATATGGTTGGGGTGGGTCTGATGGGGTTATAGGGGTGAAATTTTGATTTTCTTCTGTTCTCAACGATAAAATCATTCGTCATTCGAGATTTTGGCATATAGACACCAATCTCACTATGCCGATTCGATAGCCCATGACCATAGGTAGATTCTGCGTATATTCATGAAAAATTTACCTCCTTGTAGTTTGTGGAAGAGTTCTTCGATTCGCGGTATTGGATAGCGATCGATCTCAATTTCTGGGTTTACAGTAACTTTAAAGTCACCGCAAATTCGAATTTTGTATTGACTAAATTTTACTGGTTTTAAAATATTTTGGATGACCAGCCTGTCGATCTCCTCACGAACTTGTTTGACGTACGCAAAAGGCATATTGTAGAGCTTGAAAAACTTCGGACAAACATCCGTCTTGAGAACTATTTCGGCTTTAAAGGCTTTGCAAAGACCCAGTGTTGATGAAAACAAATTCGGATGTTCGGCACACAAATTATTAACTCTCTCGATTAGTTTTCGATGATGAAATTTGATGATTTAATTCGATTTGATTTTTAGAACTGGAATAATTTTTTGGATACGAAATATCAAAGTTAAGTTTTCTAAACCAGTCTAATCCCATAACAGTAGTAGCCTTGTTACTATTAACAATTAAGAGATCGTCTTCAAACGATTTATCAGCTAGTGAAATAGAGACTTCAGTGACTCCTTTCAGTTCAAGAAAATTTCCACCATACGATGTTAAAGACTTGTTTGTAGCTAACTTCCTATATTCACCCAGTCCAATCAATGAACACGAGGCACCCGTGTCGACTTGAAAAGTCATTGCGACGCCGTTAACAAGAAGATCCACGATGATTTTACCGGATGACACATTCATAATTGATGAGTTGACATTGACTTCAACTGAATTTATATGATGGAATAAACTAACTGAATTAATTCTCTCTTTTTGTTGACTCTTATTTCGGGTACGACTTCTACCACGTTGATGATAACGGTAACTGTTAATATTTTTTGTATTTCCACTATTAAAATTTGTTCCAGATGATGAACGGGATAACCAAACTGGCGAAATATGACATTGCTTACCACAATGATCACACGCAGAGTTAATATGCTTACAGCCACGACGCAAATGATTAATATTGCATCCTGGGCATGATTGATTACCCGCGTATCGTCGCTGCGATGACAATGCGTGATTGTTGCGGTTTGTGTGACGTAATCGACTGTGAATGGAATGATAACGATGATGTTTTTTTCCGTTTTTAGTCGATTTTATTTGATTAACATCAGCCGTTGGGATAGTGGTTCGCCCCACATACGGGTGGCCCCAGAACACCCAACATACGGGTGGCCAGGTTAGGCTCATTCAACGGTTTAAGGCAAAAGAACGCCCAACAATATTTGTGGTGGCTAGTTAAAATCACTTTATTTGTGACGGATCCGGCGGCCAGTTGAGGCCAGCAGTATCATAATTGTAACCAAATGCGAGAAGACGCCCAACGTTTATATTATTTTGAGTTTACCGGTGGGTAGACCGCAACGGTGGAGGTGGTATCGGCACAATCAGGCTACAACGGTCTAGGTGTGGCATCACCTGCGGAATGACAGCCTTCATGCTTCTACAGGAAATGTAAAATTTTATTTTTATTTATCTTGCGTTAAATTTTTATTTTATTTTTTATTTAACACTATGTTTACGGACGTTTCTTATATCTTTCTCGACAAACACGCGTCATTTTTACGCATGACCGAATACGATTTGCGGTGGTCATGAGCACGGTTGGGGATGTACCCGTAAATCCCGCATTGCGTTTTCCTTTATTGGTCGGGATCTGTTTTCCGGTTATTATTATTTATGTCATTTATCTCAAATTTGTATATACTGTTTAAGTTAGCCGAAAGTTTCCAGCCGAAAGATAATGCAGATAGTGTCTTGAATACAGCAAAAATCAGTCATGAACTTAAGAATTTACGAATTTAGGATCGGGTTATATCATTCGGGTGAAGGAGAAATTATTTCAGTTTATAGGAATTTAAAAATCGATAGGAGCGAGAGTATAAAGAGAGTTTAACTTTTAGCTGAAATAGTCAAGACACTATCTGCATTATCTTTCGGCTGGCAGCTTTCGGCTAACTTTAACAAGGCACTGCGTCGGTGCCAAATTTGCAGCCTGGGCTTGCCACTCCCCTTCATCCTCTTGGCAGGACATCTAAAGGATCAGAGTGGTGAGTCCAGCGTATGTGTTGACCATTCGGAATGACCGTAAAACCCACACGGTCTTTCCATGGCACTTCAGCAGTCTCATGCTGTCGAAGTGTGAATCGTAGGGGATTAGTTGGAGGTCTCAGTTGGTTGTTGAAGAGAAGTCTCTACCATATTATGCCTCTACGTTGTGGCTGGACATCGGCCTTTCGGGGTCGATGACTCATTGGGGGGGATGGGGAGTCTCTTCAGCAGACCGGTACTTGTCGTTTGGAGAGATCCGGTCGTCATCGGATGGACACACGCGGTTATCATTAATTTTATCCCGTTCCTCAACTTAATTTAAATTCAGTTTTTTTTAATTTGATTTGATTTTTCTGTTCCACTGTGTAGGTTAGGAGCATGCCAGCCTCTCATTCCCATTCTGCTTAGTGAAAACAAACAATGTTGAAATAGAATCCAAAATACAATAACTCGATATTACATTGTTACTTCAAAAAAAAAATTTAACGACATTTATTTTGGAAAAATAATGCTGAAATTTTTGATGGGACACTCTTTACTAATTTGTTATTTTCTTTACATACACATATAAACAAATTCTTGTTTCTACAAAAAAAAATAAATTGTGTTAGGCTAATTTTAATGTTTTTGTGTTAACTCGACATAACATGACTCAATTTTAAAATATGTGAATATTGAACTAACCATTCAAATTGAAAATTCAAACGAAGCATTTATATCGTTGTATACAAAAAAGCTTCTAAAAAAATATTATAATGCACTGCTTGGTTTGAAAAATAACAAAAATAACTCTATGGAAAGCTCATGAAAAAAATGCGGAATCCTACGGCTCTTATATTTAGGTGGCTCTGATCGTACATATAAATCACAGAATAGATTTCTTTAAATATATAAATATATGATTAGAACAAAAAGTATAAATGGCGGAATATTTAAAAAGATACCTTAAATTTGAACAAAATTAAGTAAGAGGCTGTTTATGGATTTAATGTTAAGCCGCCTCCCCACTTCTTTAATTTATATTCGTTTTTCGATCGATTTTAAAATTTTTGGTGTGTGGATTTCGAGATCTCGTAAAAAGCACACAATTCTGATCGTTTTTCCCATATTACGAGTTGAGCTGAACACGGGGGTAATGAATTAAGTGCAACTACTTGCATATAATGTGTTGTCAGGATACCAGCACGCCAAAACAACAACACATATTTTAATGTTGTCTATGTAATATGTACATAAATTTAAATATATTTTATTGGTAGATTACATACGATCGAAAATATACAAATACATATAATGGGAAATTAATGAAATTTTATTGTTCACGTACATCTCTGTATAGACTGCAATTACCATTTTATCCCTTTACTGCTGCGCGACAATACCACATTCGTTGCTATTGCAAGGGTGTTTTTGTATGTGAGGAACTGGGTAAAATATTCTGGACGGTTTTTCATTTCATTTTTTGTTAGTTCTGTATTAAATAAATTTTATGGTTTTTTATGGTGATAAAACGATTCCTAACTGTATTATTATTATGATTATTACTATTATTATGCTGCTGCAGCTTTTACTGGTTACACGATATAATCAATATGTAGTTTAAATATGAAATTTTCTATTTATGTGCTACGATATATCGAAATTAAATGAATGAGAGTTACAACACGAGCTACGGTTAAAAAAATAAAGTAATGCCTGTAGTAAAGCTGTAGTGAAAAGCTCGGCACCACCAAAGAATAATATAAAAAATATAAAAACACCGCAAGCTCGGAATTAAACTCTCAATTTTGCATATGAATAATGCACAATTTTACAACCCATATAATAGTGTCGAGAGAGTTCAGTAGGTAGTTGGTACACCATATACAAGGATTATTTTTTTTGTATATAGCAAAGTGGAAAAGCTGAATAAAAATATTTGGTTGAACAAAATTTATAATGGAAAACTTTTATGCATTGTACTTGTATTATTATTTTTTGAAATGTAATTGAATTAATCCTAAAAATACAACAACACTTAAAAAAAATCGAAAAAATATTGTTCGGTGTTTCGCCATTTTTCATAATTTGATTTATTGTTTAATATTTTGAATTATTTATGGGGATTATGGAATTTCTGGGGAAAAATATATTTTTCCGATCATAATGCATACGTTAAATTCAGCATTGTTATTTTAAAAAATAAACATGCAATTGTTATGTGAGTAAATGGCATAAAAATTAATCACCATAACATTAATTACATAAAAAGCTTATCAATATTTATTTTTTTTCGAAAAAATGCTGTACATGTAAATTATTAATACTTTGTGAGAAATTTACATTTAATGATTGTGATTAATATGTTCCAGATTCGTATGTAAAATTGCACATGTGCTTAATTTACAATGAATTCCCAAATTTACATCGCTGTACAAATACAATTTTGTCAATCACAATAGGTTTTGTGTAATATAAATACGTGTCATACAAACATATTGTGCATACGGCAGAGGATCGAAGGGCAGGGTCAAAGTATGCACTTGATTTTGAAACTATAATGTTCATAAAAATGATCGTACTTACAGTTGAATTGGAAGTTAAAAGCGACCCAATAATTAAGAAGTATTTCATAATCGTCCGTGATATTGATTTGTTCATGATTTTTTTTCGGCATTTCGGACAAAATTTTATTTTTAATGGCACCCATACAATGTTTACGACTTTTCTAGTCGTAGAAAACAAAGAGGCAATTTACTCAAAATTTTTCCACCACAAAAGTAGAAAAATACACTTCTTCCCCCATTTTAACTCCAGGGTGTTTGTGTACACAAGCATACACAAACCCTTAGAAAAATGAGAACTTATTTAGGTCTCTTCTTGCCAGCTTCGTTTCGTACTGATAAAAAGTTTTACAGTTTTAAAAGTAGGTAGACCGCAAAAAAATGTATCTCTTGCTTTGTACCGATAGTACAAACCAAAAACTTATCGATTTGGCGAATTATTTCACTAAATTAGACACTTCAGAAAATTCGTGTCCGTCACGCCAGCCGGAACCATATCAGCTGGAACCAAACAGCTATGGCACAAGTAGCACGATGGCATTGTGCATCATTGAGCGCTATATGCTTTTTCAGACGGAACCTTATTATTCCAGCCGGAACCTGATAAAGCCACACAGAACCATACAACAGCCAAACCAACTAGAGCACTAGTAGCACGATGCATTTTGCATCATTGTGCACTATATAATTTTTCAGTCGGAACCTTATAAATTCATAAATATAACATTTTCAGAAAAAAACCTCGCAAATTCAGCCGGAACCATACCGTCTACAGCCAAACTAACTATGACACAAGTAGCACAATGCATTGTACATCATTGTGCACTACATAATTTTTCAACCGGAAACTTATAAATCCTGTAATATATGATTTTTTGGTGAAACCTTATAATTCCAGTTGGAAACGATGGTTTGCTTATATACAGTAAATTAACTATATCACAAGTAGCACAATGGATCGTGTATCATTCTACACTTATCCTTTCTTAGCCGGAACCTTAAAATTCCAGCCATAGCCTAATAAAGTCAGCCAGAACCATACTGTAGGAAAACTAACAATGACACAAGTAGCACTGGCATTGTGCATCATTGTGCACTATATAATTTTTCAGCCGAAACCTTATAAATCCATAAATATAACATTTTTCGGAAAAAACCTTACAATTTCAGCCAGAACCATACCCTCAGCCAAGCTAATTATGGCAGAAGTAGCACGATGCATTAAGTTGGTTTGGCTGTTATATGGTACTGACTGGCTTTGTAAGGATCTGAGTCGAATTATAAGGTTCCGGCTGAAAAATTATATAGTGCACAATGATGCACAATGCATCGTGCTACTTGTGCAATAATTAGTTTGGCTGTAGAGGGTATGGTTCCGGCTGAAATTGTAAGGTTTTTTCCACAAAAAATCTTATATTACTGGATTTGTAAGGTTCCGGCTGAGAAATTGTATAGTACACAATGATGCACAATGCATCGTGCTACTTGTGCTATAGTTGGTTTGGCTGTTCTACTGTTTTGGCTGGCATTAATAGGTTCTGTAAGATTTTTTCTACGAAAAATCTTAGATTACTGTATTTATAAGCTTCCGGCTGAAAAAAATATATAGGGCCCAATGATGCACAATGAATCGTGCTAGTTGTGTCTAAGTGGATCTGCTGTTATATGGTACTGACTGGCTTTGTAAGATTCTGGGTGAAATTATAAGGTTCCGACTGAAAATTTATATAGTGCACAATGATGCACAATGCATCGTGCTACTTTTGCCATAGTTAGTTTGGCTGTAGAGGGTATGGTTCAGGCTGAAATTGTAAGTTTTTCCACGATAAATCGTATGTTTCAGGATTTTTAAGGTTCCGACTGAAAAGTTATACAGTACACAATGATGCACAATACATCGTGCTTCTTGTGCCATTGTTAGTTTTCCTACAGTATGGTTCTGGCTGACTTTATTAGGTTATGGCTGGAATTATAAGGTTCCGGCTAAGAAAGGATAAGTGTAGAATGATACACGATTTATTGTGCTACTTGTGATATAGTTAATTTACTGTATATAACCAAACCATCGTTTCCGTCTGGAATTATAAGGTTCCACCAAAAAATCATATATTACTGGCTTTATAAGGTTCCGGCTGAATTTGTAAGGTTTTTTTCCGAAAAATGTTATATTTATGAATTTATAAGGCTCCGACTGAAAAATTATATAATGCACAATGCATCGTGCTACTAGTGCTCTAGTTGGTTTGGCTGTTGTATGGTTCTGTGTGGCTTTATCAGGTTCCGGCTGGAATTATAAGGTTCCGGCTGAAAAAGCATATAGTGCTCAATGCATCGTGCTACTTGTGCCATAGTTGTTTGATTCCGGCTGATATGGTTCCGGCTGGCGTGACGGACACGAAAATTCTCGCTATGTGTGTGTAATCCAACACATATTAGTAAGAAGTATTTCATAATCGTCCGTGACATTAATTTATCCAAGATTTTTTTCGGCTTTTCGGACAAAATCTTGAACAAATTAATATCACGGACGATTATGAAATACTTCTTAATAATATATTTTGGCTTTGTACACCTACATAGTGAGAATTTTCTCAAGTTTCTATTTTGGTGATATAATTCGCCAAATCGACAAGCTTTTGTTTTGTACTATCGGTACAAAGTAAGAGTTATGCTAACAAAATAAAATTTATTTAAAAAAAAAATCATGGTTGATATATATGATCAGTTACGACTTTGAGAATGTCCATTTGAAGGTTTGCAAAATTGGCTGGTGATGTGCACGCGTTCGATTTTTGTTGGGATATACCATTAAAAATAGCCATATAGAAGTTTTCGACGTTTCAACCGGCTGACTAAACGACTGTTTAGCTAGTTGAATTAATTGCTTTATTTCGTTGCTTGCCGATTCTAACAATGTATCGGATTGATTTATCCGTTTACGTGTTGGTGTACTGTTGGATGATGATGGCACGGTGTAGATCAAATCCTGTTCTAAGTATTTCTTCAAGATATTTGCGTTCTACATCAAAATAACTGACATCTGATACGTTGTTAAAATGACTCAATTCCTCAATTTTTGTAACGTTATTTTGACCAAAATTTTTATTATAGTTGCCACTCGTCCCATAAACAATAATAACAAAAAAATGATCGTGTTAAATGAGAAATAATTTAAAATTGTTACTTGTCATTTGATGTTACGACATCTATCAGGAACATCATGCTATCCATCCACTTCCGCTTTCTGCATGCAGTGGATAAACCGCTACCTGCGCGTGATTTGGATTTTTTCAACTCTTTTTAAAATTCGCCACCTCGATTTTACTTTCGCCACTATAAAATGCAAACAGGTATTCAACAATTGGTTTTGTCTTTTTACATACGAACATTTGGATATTAAATGTACGCAACTAAATTTCCGGTTTTTTTCAACCGGAAAATTTCTATAGAAAGATAAAGAATGGTTAAGGTGTTGGTGGTGGTTTTAATGGTTTTAAGTGTAGCACTACCAAGCGATGCAGCATCGACTGGAACAAGTGATAATCCGAGGGGCCAGATCTGGCAAATACGGCGGGTGTGGTAGCAGATCCCATCTCAGCGTTTTGATGGTGTCCTGGACGATGGGAGTGCGATGGATTTACTGTCAGTTTATCGTGAACAATTTATCGTGAGCAATTTATCGTAGAACAATTTATCGTAGAACAATTTATCGTGGAAACAATTTATCGTGGAATCAATTTATCGTGGAACGATTTATCGTAGAACAGTATATCGTGAACAATTTATCGTAGAAAAATTTATCGTGGACAATTTATCGTAGAACAATTTATCGTGGAAACAATTTATCGTGGAACGATTTATCGTAGAACAGTATATCGTGAACAATTTATCGTAGAAAAATTTATCGTGGACAATTTATCGTAGAACAATTTATCGTGGAAACAATTTATCGTGGAATCAATTTATCGTGGAACGATTTATCGTAGAACAGTATATCGTGGACAATTTATCGTAGAACAATTTATCGTGGACAATTTATCGTAGAACAGTTTTTTGTGGACACAATTGATCGTAGAACAATTTTTCGCGTGGCGTATCAAAATTAGTGGGATTCTTAAATGATTTTTGGAAGAAGTTCTGGAATATGGCCACCTGGAACGGAACTCGGCTGTTTCGTGGAAATGAGATTCTTTAATTATATTTATAACAAGTTCTGGAAAAGTGGCCACCTGGAACGGATGTCGGTCCATGCTTAGTCGCATCTTAATTGGACGATAGTCAATGATAAATTACTGTACGCGCTTTTGGGCTTTTGGTCGAAAATGTCAAATTCTATAGCGCTCGATAGATTTACCCGGAGTATCTAATTTTCTATGTCAAAACTTATGCTTAGCGGTCTTTTTTTGCATGCAATTAATTTATTTAACTCTAAACTAAGATTTTTCATTCAATTTTTTAGTAAAAAATCGTAATCAAAACAATTTTGCTCTACCTGTTTATCGGGAGCCGCTATCGGGAGAGCTATCCATTTCAATTGGAAATTAAAAAGGCCTTTATTTTGTTTATTTTTCGCAACAATGTCATGCAGTGCATTTCGTCATATGATGGAGCAGCTATCTTGATATTGATATCGAACTGAAGAAATAATGTTCGTTGATTATGTCTGTTAAAATGTCTGTTAAAAAGTGTTGAAAAATTAATTCGCCATATTTCGAGGACTAACGAAATCTTCCTGTATTTATTATTATCCATGACGATTTTGTTCGTCCTCGAAATATAGCGAAATTATTTTTCAACACTTTTTATCGTATCATAATACAGCAATATCGATATCTAATCTTCACATTTTCGATGTGAAGTGCTTGTTAGCTGTGTCATTTTCACCTGCACAATCGGTTAGAAAATTTCCTCGCGGTCATGCAGTCTTGGTGAAGTTATTTTGTATTTTGAGATAGATTTCACTGACGTGCGCAATTTTTATTCCAAAACGCTTTGGTTGATTCTACATCCATCCAGTTATTTTTTGTTTGTGGTTTTGGAAATTTTAAATGTTGTAATACTTTTTCACTGATCCTCGACCAACTGAAGAAATACCTGTATTAATATTATCGAAATGTTTGCAGTTAAGATAATTATATATAATAATTAAAAATAATTATATGGTACAGTGGATAAAGCATTGGTGTTTGGATCGGGAGGTACCGGGTTCGAATCCCGATAGAGGTAGGATGTAAAGGGAATTTCCTTCAATAGATTACGATCTGTGATGAAATGGAACACATTTATAACCCCCTGTCAGAGTACAAAATTCATGGGCCGACCCATCTTCCATCGGACCTTTAGCCGTACGTTCTCAAATTGGACGGTAACGACGTCAAAGTTAGGATGGAAAAAAACAGATCGCGAAATAGTTGGGACAGCCTCGGCCCCAGAACAGATTGCCGGTATAATAAAAAAAAAATAGTAATAATAATAATTATAAATAAATAATAGTACTTTCACGTCGTCTTGTAGTATTTTGCTCATTAAACCCGAATATGCAAATACAAGTTTTAATAGGCGTGACGATAATCACTAATTGTGATGCTATTATACGATGTAATTTTCGAGTTTGATAAGTAACTCCACCGATGGTTACACATTTTGCTAGAAAATTTATTAGAAAAAATTAAAAATAGAATTTGATGTTTTCGTCCAAAAGCGCGTACAGTAATTTATCATTGACTATCGTTCAATCAAGATGCAGCTAAGCATGAGCCGACATCCGTTGCAGGTGGCCACTTTTCCAGAACTTGTTATAAAAATCATTAAAGAATCTCATTTCCACGGAACGGCTGAGTTCCGTTCCAGGTGGGCATAATCCTGAACTTCTTTCAAAAATCATTCAATAATCCCATTTCCATCCAACATACCCAATCCCATCATAATTGGTTAAGAAACTACCGAGTTCCGTCCATCATGGCCATATTCCAGAACTTCTTCCAAAAATTATTTAAGAATCCCACTAATTTTGATACCACGCATAAAGCTGTTCTACGATAAATTGTCAACGAAAAACTGTTCTACGATAAATTGTTCCACGATAAATTGTGTCCACGATAAATTGTGTCTACGATAAACTGTTCTACGGTTAAATGTTCACGTTAAATTGAAACACGATAAATTGTTTACGATAAAACGACCATCACCCGAGTGCGATGATATGGAGCGGGCTGCCATATAAATCGTTCGTGTTTTTCGAGCAATACATGGTTCAGGTTGATGAGTTGTTGTCGGTATAGCGTTGCCCATTGACAGTTTTGCCCTGTTTCAGCAACTCATAGTACACGATTCCTTTCTGATCCCACCAAACGCAGGGAATTTTCTTCTTTCCGAAGCGATTTGACCGTGCCGTTGATGTTGACGTTTCGCCAAGCCACAACTTTTTCGTTTGGGATTTTTAAAAAACATCCCCTTCTCAACTCCTGTAACAATTCGATGCAGGTGGTTCTTTCTTTCATGACGTGAAAGCAAACTAAATCATAATCGAAAGAAAGAAATCAAAATTTCTCTATTCGATTTCCCATGTGTCTCTCAGAAAATTCGAATACACCCATTTTCCCTCCTTTTGAATTTTTCCTATAGCATGTAAACGTTTGGAAATACCTTGGCGAGTCGTATTTAATACCTCCGCAAGTTGATCTTGAGTTTGCGTATCATCTTTATCCAATTTTTGGTCTTCCGCAGCGCTTCTTGTCCTCAATGTCGAAATCCCTACCTCTGAAGCGTTTAAAAAAATTTTCACAGGCAGTTTTCGATGGTGCATGTTTGCGAGTACGAAACTAAGCTGCCAAGGAGAAACCTAAAGAAGTCCTCAACTTTGTAAGGGTTTGTGTATGTTTGTGTACACAAGTACCCTGAGGTTAAAATGGGATTAGGCTCCTAGGGGGTGCATTTTACGACTTTTGTGGTGGAAATATTGTGAGTGAATGATCTCTTTGTTTTCTACGACTAGAAAAGTTGTAAACATTGGTGCCATTAAAAGTAATATTTCGTCCGAAAAACAGAAAAAAAATCTTGAACGAGCCAATAACTATTTAGAATTTACTTAACGCCACTTTTTACAATCCTAAGTTTCAGAATTAATAATAATAATGGTTGGGCTTACGATAAGACATTTAACTTGAATAATTTCTCAATTAACATCGAGTGTTACAATTGGCGCAGTTTCAATGCTTTCTTGGAAGTTTTTCAATAAAAGTACCAGTGATACTCAATAGTCAAAATTGTAATGCTTGTCAAATAAAAAATGGTGGATCGTTTAATACTACTTTTAAAATGATGTTGTTGGTGATGTTGGTGTTGTTGTTCATGGTTTACATTGAATTAAAACCCGTAGAATCCGAATAACCCAAAATACGATAGATTTCGAAAAGTTATTTACTTGAGAAATTAAAATTTCAAAATTACATTTATTTGGATGTGAGTCCTATCCGACTTAAATTAGTTTGACTTGGAAACCGTTTGTAAAGTTGTTGAAATATTGGTAGAGAACGTACTTTCAGGCTGGAAAATTTCAGTACTCTTTGAATTCCTGCCAAAATTATCACTGATAAATATATACGAGGGCAATTTGATAAGTCAGTGAATTAAATGCAACACAGCTGCCATCAACTGCCGTCTATTAATAGACTACTGTTAAATTTTGAGCAACCTGTGTCATTTAATTTGTGTTTGACAGCCATTGAAAGCAGACAACCTCGTGAATTTTAACGAAAATTGAAAAAATGAATTTCGTGTGCTCACTGATAAAATGAAAGACTTGATAAATACTATGGGGATTCTGCACCAACAATTTTAATAGTAAAGAAGTGGTTTACTGAGTTCGTTTGTGGTCATACCAACACAAGTCCACGCTACTCCATCCAGCATATTCTCCAGATTTAGCCCGCTGCGACTATTTCCTGTTTCCAAACCTGAAGAAATGGTTGGGCGGTTAAAGATTTGGTTCTAACGAAGATCTTCACTAAAAAATATCTCTTATTAAAAAATTCACTGACTTATCAAACTACCCCCATATTAATAGATTATTTGCATTCCACGCCATCTCTTACCAAATAATCTTATTTACTGTGATGAAAACTTCTGTCGACTACAGGGCATCACGGGGCACAATTTTCATATTTTATATTTATTTTTGTACAATATTTAAATAATCTTGTCAATGAAAGTTTAAATATCGTGTTAAAATTTGTAAACTGGATGTATGAATCTATTCGCGTTATGTACAATTTTTACATAACATCATGACGACCAATTTGACAAGCAAAGGCACAGCAAGTAGGTTCACATCCAATATATTATTGATGATGTTAATTTTACGTGTCTTTTTGCAATATTTTTTTTTTAAGTTGACTAACTCCGTATGCTGATCAAGGAACTATTTTTTGTGTTCAACTGAGACGGGTTTTACTGTATATTTTACAGTAAAGTTAATTTATATTAACTAAAATCTTCGGCACCAAAATTTCGAATTTTATTCATTAGCCGACATTGCTGAGGGGTAGTCGAAAAAATTAGTAGATGACGCATAAACGTCTATCTCTGTCATGCAGACAGCTAATAGTAAGTCCGTTAAAAATTGGACTGGAACTCCATCTCGTGACTCAACTTGAGTTTTAATTGAAAGGGGTTTTGTAAAGTGGAATACTCTTCAACTCAGTGCCACATCTAGGAATTCGGTCACGAAACAATATGGTTTTCAAAGGAAAAAAGTTACAGAAATTCTGCTTTATGCTTGGTTCACGTATGCGATCAAAAAATGATTCGCGAATCAAAGGAAAATTAAATCATTGAAAACATATACAAATTTCGCCGCCCGAGATGAAATAATTTTAGCTTTGGGAAAATTTTGATCGGAAGAATTCCAACATAATAAAAAAAATAACAAATTATGAGTAATAATGCGAAATAATTACGCTCAAAGATTGGCTTGATTCGCGAATCATTTTTTGATCGCATACGTGAACCAAGCTTTAATCATTAGGATCGGCAAGCAGTATCTTTTTAAAACTCGCAGTTTCAGGCGACCAAACAAAATGAACCTGTGAATTTTCATAGCTCCTTTAATAGTATAGAAATAGTGCAGAATATCAAATCATTACCAAACTAAAATAAATTCTATATTGATTCGTAACGCATTCATAGATTATTGCATTAGATTAGAGCGTGATGGTTGCGTGATGAGAGGAACTATTGTCATCACGCCCAAACTCTGGCACGGGAGATTATACTTTCTTCCCATTTAAAGTATAATAGCGAACAACTGAAACGCATAATAGAACTTCTAACCGATACTGGTAATTGAAACATCATTAAGCCAAGAATCGTACCACGAAATTTAATAAAGGTCAATTCAACAAATAATGGCAGAGAAAAATAGTAAGAAGCCTTAGGTTATCCTTACCTATCTACCAACTCAAAATTATTATGAATTAAATTTCCACTAATTTTTGATGGATTACTGGATTCTGAATCAATGGTGATCATTTGCCAAAATTGATTATAAATCGAATTCAATTTTGTTGAACAATCACATTTATAAGTTTGACAGATATGACTAATGTTGATTTCAATTGATGAAAAAAAATTACACAGAGGGTAAAAATGGTACTCCAACAGCTGTTAAAATGTTCGATTGAAAACAAAAAAATACCACAAGGGTAATATTTTGCTACACCCGGGGTAATTTTCTCTACTTCTCGTTTTTTGGTCGAGTAATCCATTTTTGTTGTTGTCATACGCCATTTTTTCTATACTTGTTGTACGCCATTTTGTCTATACATACGTATTTAGTACACTGAGAGAAAAGTAAACTCATATTAAACGGTAACGGAACGATTCAAGGAAATTTCGTGTTTGAATGTGTGCTAAGCGGGTTCCATTTGAAACGCGATATTTTAAAACGCGATTTTTCAAAACGCGATATTTCAAAACGCGATATTTCAAAATGCGATATGGTACAAAACGCGATATGGTACAAAACGCGATATTTCAAAACGTGATATTTCAAAATGCGATATGGTACAAAACACGATATTTCGAAATGTGATATTTCAAAATGCGATACGGCACAAAACGCGATATGGTACAAAACGTGATATTTTTTATCATTAAATCGAATTACTGATATTGAGCAAAAGTGTTCGTGTTCAATACATAAAGGGTAATTTATTAAAGATTAGACGAAAATTTTCAAAGTGTTCAAGTTACAATATAAAGAGGTTGTCAGTATACAGAATATTTTTACCATTTTTGTAAAAATAAATATATGAAATTTCAAGGGACTGAATGAAAGTGTCCAAGATACAGAAATGCCCAACATTGACAGTTTTAATAAAATTCAATTTTTCATTCAATTTGCACCTGATATCAATTGACGGCCGAAAATTTTAACTGCGTGGTTATACTTCCGAATATGTTATAGAACTCCAAAAGTTCTGAAAATCAGTATACTAAGGTACTTTATAATGCTGATTACGAATATGGTCATGAATATATCCAGAAACGACCCCAAGTAGCTCTCAATGATCCTAAGTGGCCCTAAATGCCCCAAATGGTCTTAAAAGACAACCCAAACGCGAAAAAATATTTTCTTTTTTCGAAGCACAAATTATTTTAAATCATTTTATACCTTAAGATTGAGGGCTACCACCCCAAATCCCAACTTTTATACAAATAAAAAAATTTACTGTTATTTCAATTATTTTATTTCAATTTTTTTTATAATCCACATAGGGGACATTTAATTTTAGTTTAAAGGAATTTAAAAATCGATAGGAGTTGCAGTTTCGGATTGGGTTATATCAGGCGGGTGGCTCCGGTCGCTTCGCAACGTACATTCTGGAAAAGGGGAAATTTAATTTCAGTTTATAGGAATTTAAAAACCGATATTAGCTGGAGTATAGGATCGGGTTATATCAGATGAGCGCGTCGCTCCCAAGTTAAAAAAAAAAACTTCAGTTTATAGAAATTTAAAAATCGTTAGAGAGGGAGTATAGGACCGGGTTATATCAGACGAATCACTGCGCTCTCGTCACTTCGCAATGTGCATTCTGGAAAAAGAGAAATTTAATTTCAGTTTATAAAAATTTAAAAATCGATAGAAGAGGGAGTTTAGGATCGGGTTATATTAGGAGGGTGAAGGGGAAATTTAATTTCAGTTTATAAGAATTTAAAAATGGATAGGAGCGGAAGTATAGGATCGGGTTACATCAGGCGGGTGGCTGCGCTCCCTTCGCTTTGCAAATGTACATTCAGGAGAAGGGGAAATTTAATTTCAGTTTATAACAATTTAAAAATCGATAGGAGCGGTAGTTTAGGATCGAGTTAAACCAGGCGGGTGATGGGGAAATTTAATTTCAGTTTATAGGAATTTAAAAATCGATAGGAGTGGGAGTTTAGGATCGAGTTATATCAGGAGAAATTTAATTTCAGTTTAAAGAATTTAAAAACCGATATTAGCGGGAGTATAGGATCGGGTTATATAAGGTGAGGGCTTTGCTCCCTAGTTAGAAAAAAAAAACTTCAGTTTATAGCAATTTCAAAATCGATACGAGTGGGAGTATAGGATCGGGTTATATCAGGTGAACACTTCGCTCCTTAGTTAGAAGGAAAAACTTTAGCAGTTCGGGAGTACAGCAACGTATTATACAAGGAGGGTCACTGCGCTCCAGTCGCGTCGCTCCTTAGTTAGAAAAAATTTCAGTTTATAGGAATTTAAAAATACATAAAAGCGGGAATATAGGACTGGGTTATATCAGGCGATTCGCTGCGCTCCCGTCGCTTCGTAATGTACATTCTGGAAAAGGGGAAATTTAATTTCAGTTTATAAGAATTTAAAAATCGATAGGAGAGGGAGTTTAGGATCGGGTTATATCAGGCGGGTGATGGGGAAATTAAATTTCAGTTTATAGGAATTCAAAAATTGATAGGAGTGGGAGTTTTCGGGTTATATCAGGCGGGTCGGCCGCGGTCGCTTCGCAATGTATACATTCTGGGAAAGGGGAAATTTAATTTCAGTATAGAAATTTAAAAACCGATATTAGCGGTAGTATATAGGATTGGGTTATATCAGGTAAGCACTTTGCTCCTTAGTAAGGAAAACAAAACTTCAGAATTTAAAAATCGATAGAAACGGGGGGACAGCCCGTTGTTATATCAGGCGGGCCACTGCCCTCCTGTCGTTTCGCAATGCACATTCTTCTGTACCATATCGCGTTTTGTACCATATCGCGTTTTGAAATATTGCGTTTTGAAATATCGCGTTTTGTACCATATCGCGTTTTGAAATATCGTGTTTTGAAATATCGCGTTTTGTGCCATATCGCGTTTTGTACCATATCGCATTTTGAAATATCGCGTTTCAAAATATCGCGTTGTGTACCATATCGCGTTTTGTACCAGATCGCGTTTTGAAATATCGCGTTTTGAAATATCGTGTTTTGTACCATATCGCGTTTTGAAATATCGCATTTTGAAATATCGCGTTTTGTACCATTTCTCGTTTTGTCATATCTCGTTTCGAAATATCGCGTTTTGAAATATCGCGTTTCGAGCGACTCCGGTGCTAAGCATATATTTGCTTTAATTGAGATGAGTGTTACTAAATTTATTGAAATCGAGCAATCTGTTTTTGAGAAATAAATGTATAATTTTAATAAATATAATTTCTTCGATTGATTTTTATATTGTATTTTTGTAAAATATTTATTCTTCGTATGAGGCATTACTATCACATTTTGAGGAATAAGTTTCTCAATTTCAGTATTTCAAATTTACAAAAATATAAAATAATATCTCATTTCGAGATGAATTTTCGTTCCAAAACAGAACATTCACTTTTCATTTAAGTTTCAATTTTCTTAAAAAACATTGTTTAAATCAGAAACTGAGAATACCTAACATCGATTTAAGAAAACAAAATTTGATGTACTTGATGGATTTGCTTAAATCAAATATTTTTATTCTAAATTGGAGAAAGTTTATACCACATTTAAGAATGAATCTATTCTTGGATAGAGATTTGTATAAGTTCAGCTTATACTCTATATTTTTGAATAAAAATGATTTTTTAGATTTTTGAAATTTTTTATTAAAAATTAAATGTTAAAATTGTTTACAATAATATTAAAATACTAGAAATTTGGCGTAAACTGACCCATCTTCCAATATCCTTATTGAAATTAGTTTTAAATATATTTTACTATTCAAATTTATAAACTTGTATTCCACTAGTTCCTTCTTAATTAAATAAACATTAAAAATTATTTCAATTTTTTGTGAAATTAAATTTATAACTTATTTTTCGGTTAAAATATATTTAATTTTGAATAACGTTGGTCTTAATTGTACATCAGAAACTGAAACCATTTTTGAATAATAATCTGATTTATAAAAAACACAACAGATGCTTAAATTTTGTTTAATTGCTCACAAACAAATGGTACTAAATTTTATTATTTTAACAGTGCTATCTATAAACTCTTGTTAGGTAATAGAAAGTAAACACATTTAATAATAAATCTCTTTGCTATTGGAACTGGAAAATTAACTCTAGAAAATGTTACATTACATACATAGTATAATTTTTAATATATATGGCTTTAGATTCGTAAGGCATACACCAAAACATGCGTAACGGATCAGATTTTTTTCGGCATATTTTTATCGTATATTTTGCAATGATTGTTGTAATAAAACAATAATTGAAAGTTCCAAAAAGCACGAGGACACTGAATTTTCAATCGATGGCTTCCAAAGTTTTTTTTGTATTTTGTGTTTGATATCCGTCCGGTTGGTGGCAAGCAATAGTGGAGGCGTTTTAAAACTTCGAGATTTTGTAAATCTGAAAAAAACATACCTAATTATTAAGCAACTAATAATGTACCATAAAATTTAAAACATAATATCGAACAACCGAATATATTTTAAACATAAATATGTATAAGCAAAATACTTTTTAACACCACGATTCAAGCCCAGGGCTTAGATACTATTTTTTTTAATTAGTTCCAAATTTACTCTACGATGAATTAAAATAAACAAATTCTAAAACTTTTAAAGGGGAGTAATAAACTTAGATAAAATAATTTCACAATTCGTTTGGGCTTAAGATGCTGAACTTAATTCAATGATTCGATTTAAAAACTAAAACAATGTTCATAACGTATATATAATAATGGATTAAACCATCCGCAATCAAATTGCGCGTCGTATTCCATAATATTGTCTACGAACACCTAGCCATACAGATAATAAAAAATTTATATTAACAGTGTAGATTATGAAAACAATTTTGAAAATGAATAAGAAAAATAGTAAGTTATGCACGCGTAGATGTACACTACTGCTATTAGGTATGAAACTATTTGGATGTCTAAATATTATGAAATATATAGCCTACCATGTTCAAGATCTCCGAGGTTCCCTAATCGTTCTAATGGTTTAACGTCCATAGTGTTTCCGTTTAAAATGTTAACCAACACGTCTTGGATCCTAGGCTAATTCGATAGAAACGAAGTATTTTTATTTGGATAACGAATATCAAAACCAATATCGATCTATAAGTGAAAAATGTAAACGAAAGATTAATAAAGTAACACAATCAAGATAAAAAAATAACTATATTTTGTAAATAAAACTTACAAGTCGATGTCGTTCTGACAAAATTTACATAATTTTTTGTTCCTTGAATAGAGTGAATTCCTTGATCCTATCTAAGCTGGTTGCTTTCGACCTGATTTCCAAAGTTTCAGATGCTCATGGAAACAGTTTAACCATGTTTTGTCCTGCTTAAAATCAGGATTTTCGATTGCCTCAGTTTCGGATGTTCCTGTTATTTCATGTTAAAAATAAAACATACGCGTTACACGAAAGTTTTTTTTTATATACACTGCCAATATACCTGATGACTTCGATTTTGAACGTATTTCTGCCGTATGGTGCCGTATGGTGCCGTGTTATTCCTTCTTTCTCAAACGGTGTAAACAGTTTTTAAACTTATGATATACAATCTTCCTGAGGGATTTCGCTGGTTTGGTTGCAGATGGTCATAATAGTATTCCTGTGTAAACCTAAATATAGCCAACACGATTATTTTATTTTACAATTTTATGTATAGTATATCTATATACGCACACACACATACACTATTAACTCAAAACCATACACAAACTCTTAACGTTATATTTTCATGCAACTAAACGTATGTAAAAGTATACAAACCTAACGGCTTTACACGGGGATGGTACTTCTCTTTGACGCTTGCAATATCGTTTTGCTTTTGTCACATACATTTTATTTTTATTCACTTTTACGTTAAACACTTGAAATTTATAATTTATGAATTTCTAAGTTTTATTTTTATTACCACCAAAATATTGCTGAAACTTCCTTTTCCTTATAAAAGTAAAAAATATTATTTTAAGTCGCACCACACTACATATTTTATAAAATTGTTTTAACGCATTACCACTGCCTTTATAATTTTCGATTACACTAACCATTTAAGTAGCGAAAAAATTAACGCTATTTCATTAATTGTCTACTGCTTAAAAGAAGTTAATTCTTAATTCTAGAAAGAAAACTCCGCTTAACATTATTAAATTACTCTGCGTTTGAGATTACATCAACAAATCTATAGTTTTATTCTAAAAATGAGAATAATTCTAATAAACGGAATAAAATTGAATTTTTGTATTCTAAAGTAGAGATTTTTTAATCTTAAATATATTATTTTTAATCTCGTTTCCAATTTATTCACTACCATATATTGAAGAATAACCATTTTATAATTGAACATAAAATTAAAGAAAAGGACGCTTAATTTTTTTTAATAAAAAAGGTTTTAGTTTTAGAGGATTCTAAAACCCGTCCTTTATATCAAAAGTTCTTCTAAACAAGATTAAATTAGAACGACGACAACACGTACGATCCTTTACGATATTTGGAATACGTAATTAGCGTATTTCGTACTTGTTTGTGAATTTTAAAATCGATCATATGGTAAATTCTGAGAACTTCAACTGTTATATTAAAATTTTGACAGAAGGTTGCATTGATATTTTAATAGATTCACAAAGGTGTGCGATTTATTCAACTAATTACAGATCTAAAGGAAATTGACTATACGGATACGTATTATTATCCTATTGTACACTAAGTACTAAGGGTAATGTCCTTCTATGATACACTAGAGAATAGGTACTGATTAATTTCATAAATAAAGTAAACATTTAAAATAGAGTCTAAAATTATCAAAAGAAATGTAGTGTTTCTCAAAATTAGTAAATGCTATTGAATTAAAGAATTATTTTTCTTTTTTAAACTAAGAAACTTAGGTTTAAATCTATATTGCATTTTATTAATAAAATTAAGCGTAAGTGGCTTCATTTATTCAAATTATTCTTCCTTCAGCTAATTATTTCTTGAATTTTACTAAAAGTTGAATTTATTGATTCATTATTCGAATTTTCTTAAAATTAGAATACGATTATTCTCAGTGTAAGCGTAAACTGTTAATTCGAGTATTACGTTATGGATTACATTTTAAATCACATTTACTTCACATCAACATGATCATTCTCTTCACATTCATTTGATGAGGAATTTTTGGCACACACAATTGTCAATCATGGACATGACATGACAGCAAAGATGAAACAAATATATTGTTTTGATATTGAGCTGTGTAGTTCATATCTGTTCCATTGATACAAAATGAGGGTATAAAATAAGGGTATTATTTTTAGAGTAGGAAAATATCAATCGAAATCAATATAAGGAAAGAATTTTTAAAATCACACTTTCTCTGAGGTATCTATCTCAGAGAACAGCGACTGACTAGTCTCAGGGTTCAAAAATTGAACAACGATATTACTATTCAAGCTGAGGTGTACAAAGCGAATAGTTTCAAAGCAACGGTGATAGTGTTGACAGATGATGGCCCCGATCCACGGGAACAGCTTAAAAAACTGAATGGTCCTTTACAGCCCATACGATATATTGATCGGAAGTGGCAACTGCCAAAAGAGTTTTTTTGTTTTTAACCATTTGCTATATGGTTTCGGTTTGCCGTCTGTCCGTCTGTGTCCACGATAACTTGAGAACGGATGGAGATATCAACCTAATTTCTACACTAAAACTTCAAGTTAGAGCTTGAAAACTTATGAGATAGAGCCCAATTGATTTGGAAGTTTTTGTGTTTAGGGTAATCGGAGATATGTAGGGTTTTGTTAACCCCTCTCCTTAAAATTGATAGAATTTTTTTTTATTTTCTATTCTATTTTGGTTTCATAGAGCATATGAATGTGGAATAAAAATAAATCTCGTGTGGATGTGGGTTTGGTGTGGGTGGTGTGGTTATGGGGGTGGTATGCAAGGTGGTCGAAGTGGTGGTATGCAAGGTGGAGAACTGTGGGATGAGATAATTTGGGTTTGGTGTGGGAATTTGGGATTTGGTGGATGAGGATTTGTGTGGGTGCTGTGTGTGTGGGATTGGGTATGGAGGTTTTAAAGGATGCTGATAAGGGTGGTGCGGTATAGTATGATGTCTGAATAATCTTAAAGTTTACAAAACAAATTAAATACTTTTAACTGGTATCAAGATAATTTTATTTCTCTTAATATTATATCCACTTAGTTCTTTATAGGCAATAAAAATGCTTACATAGGTTCCGAACCTTTCCCGTCTTTTTTGCAAATATTTTGAAAAGTATATATTATTTATGGAAAACGATCGAATCAAAACAAAAATTTCAATTAAATTTCAAACAAAATTAGATAGTTTTTTACCCGCGGAAATGATGAGTTTTAATAAAAAAAAACACGGGAAAGCTTCGCAGCCGCACTCTATAAGCATTTTTGTTGCCTACCACCCACACAAACTCTCATCCAACAAATCCCAAACTACTACTGCGCGCCGTCAGCTGCTGGTGTGGCCACACCACCTTCATCTCTCTTGATACCATCTCGGGCAGTGGATGGTTGTGTGTCTGCTTTGACGTACTTATCACAAAAGTAGTATTTGTGTGCTTCTCTTATGATTATTCGGAGAATAGGCTACCTATTCTCCTATTACAGCACCTGTAACCTGTCAGAAATTGTGTTAAGAAGAAATTGATGTCGCAATGTTTTCTCTCTACCTATTCCGTATTTCGAGGAGTCAGGCTCCTGCCATTGCTCCACCATCAGCTTATTTTGAAACCCAATGTGCTATTGCCGCTCTTTGTCTAGCCATCAGGGTTAAAGCAGTCTCCTTCGAGACCGATCTATTAGTACTGCATAATTTCAGAGCTATGGATATTGGCATCCGATCAGGTTTATCAAGGATACTCTTGATCTCAGCAATCTTGTTTCACTCGAACTAGTTTCGCTCTCATGAGAATTTATCTTCTCGCAATTATTATTTGCTCGCGCGCGAACGACAAGCGACAGATCATATGCATATGGTACAAGTATTGCGCAATCGGTCAAATTGAGTCGGAGCACACCATCAAGTAGCACGTTTTCTATTATTGAGCCTTGTTGAGCCGATTCTGTAATATTATGCCAATCTGCAAGATAACTTTGGATCATTTGGCAATCATATCGGCTACAAACTGGTTTTCTGTAAGGAAGGGGGCAGTTAAATTCTGAAATCCCTGTGAATTGCTTCCAGAATTTTTGGCTGAATGTATACTTCTGCTGTAATCCTAACATTCCTTGGGGAATACCATCAACGCCTCCACGCTATTTTGAGAACAACATCGTACAATTCGAGCCTATGTAGTCGTTTTCTGTTTCGAAACCACCCGTCCAAATTGTTTCGTAACCATTTTGTAGGCATCTTCCCACAGATTTTCGTCAAGCAAGGAACAGAGGTGCTACCAGCCAGCAGGTTTAGATCGCCCAATCGCGACTTTTTTAGGGTTAGCGTAGCCAGTGAATATACGGCTCTGCCTCTTCTGTTACTGCAGAACTGCAGTATTTCATTGTATGCATCCTTCACCTTTTTTACAAGGTCCGCTGGTGTTGTAGCATTCGTGGTTATTGGGAGCCGGTGAATTGCAAAGCGTAGACGTTCGGTTTTTGAACTACTAACCACTAATCTGTCTTCTGAGCTGATTTGGCTCGTGAGAGTTATCGAAGCCGTCAGCTTCTACAATTATTGCATTTCAAAATGTTGCATTAACAAAATATTGCTTTTTTATTAATCTTGCAACTACAAAATGTTGCAAGTACCAAATCTTGCAATTAAAAAACTTTATTAATTATTTTGTGAAATTAGAACTAGGAGAAAAAAATACCGGGATTTTGAAAACCGGGATTTTGAAAATCGAGATTTCGAAAACCGAGATTTTGAAAACCGAGATATCCTAGTACACCCAAAATTTTACGCCTTTAATGCTTGAATATGATTTCGGCTATGGATTGCCACGGCTGACGCGTAGACGGCGCAATCTGGATGTCCAATTTTCACACACTTTTCGCAGCAATTGCGGCCGTATCTTGCTAATAAATCGCCGAATGTTGTGTTGCAATTGTTCAATCGAATCTGATTTTTCGGCGTAGACAAGTGTCTTAATATATCCACAAAGAAAAAAAAAATTTGGTCTGCGTCGGACCAGACGGTGGAAGTTATACTTCTTTCGCCATTTGCACACGCCCACTCACACACACAGACAGATAGGATATGTAAATGAAATATAAGACATTTTCCTCTGTTATTCAATATATTTCTCTTCAATATATTATTATAAATGACTTCAATATTATACTATACACCTATACATCATCATTATCAGTAATTTCTTCTATAATCATTCTTTCATCTTGGTTATTTTCTGGTTGCTCATTAGAAATCGTATTATATTCCAAGAAAGACACAATCGGTTTATGATAACTAAAGTAACTAACAAATATTCTAGATTCAAACTTCTCAAGATATCTACTAAATACAGCACCAATGGTCGTTCCGTATTTGGTCGTACTTTGATTCTTATCATTCGACATTACCAAGTCTAGGTTGTCTTTTAGGAAATGTATAAATGGCTCTGTTTTTGCATCGGAAAAATTTATGTTGAAATCGCCGCTCATTGTCATTGGGATTTCATGAAAATTTTCCTCGAGCAGTGCGGAACCTTCTCTAGTATACATTAATAAGTTTCGGTGTATAAACTTCATGATCTGGTTAACAGTTTTACTAGGGGAGATGTATATCGCCGCAACTACAAATTCTCGACCAGTTTCTGGAGCGCATTTACTGATACAAATTTCACCAATAGCAGACTGTGCTACAACAATAGATTCTGATGCCCCCGAATGAACATTCATGTGAGAAGTGACTGTATTATTATGGTCACTTGCATTGTGATAAATACCTACTCCCCCCGCAGGAACATTTTCCCGTTTGTACTTTGCTATGCATAATGAAAATTCGTAATGTCGATGTTTTGCCCATCTCTTACATGTCACCGCGGTCTCATTTCTCAATCAGAAAGTTCAGTACGGTGAGTAAAATTTGAAAGTCAAATCTGTGATCGAACATCCAAATATTGCCCAAAACCTTTACGCAGTCTCATTTCTGAATCAGAAATTTCAGTACGCTGAGCAAAATGTGAAAGTCAAATCTGTGATCGAACATCCAAATATTGCCCAAAACCTTAGCGTAGTCTCAAATCTCAACCAGAAATTTCAGTACGCTGAGTAAAATTTGAAAGTCAAATCTGTGATCGAACATCCAATTATTGCGCAAAACCTTAGCGTAGTCTCATTTCTCAATCAGAAAGTTCAGTACGCTGAGCAAAATTTGAAAGTCAAATCTGTGATCGAACATCAAAACATCACCCAAAACCTTAGCGAAATCTCATTTCTCTATCAGAAAGTTCAGTACGCTGAGCAAAATTTGAAACTGAAATCTGTGATCGAAGAAAATATTGTTCAGAACTTTACCGAAGTCTCAAATCTCAATCAGAAAGTTTAGTGCCCTGAGTAAAATTTAAAATCTGTGATTGAACGTTCAAATATTGTTCAAAAACTTGAATATTATAACCGCACAATTATACATTTCTGATTGTTGATTAATTTCTATTTTCACTTTCATTTTATAAGAGAAGGAGTACTCACTGTTTTGCTTGATGAACACTGTGAATGGAATTGTTTTTTTTTGTTTACGTTACACCACGTGCGGAGCAAGAATCCCCTGATTGTAGCCTGATTGTAGCACAGATTCGTTGATGAAAATACGATTATCAAATCAACATAGAAAACAAATCATTCAAAGACGATCAATAAATAATCATGAAAAAATATTTTAAAAACCACCAAAAACTACAAATCAAAGTAAATCAAACAATGAAAATGAAAAACACAATGACATTAACGAAAAATTTCTGCATGCGTATGGAAAATTTTTCTTGTTTTGTGATGTCGTTGTGTTTGTTTTGTTTCCTTCATTCGAATTTTTTTATACATACATACAAAACCGAGACAAGTAGAAACAAGCCTACTGCCTATACAAAAACGTACAATCATCGAATTGTCTTACTTTTTAGCGTGACGCGGTTTCTCGACCAGCACCCCATCCCAAAAGTCTCCAACGGGCGCAAAGAAGTATAACTTCAATAATCTAATGGAGTTAGATCACACGGTCTCGGCAGCCATTTAACAGGACTATTACGTGAAATTAGTCTTCCATCAAATGTTTCTTTGAGTAAATTAATTGTGTCCCGCGCTGTGTGGAATATGGCATCGTACTGTTCGAACCACACATCAGCAAAATTAATGCCAGCCAATTGGGGTACAAGAAAGTTAGAAATCATGTCTCTATACTGTTCACCGTTGACTGTAACATTCCGCGCTTCCTCGTTTTTGAAGACATTTTGACTAATGCTTCCGCCGGCCCATAAAGCGCACCAAACGGAGATTTTCTCTAGATGTAATGGTATTTCGCCTAAGATTTTTGGATTATCTTCACTCCAAATCCAACAATTCTATTTATTAACGTACCCATTCAACCAAAAGTGAGCATCATCGGTCAACAAAATTTTGTTTGAAAAATCAACATCAACATCAATTTGTGCTTCAGCCCATTGGCGGCGTGTGTGATGGTCGGATGGCTTTAATTCCTGCACAAGTTGAATTTTGTAAGTACTCAAGCCAAGATCCTTAGATAAAATCTTCCATAAAGTATGGTTGGACATATCCCTAGGGAGAGCAACGCTGAGAACGAGGTTGAATTGATTGATTTGGGTTTTCCTCAATTCTTCGCTGTACTGACGTCTTACTGCATGCGTATTATCATGTAGAGTATACAGCTGTCAGCTGTCAAATCGGTTGCCAAACAAAATGGTGTTGCCAACTTAAAGATGTGAGCCGCTAGAAAACACCCTTTATAACTTTCGTTAGGGGTTCGTCTGCTTCTTTGCTGCGTCAGCTTACGTTAGTTGAAATTTTTTTCGTGTGTAGTCATTGTCGGATGAATTTTGCCCCATATTTCTCTGGCTAGGTGCTCGCTGTTAGCTCCTGCTATTTTCGTCGTTTGTCCACTCTTCTTAACAACGGTCGTGCTAGTGTGCGTGGCGAAATATCTTTTGTTTGTGAGGGTCTATCGGGCTTCTCTGGTATGTTTTCAAATGCATGTTTTCTATTAGATAGTCGATACATAGCTATTTACACTCTTTACACTGCATATTTAAGCTGGTTTTTATTGCAAAAGTTTCCTTCTCCAATTTGCTAAGTGCAGCAGCCTCGTTTACCATTTGGTGATTCAAGCAGCTTTTTGAAATTTCCGTTTTTCCCTCATTTCTTAACGAATGGTTAAATTTGGAAAGTAGTATTGGTTAGGCTTTTTAAAGCGAGTTTTGGACATAATTCTAGGATCTGTTCATGCTGAACTAAACTACATAGGTAAGTCAGATCAGATTTTTTGATTAGAATTTTTACTATAATTTTTTGTTTTTTTGCGACCATATAAGTTCTTGCCGTTTCTGGCTAATATCTTAAAAATTTCCACTTGTAACCAATACTTCGGCTGTTTTTCTAATAGCTAGATCATATTAAGAATACATAAAAATTTGGGGAAATTTCTCTGTTAAAATTCTAACCAATCAGTGTTCCTCAAATTTTTTGAAAGTATTGGTTACTGGTGGAAGTGTAAGCAGAAAATAAAAAAATTCTAGTAAAAATTCTAATCCATACATTTTTTCTGAATTGTCCCTGTATGCGATACAAATTTTACAAAATTAAATTAAGAAATAGCCGACTTCCTTCCAGTTTGTGCAGATACCATTTTTCATAAGGGTTGATTATGAAATGGCCAGTTTGGTCCAGCACGAACAGGTCCTAGAGTTTTGTCCAAAACTTACTTTAAAGTCCCTGATCAATACTATACAATCCAAATTTCATCATAATTCGTTAAGAAATGGTGAAAATACGGAATATTGTTAAATTTTAAGATTTCAAATACCGAGTTCCTTTATTTCGGAGATCAATCAATTTACCATTTTAAGGATCACTTTTAATAATTTATTCCTTGAGATTTTTTATTTAGTGATGCATATTGAACAAAACATTTCCGTTGGTAATTACATAACAAAACAAATTTTCTTTAGTGATAGTGCTGCCAATTGCGGCGAGTAGCGCAATCTCCTATTTTCCGCTGTCAAGCTTCCGCTATACAGCATCACAAAATGTTCACGCTTCCATTTTTTCTATTGGCATAATGATGAAGGAGATATTGCCATGAAGTTTTTATTGGTTGCTGTTTTGTGAAATGTATAAATTAAAATTTACTGCATAATTATAAATGTTAACGTACGCCAGCCGTATGATGTATAGCGGTTATGTTGAATTTCTAGTTTAATTTAATTATATATGTAAATGTATAAAGTAAAATGAACATAATATTTATGTGCTGTAGTTACACATTATATGCTCGTCGTATTATACGAAAATATGAACGTGATCATTGTAGATGTGCGCTCATAATAAAAAAAAATTGCTAAACTTTATCGAAAATACGAAAAACTAAAAAAGCTTAAAAGTTAAGCTAACAAAAAATCTGAAAAGTTTTAAAAAAATTACAATATTTGTATTAAATTTAGATTAGCAAATTATAGTTTGGATTAAATGTTATATGCTCGTATGTATGTACATGGTACAGAGACATTTTAAAGTTATTATGTGTACATGAAAAAGCTTAACCTATAAATTTGTAGGTCTTATCCTAAATATATGTATACTCGTATGTGGTTTATATGGATACAGTATAATAGTAAATTGAAAACTACCAAGTAAACGTTTTTTAACTATAATTTTAAAATGTCGTTGGATCTTACATCCAAAAATTTTCCACATAAAGTGTTTTTTGACATTTCATTTTGGCCCAACACATCCCAAAACCACAACATTTTAAATAATTTCAATGAAATAAAAATGTCTGCGGGTATAAAACATAAAAACCACAAGTATAATGTAAATATATCTTTTAAATAGTTGGAAAATGTGGATATAAGAAAATTGTATTTAACATTCAATGATTGTCTCTGTAATAAATTACTTTTGTTATACTCTAAAAAAAAAACACAACAGAAACACAAAAGTAGCTTAATGATGATTACAATGATGAATGAATGGAACTTTTTATTTAAAAAAAAAACTTATTAAATTGTACGTGATTCTTTTATGTATTTCGAAATCAAATCTACGTTTGTCTTCAGCAAAAAATATAAATTTTGCGACTTTAGGTTACCTACGTTCATTAATTCTAAGTTCACATTTTAATTTTATTTAAAAAAATCGATCAAATACTTTGCTAATGGCTGATTTTGTGGAGAACGGAATATAAATTTGGTGTCATCATAGGAGGTCGTATTGTACTAAACTTTTAACGGGGCAATGGTAAAGTTTATTAACTAATAAAATTTTTAATATAAAACACAAATTGTAATTGGATATAAATAGAGAAATATTTTGAGACAGATTATCGGAGACTGGATTTTGACGAACCGTTATTACATTCTAATAAAATTTTATACCTCTCTCTCTCTATCTCTTTTCCCACTCTCACACACATTATCACCTACATCCGATGAAGGGATCTTTAATCTTTTCTCTCAATCGATTGTTTCTCCCCAAATTTAACGTTGATCTACTCATACTTACATCAATAATCCAAAATGACCGAAACAATCGGAATCTGTGACAATAAATTTTATCCGTTCAAAATCAGTAAGGCTAGCCATCAGGGTTTTTCGCAAAAAATTGAAAACTTTTTATTGTTGAAATTCCGGTTCAAAATGATTTTCGGTAATGTATATAACATGATTAGCCCGAAATTACCGGTAGGATGCGTATGGAAAGAGTGGTTATTGCAAGTTTCGAATTTTGAAATTCCACCACATTTGTAATCGAACTTGGATTGCAGGCGAATGAGGCGACATATTGCAGCAAATTTAACGTTGATCTGCTCATGCTTACATTAATAACCCAAAATAACCGAAACATTTGTAATCGGTGACAATAAATTTTATCCGTTCAAAATCAGTAAGGCCATCAGGGTTTTTCGCAAAAAATTGAAAAGTTTTCATTGTTGAAATTCCGGTTCAAATTGATTATAGGTGATGTATATAACATGTTAAGCCCGAAACTACCGGTAGGATGCGTAAATAAAGTACGGTTATTGCAAGTTTCGTATTTTGAAATTCGGCCACAATTGTAATCGAACTTGGATTGCAGGCGAATGATGCGACATATTGCAGCAAAATTAACGTTGATCTACTCATACTTACATCAATAATCCAAAATGACCGAAACAATCGGAATCTGTGACAATAAATTTTATCAGGTCAAAATCAGTAAGGCTAACCATCAGCGATTTTCGCAAAAAATTGAAAAGTTTTTATAGGTTAGCGGTGGATTATCTAAGCCGTTCCCAACCGCAGCTCTGCTGAGAAGAGAGTCTCAGAGAACGGGGGAGTGGTTAACCTCTGTTCATTAAATTCTGAGTGCCTATGATACCCAGTAAAAACCATCGACCACAAACCACGGTGAACTGAGCGTCACGCCTCACTGCGCTTTCGGGTCTCCAGGTAGTGAATAGGGAACCCTATAATTGGGAGTCCCCTGAATGAAATTGGTCCCATTAGTTTGGGATATCCATATGAATGGTTGAATTGGTGAGTAAACGTGGGAGGACCGGGGGCGCGGCGGGCGGGGTGCTCGGGGAGCCAATGGGCTGGATTAAGGTGTTATGCGATCCGTGCTGATGATCGGCTAAACTAGGGGTCCATTTAACAAAGCCCAGTCGTGAACGGAGCCCTCTGGATACCTGGCGACCTCCAGTTGTATTTAGCCTTACCTGCGTATACGGATCTCTGCGCAGGTCGACCTGTATTTCTCCGATACTCGTGGGAAAAACATTGAAACAAAAACAAGGGGACCGGTACCCACCCAAAACCGGAAAATGTCATGAGAGGAGTAACTCTAACCAGAAAGGTGGGGCTCCTTCATCTGAGGCAGGGATAAGCGACTCCATGGCATCGAAGCCAGGAGGAAGCGCAGCCGCCAAACAAATTAGCGGGGGATTGAGAGAAATCCCCAGCGAAGCGACGGTACAGGGAGAAACGGTCGGCATTTAGAATTCTGAAGAAACTGGCTGCGACCCCTGAGGGGCAGCTTACAGTAAAGCAGAAGGAATATGTAGCATGGGCTAAGAAAACTATCGGCTGTGATAGCTCGGAGAGGGTCCTTGTGTCTAAAAGACAGAGGTCCCAGGAGGAGCTTGAAGTGAGCGGCAGTAAGCGGCCCAAAGTGCAAGCAGACACGACTTCGGGTGCTCCTAAGGAACAGAAACTGAAGTTATTCAGTGAAATTGTTACGACTGTGTGGTCTTAACAAGACATTTTTGTAAATTTGTTTCTATTCTCCACGTGGTTTCTTGCGTCCGGGTTTTTGTTGTCTAAACGTGATTCTTGCGTCCGTGTTTTCGCTGTCTGAATGTGACTTCTTGGTGGATGGATTCCTGTGTGTTTTCTTCTGTTATGTTGGCAACGGAACGAGAATGGGAGAGAGAGAGAGAACAATGCGCATCGAGTGTGTGCAAAGTAAAACGTTTTGAAAAAAATGTTTTTTCTTGTATGTCTCTCTTTTGTACCAACGAAAATTTGGTATAAAGGAGAGACAGAGAAGAGAGATGCATTTTCTTCTAAAACGTTTTACGAGCTGTGCGACGCTCGAATTTTTTTTTTGATTATGACATTCGAGCAGTGATTTTCATACAGTGTGTTTGTATGATTTTTTTTGATTCAAGTTTTTGATTTTTTTTTGTGAGAAAAAAAAAGTCTAGTTTTGGATGTTATAGTGTTGAGTTTTTGGATTAGTATAAAGTAGAGTCGAGTCTTAAAACGGAAAAAAAATTACAGTCGAGTTTTTTGAGTTGTGTGCTTTTGCAACAAAATTATTGTTGGCATTATATTTAGTTTTGTAATAATTTTATTGGTTATTAGTAAATAAAAGTTTTATAATTAACGTGAAATTTTCGATTTACTCATTGTACCTACCGCAACCTGGTTTTTTTTAAAGAGTGGCCTAGTCTTAATCGTCATACTGTGAGTACCACATTTATCAAACGGGTTCGGCATTTAATTAAAGTGAGTCCCGCATTAATTCATCGGGAACCGATTTACGATTTATCAACGAGTATCGATTGGAAACCAATTGAACGATGGCGGCCGAGTTGTAATTTTCTACGGGTTACGTATTATTAACGGGTCCGGGTGTGGCGTCATCTGTAGCAAGACGTCTACAAGGCGCGAGGAAAGGCGAGGTCAAATATTTTTCCGGGTGGCCCGTTAGAGCCACATTTTTTTGGGGTTTGTGCGAGCCAACGCCCAACCTATTATGGCGAGAAATTTTTTTTTTGGTGGTATCGGTGGTCTGCCGCAACGGTATCGGTGGTCTGCCGCAACGGTAATCGGTGGTCTGCCGCAACGATCGGGTGGCCAACCGGTTGCCCGACTTTGTTAATTTTTGGTATCGGGGAGAGGCCCCGCAACGATACGGGTGGCCAACCGGCCATTTGTATTTATTTGGTAACGGGGAAAGGCCCCGCAACGAACGGTAGCCAACCGGCTATTGTTTTGGTTTTGGTATCGGTGGTCTGCCGCAACATTTTGAGTCCCAACCGGGCAAAATATTTGAGGATCAGCGAGGCAACGCCCAAGTTATTTTTTTTTGCGGCCAGTCGAGGCAAAATAATTAACGGCACCAAAGCCGCAACGGTCCGGGGCGGCGACCCTGAGGCATGACGGCCGCACAAGGCCGCAACAGTTTTAGAATTAATTAAGGTACCATTTTTTTATTTTATTTTTTTTCCATTTTTTGATTTCATTTTTTTTATATTTTTTTCATTATATTAAATTTAAAAAATTTTGTAATCGAGCGCCGCACAGCGGGTGCGCGCTCGGTACGTATTGTTCTCTCTCTCTTGCTTCTCTCTCGATCCCTCCCTTTCTTGTTTTCCTCGTGGGAAGTTGTATTTTCTTTTGTTTTCCTTTTTTTTAAATAAATGAAATAAAATGAATTTCTAAGTTTTCGGTCGGTATGATGGGAGCGGAGACTCCCTCTGTGTCGGTTTAGTGTCTGCGGTCCCTTGGTGCCCGCATCCGATTTCGTAACCGGGGCTTTGCCCTGTTTGAATTCGAATGGATGCGCGCACCAAGGCACCTCTACCGGTTTATCATTTTGTTGTGTTCGTTCCTCAGGTTCCGGCCGACGAATTTCGGCGGAACTCGGTTTTATTATTATTTGCGTTCCCCTAATTTTCTGTTATCACGGTGCAAGCCAGGAGCCCTGTATGCCTCAAACCCCACGACCTTAGCACTTCTCCCTGAGAACGTAGCCGGCAAAAAATCACCGTGGAGGCCTCTGCATGCGCTTAGTGAAATCTGCAGGTTGGCAGTAGCCAGCCTGTAACAAAATCCTGCAGGAGCACGTGTTGATGCTAGCCGTCATTGACAGAGGTCAGGAAGATGGGAGCATCACGTCGGAGAAGTGGAGGGTAGTGTATAATGCACTAAACTCCATATTCTTGAGGATCCTGAGAGAAAATCCGGGATCCCCTCCGTCCTGCAGAGATGCGGGATGGCACCAAGGGCGCGTTAAGCTTACTGCGTGCTCGGACCAGAGATCGGTCGATCTCTATAAAAGGGCAGTGGCGGAGGTGCTTGAAGCAGTCAGCAGAGGGGAAATCCCAAGCAGGCGGAGGGCACGCGTTTGGTTACCAACCGAGCCGGATAAGCCATAGGAGTTCATTGAGATTATCCGGGCCAGTAATCCCTATCTTCCAACGGAAAGGTTGAAGGATTGTGAAGCAGGAGGAGGCTAAGGGAGGCTTTAGATTGGCAATCATGCTGATCAATAAGAAAACCCTGGCCTCCCTTGCTAGATCTAAGGGAGTGATCAACTTCTGTTTCGGGTCGATCACTCTTAAAGTTTATAGAGAAGGTGAAGTCAATAAGGGCGCGGAAGACCAGCCTGTGGGCGATGGCGAACGGACCCAACAGGAGACGAAATCAACGAGCCAGATGGCACTATCCTGATTCAGGGAGTGCAGGAAGAGGTGAGTAAGGTAAATAACAGTGGTTAGCATTGTACAAATAAACCTACATCACACGAAGGCTACCTCGGTAGCTCTCGTACTCAGACTGACTAAGTCAGATGAGGACTTGGTGTTAATCCAAGAACCTTGGATTAACAATAACAGGATCTGTGGCCTCAGAATGAAAGAGTATAAATTACTATACTCAAGCAACTCTGAGAAGATCAGATCGTGTATTTTAGCGATAAATAATTTGAATATTTTTCTTCTTCCACAATTTAGTAGCGGGGACGTTACAGCGGTTAGCGCTGAGGTTGGCTGTGAAAAAATATGGCTAGCCTCAGTCTATATGGATCGCAAGAAGGAAGTTCCACCGGATAACCTGGGGAACTGATCCGGGAAGCAGGTCAGAGAAAGGTAGGTGTGATACTTGGATGTGATGCAAACGCGCATCACACAATCTGGGGAAGCACAGACATTAGCGAGAGGGGTGAGTTATTTTTTTGATTACTTATTAAATACTAACCTTGTAGTTTGCAATATTGTGTGTGAACCAACATTCATTGTTCCCGTGGCGAGCTGCAGCTATCGGGGGGGTCACAGGTGGTGGATAGTGAATGGCCTATCGATAGGTAGGTTAGCGGTGAATTAAATAAGCCGTCCCCAACCGCAGCTATGCTGGGAGGAGAGTCTCAGAGAACGGGGGAGTGGTTAACCTCTGTTCACCAAATTCTGAGTGCCTAGGATACCCAGTAGGGAAATGCGAACTGATGGCGCCATAAAACCATCGACCATAACCACGGTGAACTGAGCATCAAGTCTCCTTGTGCTCCCGGGCCTCGAGGTAGTGAATGGGGAACCTATAAACGGTAATCCCATGAATGAAGTGGGTCCCATTTGTTTGGGATATCCATATGAATGGGTGAATGAGTGAGTGAATGTGGGAGGAGGGCGAGGGTGTGGGGGGTGGGGTGCTCGGTAAGCCAATGGGCTGGATTAAGGTGTTATGCGACCCGTGCTGATGATCGGCTAGGATGGGGGCCCATTTAACAAAGCCCAGTCGGGAACGGGGCCCTCTGGATACCTGGCGACCTCCAGTTGTGTTTAGCCTTGCTTGCGTAAGTTGATCTATATTTCTCCGATACTCGTGGGAGAAACATGGAAGAAACAAAAGAAACTAAAATGAAAGGGACCGGCACCCTTCAAAAACCGGAAAAAGTTAGCAACTCTAACCGTAAAGGTGGGGCTTCATCGTCAGGGTTAAGCGACATTTTGGCATCGAAGCCAGGTGGAAGCGGAACCGCTAAAGGAAATAAGGTGGAATTGAGAGAGATCCCTCAGTCGAAGCGTCGATACAGGGAGAGACGGTTGGCGTATAGAATTTTAGAAAAACTGGCTGCGACCCCTGAGGGGCAGCTTACAGTAGAACAACGACGATCTGTGGCATGGGCTAAAAAAACTGTCGGCCGTGACAGCTCGGAAAGGGCCCTTGTGTCTAAAAGACAGAGGTCCCAGGAAGAGCTGGAAACGGGCGAGAGTAAGCGAGCCAAGGTCCAGGTAGAAAAGACGTCGGGTGCTCCTAGGGATCAAAAACTGAAGCTATTCAGTGAGATCCTAAAGGAGCACGTGCTGGTGCTAGCCGTCATTGACAGAAGTCAGAAAGATGGGAGCATCACGTCAGAGAAATGGAGAGTAGTGTTTAACGCACTAAACTCCATTTTTCTGCGGATCCTGAGAGAAAATCCGGGATCCCCCCCGTCCTGCAGAGATGCGGGATGGTACCAGGGGCGCGTGAAGTTGACTGCGTGCTCAGATCAGAGATCGGTTGACCTTTACAAAAGGGCGATTGCCGAAGTAGGCGAGGTGTGGTCGGGCGCGAGGCTTGAGGCAGTCTGCAGGGAGGAAATTCCGAGCAGGCCGAGGGCACGTGTTTGGCTGCCAACCGAGCCGGATAAAATAGAAGAGATCCTTGAGATCATTCAGGCCAGTAATCCAGATCTTCCAAAGGAAGACTGGAGGATTATAAAGCGAGAGGAATCTAAGGGAGGCTTTAGATTGGCAATCATGCTGATCAATAAAGAATCCCTGGCTTCCCTTGCAAAATTAAAGGGAGTGATCAACTTCGGGTTCGGGTCGATCACTCTCAAAGTATATAAAAAGGACGAGACCGACGCAATTGCGAAAGACCAGCCTGGGGGTGACGGCGAACGGACCCAGCAGGAGACGGTCAAGCGGGGTGAGGACGGCCAGGAAATTAATGCTTCGGCTCTGGGAAGCATAGTTAGGGGAGGTAGCCTCCTCTCTCTGGAGTCTGATGGGGACATCCTGTCAGGCTCTCGACGAGAGGAAGACAGCGTCCGGAACAAAGAGGTAGATGGCACTATCCTGATGCAGGGAGTGCAGGAAGAGATGAGTAAGGTCGATTACAATGGTTAGCATTGTACAAATAAACCTACATCACACGAAGGCTGCCTCGGCAGCTCTCGTTCTCAGACTGACTAAGTCAGATGAGAATTTGGTGTTAATCCAAGAACCTTGGATTAACAATAACAGGATCTGTGGCCTCAGAATGAAAGGGTATAAATTACTATACTCAAGCAACTCTGAGAAGATCAGATCGTGTATTTTAGCGAAAAATAATTTGAATATTTTTCTTCTTCCACAATTTAGTAGCGGGGACGTTACAGCGGTTAGCTTTGAGGTTGGCTGTGAAAAATATGGCTAGCCTCAGCCTAAATGGATCGCGAGAAGGAAGTTCCACCGGATAACCTGGGGAACTGATCCGGGAAGCAGGTCAGAGAAAGGTAGGTGTAATACTTGGATGTGATGCAAACGCGCATCACACAATGTGGGGAAGCACAGACATTAGCGAGAGGGGTGAGTTATTTTTTGATTACTTATTAAATACTAACCTTGTAGTTTGCAATATTGTGTGTGAACCAACATTCATTGTTAGAAATCGACAGGAGGTTCTAGATGTGACCTTTGCGTCAGAAAAAATTTTTCATATGATCAGCGAATGGAGAGTGGCGAAGAAGCACTCATTTTCTGATCATCGATATATTACATATAACCTCAACATCAAACCTGTTGTCCGGAAAGCCTTCAGGAATCCCAGAAGAACGAACTGGACCAAATATAGGGAGGTGTTGGATGAACTATTGCCGCTGGAGGTTCCTGGGCTTCCAGTGACAGTAGAGGAATTAGATTACATGGTTGATATTGTCACAAGAGCATGCAATCTTTCATTTAATGCTGCGTGCCCCTTAATAAAACCTAGGGACAGGCAGAAACCGACATGGTGAACCACGAAGTTGGGAACCTATCGGAGAGCGTGTAGGACAGCCTTTAACAAGGCTAATAACAAGAGAAAGATTCGGGATTGGGACTCCTATAAGGAGGACCTAAGAAAGTACAAAAAAGAGTTGAGGAGGGCACAAAGAGGGTCTTGGAGATTCTTCTGTTGTAGAATGGAGGAGGTCTCTAAGAATTCTCGCCTTAGGAAAATTCTAGCTACTAACCCAACCAATCCTAGTTACTTAATTAGGCTGGACGGGTTATGGACAGCTTCAAGTGCGGAATCATTGGAGCTTCTCATGGAGACCCATTTTCCGGGAAGCGTTGATGGCTCGGTGGAGCCTGGAGCTCATCGAAGAATACCTTTAATAGGTGTGGATGGTATCGTGGACAGGGAACGAATACGGTGGGCGCTGAATGGTTTTAAACCTTATAAATCGTTGGGCCCAGATCGGATTATACCAGCAAAGATCCAAAGGAACTCTGCAGTTATTCTCCTCTGGCTAGAAGTTATCTTCAGGGGATGTCTGCAATTGGTCTATATTCCCAGGAAATGGACGGAGGTCAGAGCGGTTTTTATCCCGAAGTCGGGAAAGAGTTCACAGGCTTATCCAAAGGACCTGAGGCCTATAACTCTATCATCCTTTCTGTTGAAAACCTTGGAAAGATTGATAGACGTACTTATTCGAACAAAAGTTGAGCCACAGAGTTGGGCAATGTCGCAACATGCATACTGTAAGGGGAAGTCAGTGGACACAGCTCTGCACGATCTAGTACGTATGATTGAGAAGTCAATTTACTCGCAAGAGTTTTGTATGGTAGCATTTCTCGACATTGAGGGTGCCTTTAATATTGTAAAAACAGAGGCGATCATGTAAGGATTGTCATTCTTGAAGGTGAACTACCCTATAAGTAGGTTGATAAATCAGATGCTGGTAAGCAGGATTATTACCTCGGAACTGGGGGAGTCCACCATTAGAAGGCGGGTGGTTAGAAGAACACCGCAGGGAGGAGTAATGTCCCCCTTTCTTTGAAGTGCAGTGATGAATGGATTGCTGTTGGAACTGGAGAAAGAGGGGATGGAGGTTGTAGCGTATGCAGGTGATGTAGCAATAGCTGTCTCAGGCAAATATCTGGATACGATTAGGGACGATTTGCAGAATGCACTCCTGATCGTTACGAAATAGGCCTGCAAATGCGGATTAGGGATTAACTCGTCCAAGACAAAGCTGGTACTATTTACCAAGAAATATAAAATTCCGGTAGTTAGCCCTCCTACCGTGAACGGCATTAGACTGGCTTTTGCTGACAGAGCGAGATTTTTGGGCATAATCTTGGACAGTAAGCTCAGCTGGAAGCCTAACATTGTAGAAAGGGTGAATAAGGCTAACATAGCCATTTACTCGTGTAGGAACGCCATAGGGAAGAGATGGGGTTTGAAACCAGAGCTGGTACACTGGCTCTATGTCGCAGTGGTAAGACCTGTGCTGATGTACGGGGTGGGCGTGTGGTGGCCGGCTCTAGAAAAGGTAATTTACATAAGGATGTTGGAGGAGGTGCAAAGAACGGCCTGTATGCTTATAAGCGGGGCGCTTATGACAACACCTACACGCGCTTTAGAGGTTATGTTCCACCTTATGCCAATCGAATTTTTCGGTAAACAGATGGCAGCCAATGTGGCTACGAAGCTCTCGGCTGTCTCTCAGTGGATGTGCTTTCCAATGGGACACTCGACGATAGTTAGATCACTAAGGGGATAACTGGTGAATCTTGATTATATTAAACCAACGTTGTGCTTCGATAAAGGTTTCTGGATCATTTGTCCTTCGAGGAAATCCTGGAGGAACGGATCAATACTGGAAAACGAGGCACTGCAATTTTTCACGGACGGCTCTAAGCTAGACGGCAAAGTTAGAGCCGGAGTCTTCTGTGAGAAGCTTAATGTTAATATTTCTGTTCGTCTCCCTGACTACTGCAGCGTGTATCAGGCTGAAGTGGTGGCGATAGGGGAAGCCGCGAAATGGTTGAAGCATAACGTGGTATCCGTGAGGGACATCGCGATTTATGTGGACAGTCAAGCGGCACTCAGTTCACTAGAGGCTGTTTCTCTGAAGTCACGGTGGCGCTGAATTGCCGATCATCTCTTAATGAGATGAGCGAGTATTTCAGTATCCAGATAATCTGGGTCCCTGGGCACTCGGACGTCACGGGAAACTGCAGGGCAGATGAACTAGCTAGATGCAGCCGGAAAGGGCAGGTCTGGGGAGACCTATAGCAGCGCTCAAATTAGCGCTCAGTAAAAACGCAATCGCCTTGACAAACGAAAGGTGGACCAACACCCTCACGTGCAGGGTAGCAAAACAGGTTTGGTCGTAGGGATACTCACAGGACACTGCCTTTTTGGGGAACATGCGAGAAGGTTGGGTCTAGAGACGAATGATTTTTGTAGAAGTTGTATGGACGAAGAGGAGGAAGAGACTTTAGATCACTTCATATGCTCGTGTCCAGCACTGGCATACAAAGGACTTAAGTACTTGGGTGTGTACGATATGGACAGCCTTTCTGAACTCGCGAACTGTGGAGTGCGAGATATTTTACGCAACATAAGTAGCTCCAGATGGTTTCACCGGGAGTAAGGAGATATTGGATCCTGTGGTATCACAATGGGCCATTACCTAACCTAACCTATTGTTGAAATTCCGGTTCAAATTGATTATAGGTGTTCGGGATTCTGTACCAATGAAAATACCTACCTGCATTCAGCTGTCTCACCCTGTAACACATGAAGCAAATAAAAAGGCGGCAAACTAAAAAACTAGAAATAAAATTAGTTTCATATTTACATTGCAATATTAACTTACCATTTTTCCTTGCATCTAAATGTATACCTAGAGTTAAATAATTCATGTAACCATTAGTTTATATGATTTGTAATATAATTTATACTTATTTATGAAACAAATCTAAACATTCCACCATTTGCTGAGAAATGTCACTTTTGTCTACACAGCTTAAACCAAAAACGTACTAAAGGATTTGGTTGCATACATTTATTCTGTACTTGGGATGTGTTCGTAATTTGGTATAAAAGGTCGTACCAACATTTTGAAACATTTGTGAATTTTAGAAGAATTTAAATTGGGATGTTAGCATATTCTGTTGCTACGGTTGTTTTAACGTAGTTGATTGATGTCGGTTTTCCGATACTTTTAATAAGTTGAACTAGAAGAAACATCTCCAGCAGTTGTAGGAGTAACTTGTTTTTGTTTCTGATCTTTGAATATACTATGTATTTTAAGTCATCAGCTTTAATTAAAATACCATTCTAAATTCAACTCCGCATACAGATTTTCAATATAGATGTTTTAATGCAAATTTGTGGAATAAATTGAAGTGGTACATACTCAAAAAAAAAACATAAATAACCGACATAAATCTATTTCAAATATCTGTATACATAGAAAATATAGAAAAACTAAACCAGAATTCTATTTTTCAATCCTGTCATTTCCAGACATTCCAATCGAAATCAAAGAATTGTAATAAATAACAGAAACCCAGTTTTTGTTGTTGTGTTTTTGCTTTTTTTCCTTCTATAAGCATAAGGATATCGTGTTATGTATTTGCATTGGTAAAAAACTTGTTTTGAAATGCCAAATAAAGATTTGGATTAGGAACGACCCAAAATCGGATATGAATGACAAACAAGAAAATATTTTTGTTTCGTGAAGTTGATTGGTAAACTTTTTGACACGTTAGTGATTAAATAGGAAATTTTTTATGTTACGGTAAATTGAATAGGGGGGGGGGGAGCGAGGAGCAGCAAAAGAAAGACAGTCCTCTGTGCCAACTGGTTGTTGTTGGGGTACTTTTCTTATGATTCAATATATTGGGGATCACTCAACCTTTTTTTTTGTGAACAACCTGACCTTCTATAATTTTTTAGGATTTCCTTAAATTTTGCTTGATTTCAGCAACTGACTAATCAGTTGTGCCTGGTTATGTTGCAACTTGTTAAAAGAAGAACAACATTTTTATTCTTGTAGTTTTGATCTGGGCAGCATACGCTAATCAATTCCATTAATCTGCTAGCTTAAGTTCCTGCACTATCTGTATTTTATACGGATAGTCATGGCAACATCCTTTCAATCCTCTGGAGCGAGGTTAAAAATCCCCAACTTCTGGGATCGCCTTCGAATTGACATTGAAGGCTCTTTTTCAATGCTTTGGTGTTATTAATTACCAAGGTTGACGCTTCAATAATCTGAAATTAGATAAAGAAAAATATTTAGTTGTAGAAAGTTATTTGAATTTTAAATGGTGTTTTGAGTTTTGGGCCTCCCTGCGTATAGGCTCCATATATTTTAGATATAAGTGGAGTAACGAACAATCAGATTACTATAAAATACAATTTCTTGGTAGTTTTTATTAACCACTCAATTTGGGCACCTATCGGGATAGTCTCTCGATGTTTAGCGTAACACTTATCCTTAATAGGTCCCCAAAAAAAAATTCAACGGAGACAATTCGCACCTGCGTGGTGGCCAATTGACATCTCCGTTACGGCTGATTATTCGATCTCCCAAGACAGTGTGATTCGGCGTATGAATATGTGGGCGGAAACATCAGCGGAAATGGATCAGCCAAAACTTGAATATTTTTTTAAGGCCTTGCAAGTCAGAATCGACGCTCTGGAGTCATTGAGCTCTTTAATCAAGCCGAGAAATCCTAAAAGTTCTATCAAAGGGCACGTAGTCGCAAGTGAATCAACCATCTATGAACGTGCTTTCTGCTATAATAAAACTCATTCCCTATTTGGCTGTCATAAGTTTAACAATTTGAATATTAACCAACGTAGGGAATGGGTTAAAAATAATCGAAGGTGTTTGAATTGCTTAAACCGACGACACGCAATATTTAATTGTCAATCAAAGTGCCGATATCGAACGTTTTCCGGTAAACACAATACATTACTCCATGTCAATGTCGTAGAAACCAAAGGAACGCTTGAGACTTGTGAATCAAATTCCAATCAAGATGATTCAAAGACCAGTTTAAATTCATCAGTTGTTGTGCCAAGGAGCTAAAACTCATTTCAATTCAACCAACAGCTCAAATTACCGTAATAGATTCTCATGGAAAAACTCAAAAATGTCGAGGGTTGTTATATTTAGTTTCTCAAGCTAGTTTTATTACGAACTCCTGTATGCAACGGGTAAATTTAAAAAGATCTAATTCGCGAATTTCAGTAATTGGTCTAGGACTGACTAAAGCTGGGCAGTCAAGAGGAAAGGTGACATTAGTTGTACAACCACCAGACCCGAATTTGAAATCAACGCGTTAGGTTTATCAAAACTAACATCCTGTTTGCCAGCACAAACGATTAGCGGCATTTCGGTGAACATGTGGCATTCATTGCAGTTAGCCAAATATTAACAAGCCAAACGCAATAGACATTTTAATCGGAGCTAATCACTTCTTTGCTATTTTGCTTAATGGACGAAAACAGCTTGGAGAACACGAGCTCAACGAGCATCGCCATACAGCGTCTGTATCATGAGCTCATGGATGAACACGAACAACTGAAACACATGGATAAAATTCCAGAAAATAAAATCATAGCTGATGGATGTTATCTGCCACATCATGGTGTCTTAAGAACAGCCAGCCCCACGAAAAAACTGCGAGTAGTGTTCGCCGGAATTATTCTCTGAATAGTTACTTAGTCGTAGGCCCTACTATTCAGTCAAATTCTCAATAATTATTCGTTTCAGAGAACATTAAATAGCCATCTCTGCCGACATCGAGAATATGTATCGTTAGGTATTGATCGATCCAAAGTATAGAAGGTTCCACCAGATTGTTTGGCGCAAGCACTCATCACATCCAATGTGTCATTATCGATTATCAACGGTCACTTATGGATTATCCAGCGCATCATTTTTTAGCAATACGACGTCTAAGTCAAATAGTTGAAAATCAAAAACATTCCAGCCCAATTGCGTGTCATGCAATTGAGAAAAGTATTTATGTAGACGACTTAATGACTTTAGTAGATAATATCAAATATGATATCAGCAATATCTTAAGCCAATACGGATTTCAATTAAGAAAATGGTCTTCAAATTATCCAGAACTATGTCGCAAAACATCGTTTCAAAATCATGCAAATTTTACGAAAAGGGTCGTTCTTTCTGAAGCCCGTAGGTTATTTGACCCACTCGGTTGGCTAACAACTGTCGTCGTTCAAGTGAAAATATTTATGTAGAAGCTTTGGATCCTAAACTTGAAATGGGATGACGCGCTATCTGAGTAACAAAAGCAGCAGTGGGAGGAAATCCGATCCAATCTACAAGAAATTGAACTTGTTGCATTACCATGGTTTATACAATCTTCGAGTTATTCCACAGTTGACATTCATGAGTTTTGCGATGCCAGCGAGAGTGCTTACGCAGCTGCAAATTACTTAAAGATTACCACGCCGAGAAAGGGAGTCTTTGTGTGCACGTTAAATTGATTGAAACCGTAAAACAAGAAACAAGTTTAAAAATCAACAACATTCTGGCGTGGACTGATTCGAAAATCGTGCTCGACCGGCTTGCAAATGAACCTCGTAGTTGGGCAACATTCGTGGCTAATCGAACGTCATTGATTATGGATATTGTTCCTCGATGCCATTGGAGACACGTACCATCATAACAGAATCCTGCAGATTGTGCCAGCCGAGTCATTCAAAACTTCGGGAACATAATTTATGGGGGCCCACGCAACAAAGCAACTATGGATGCAAACAAGAAGAGCAATTAATCAAATTGAATGTAATTTCGGGATTTCTGTGCAACGAACTACTCGACTCATCACTATCAAAATATTGCTCAGTAAAGCCGCTTTTTTAAGCCGCTTTTTGAAGCCGCTTTCTGAAGCCGCTTTATGTGGATTTCTGGGATTAACAAACACCAAACAATAGTTGTTACGCCAAAAATGTCGTAACAAAATATAAAATTAAAGTTCGGAAGCCATTTTGTGAAGCCGCTTTTTGAAGCCGCTTCTTGAAGCTGTTTTGTGAAGCGACTTTTTGAAGCCGCTTGTTGAAGCCGCTTCTTGAAGCCGCTTGTTGGACCCGCTCCTTGAAGCTGCTTCTTCAAGCCACTTCTTGAAGCCGCTTTTTGAAGCCGCTTTTTGAAGCCGCTTCTTGAAGCCGCTTCTTGAAGCCGCTTTTTGAAGCCGCTTCTTGAAGCCGCTTCTTGAAGCCGCTTCTTGAAGCCGCTTCTTGAAGCCGATTTTTGAAGCCGCTCCTTGAAGCCCCTTTTTGAAGCCGCTTTTTGAAGCCGATTTGTGTGGATTTCTGGGATTAACAAAAAGTCGTAACAAAATATAAAATTAAAGTTTGGAAGCTGTTTTGTAAAGCCGCTTTTTGAAGCCGCTTCTTGAAGCAGTTTTGTAAAGCTGCTTTTTGAAGCCGCTTCTTGGAGCCGCTCCTTGAAGCTGCTTCTTTTAGCCGATTTTTGAAGCCGTTTCTTGAAGCCGGTTCTAGAAGCCGCTTCTTGAAGCCGCTTTTTTAAGCCGCTTCTTGAAGCCCCTTTTTGAAGCCGCTTTTTGAAGCCGGTTTATATGTATTTCTGGGATTAACAAAAAGTCGTAACAAAATATAAAATTAAAGTTCGGAAGCCTTCTTGAAGCCGCTTCTTGAAGCCGTTTTGTGAAGCCAGTTTGTGAAGCCGCTTCTTAAAGCCGCTTTTTGAAGCCGATTCTTGAAGCCCTTTTTTGAAGCCGCTTTTTAAAGCCGGTGGAGGGGCAATCCACTTGTTGACTTAAATGTTGATGTGAACAAGCAGCCTTGCGAGTCTTCCCTGTTTATTATGGTGGTTACAACATCTTTAATAACTTAACACTTTTCGCTTTTAACAATGATTTGTTAAATTTAAGTTTTTTTTTATTTTAATTATATTTTAATTTACAATTTGCTGTTACTTGTTGAATCGCACCGACATGACTAGCAAAAAAAAAAAATTTACGTTTTACCCATTTTTCCAAAAATGTCATGTTGGTACGACTTTGTACTAAATTACGAACACATCCCACGTCGAGCATAAATGTACGCAACCAATATTTGGTACATCTTGTTTCAGTGTGTTTGAACAAAAGTGACATTTCGTGAAAAATGGATGAATGTTTACATTTGTTTGCTATGGTAAGTACAACTTATAAATTACATTTGAATTGATAAATAATTGATTACATAAATTGTTTAATTTTAGGAGTGCATTCAGCTGCACAAAAGGGTAAGTTGATATTGCGATAAATATATGAAATTAGTCTTATTTCTACTTTTAGTTTGTTCCAGTTTTGTTTGTTTGTTTATTTACTAATGTGTTGCAGGGTGAGACAACAGGATGTAGGTGGGTATATATTATCCTTTTTTTTATGTGCACAGAATCCCGAACAGCCGGTAATGTGGATTTCTGGGATTAACAAAAAGTCGTAACAAAATATAAAATTAAATTTCGGAAGCCGTTTTGTGAAGCCGCTTTTTGAAGCCGCTTTTTGAAGCCACTTTTTGAAGAAGCTTTTTGAAACCGCTTTCTGAAGCTGCTTTATGTGGATTTCTGGGATTAACAAACACCAAAAAATAGTTATTACAAAATTATCGGGAATATCCGGGTACATGTACAATTTTGAGGCGTTTACTGGTTTGGAGAACAAAAAGCGACTTGCGATGGAAAACAATTTAGGCGCTTCGGCAAATGTAGTAATGCGCTTGTTGCGTGATGTACCACGGCATGTTAATCATCAAATATATTTTGACAATTACTGTACATCAATCCCACTTATTGTATGAGATGTATCGGCACTATACGAAAAGATCGTATTCCTAATAATAAACTTCCAAATATGGAAAAGACGAATCGTGGCTCTTGTGAGGAGCGCAGTGCCAATGTTGAAGATACACCCATATGTCTAATTTCTTGGAAAGATAATAAAGTGGTGACACTTGCATCGAGTTTCACAGGCATTAATCCACTAAAAACACCAATCCGTTTTGACAAAAAAAAAGAAACGTCGGATCACAATTAATTGCCCCAATATCATAATGGAATACAACAAACATATGGGGGTGTTGATTTGATGGATTCTTTTATTGGACGACAGAGAATTACCATGAAATCGAAAAAATGGTATATGCGAATCTTTTTCCATTTGATTGACATCGCAGTAGTAAACAGCTGGATCGTATATCGAAGAGCTTGAAAACTAAAAGGAGAATTTCCCCAAACTCTACCTAAATATCGTATCGAACTGGCACAATCTCTTTGTAAACACAATTCATCGTGTCCAGTAAGATCCTCTCCTAGAAATCACAAAAGTTTGGAACATAAGAGAAAGAAAGCTACTGCCTCTGCCATTCCTCCGCGTGATGTGAGAACTGACCAAATTCAGCATTTTCCAGTATACAACACCCAAAAATCAATTAGATCTCAAAGCCGATGCAAAAACGGGTCTTGTAAATATTTTACAGACTGGAAGTGGATAAAATGTCATGAAATGTCAGTAAAGAGTACTGCGTACAAGTTGAACAATTTGATAAGTTGCTTAATGTGATTTACCTAATCTTTCAAAATTTCGCGAATACCTAACTTCATCGTTTGGTGAAACCTCACACCAATATATGCTTTATAAGTACGTTGTCCTCTGCCTTCGGTTAACTGTATCAACGTTAGTCCAACAAAATCAACCCCTGTCTTATAGAATGGTCATACTAGTTCCACTCGGGAAGCTGGTAAATTCCCCATTAGTTGGTGTTGAAAAGTAGCTTGATATCTTTTGCATACGACACATTTTCTAATAATCTCGCGTACTACGTTTCGTTCACCAGTTGACCAGTGTAATTGGCAAAAAACGGAGAGAAATAACGATGGTCCTGCGTATTGGTGCTTTTTATGAAGATTTTCCAAAATCATTCTTGTGAAAATGGACTTTGGAGGCAGTATCAGTGGATTCTTTGTATTATAAGGTGCTGTGCTGTGTTCAATTCTTCAGCCAACTCGAAGTAGATTCTCTCTGTCCATGAATGGGTTTAATAAACTTAAACTGCTTGTTTTATTAGTTTTGCCGTTTCGTTCGAGAGCACCTATCTCTCCATAATATGCCCTTTTTTGTTGATATTCGCAGATAATTTTAAATGCCTTGTACAATTCCTGTGGTTTCAAGTGTGATTGCTTCCCAACTTCTGACGAGAACTCTGTTCTTCGGTTTTTCTAAGTTTTTTCATTTGTTAATGCATTCAATCAAATTCTCTTGGAGGCTCCTCATCATCTGCATGCAGCTCCGCGTAAGTACACCACTATCTGTCTGGTCTTCTTCAGCTCTTCATGTTCTTTCTTTAACTTAGCGGTTTTGATGCTTAGTTATGTTGCCATTTATATTTCGCTAAGTCGTCTGTGTAGTTCAGGATTTTCGTTTTTCTGCTGAGCCGCGGAGTGTATTTTTTTAAGTGGTGATCTATATACTTTTCAGCTTCGTATGAATGGCTCACCTAAGAATACATTGAGCTGGTCTCATTAGAGTATGGATTAGCCATATGAGCAGTTGCGGTACCACATAGGGTTTCCATTCTTTTTTATTTGTTGTGAACTCATTGCTTTAAGGAAAAACAGCCATAGACCTGGACCAAGTGAAGCTGATTCTCGGTGTTCGGTTGTCCGCCGTTCCATAACAGCTTTCTCGATTTAATTAAAAATCGAATTAAAACAAACGGAAATGACTAATTTTGATAAAAACCCCCTACGTAAATATTTTGGGAAAATAGCACAGCAACATTTTTATAAGATTAAACGATATTAAATCAAACAGATTCTAAATTAAATTGGTCCATTTCCATTTTTTTTTTAAATTTAATCGGATATGACGATTTTTGGTGAACAATTTTAATAATATTTCTGTTGTTTTTGAAGGGCCGATCACTACGGGCTAAAATTTTGAGATTTCGAAACATTCCCACAAAGATGCAACACATGACACATTCATTTTTGTAGTCGACTACAAACCGAAAGATATTTACGATTTCTTTACCCCATAGCTGAAGAGAATAAAGAACACGACACGATTTCAAAATATGAAAGACGACATGAAAATGTTGTATAGAATTTTGACATGGGGCTCATAAAGTTCTTTAGATGTTATTTGGTCGGCCATAACAACAAAAAAACCTTTTGATTTTTTTTTAAACGTCACTGCATTTATGTACAAATTTATTGAATAATTCTATGCTAATTATTATTAATGACATAAAAATGTAAATTTTGCATAAATTACGTTGGTATATTGTGAACAGAACAACAGACAAAATATTTGGCAGTATATAGAAAAAATAAACTGATATAATATGTTAAAATTCTCACGATTCTTAAATGAAAATCTGATAATAGATTTTTTCGTTTTTTGTTTCTGGCAAAAGCTTTATATTTTCCCATTTCTGGAACAATAATATTTTTTTTTTGTTGGTTTGTTTTTATATTCCATCCCGACGACAAGCAGCTGATTTTCTTCAGGACTCGTATTTTTTAAAACATTTTTGATTATAATTTCGTAAAAAGTACTTTAAGATTCTTAAAACCTTTAGGTTTTCATAAATTTTTATTTGGTTTGTATTAACACAATCATATCAGACTAAATTAGAAATGCAAACTATACGCCTATGCATGTTCTGATAAAAAATAAAGTGCGACCTTCGTATTTTACCGAACAATATAATTCAAGATAATCGCATAAAACTTTAGAGTTCACATTGTTGCTTTTTGACGGTATCTGGAACAATCAGACGATCACGGCACATTACATATAACATATTTCCACATGGCGTATCATTCCACTGATAATCATAATTATAATCAATTCCGATACAATCTTCACTTGAATTATATCCAGCATGGAACACATTATTTGGTTGGCCAGGCATCCAATTTGTGTAAATAAATTCGTGACCCGTCGTTGCCCAATAAAAACTGTTTACGGGATGACCAAGATCTGTTCCACTCGTCCAATAATGGGTTTGTGTTGAATTATATTTTCTATTGCTTTCAATCGCTATGCCACGTATTATTTGATCTTCTTCGTACGTGTGAATATCAACTAAGTACATTCCATTGTAGGTACAGAACCGGAATGCTTCATGATAATTTTTCTATAAAAAAATATTATCGTTACTAAATTTGTATTAGTACGGAATATTCATTTACCTTTAACGGATAGCTGACATAATATTTAGCACCATTTCTTACATAAAAATCACCTCCCAAAATTCCAAGGCAGCTTACACAACAAATTAAAAGAATTTGTAACGCCAACATGATAGATAATTGATTTAGTTATAACTTAAAAATTGCAATGGTTTTGCTTTTTATATGTTATTTCCTTCGGCAAACAAAGAACGGAATGATGAATGAATTTATATCAAATTAAATTTCTTGTAAGCTGAATTGATAAAATCCCCTAAAAGTTATAAGATTACTGATGCCCACACAATTTTAAAACATTTTTTGAACCACAAACAGAAATTTATAAATTAATCACAAACAAGTTTTATAAGTATTTATGGTACATGATCAATAGTTTGTGATAAATATTTTGAGTCATTAGTTTATTGACTTTGCCTTTCAATCAAATTGACCTCATAGACAGAAATTTGAAGCCACTAAGTTGAGCGATTTTTGAGGCCAGTGTTTATCGCCTAAACGACAACTAATTAATTTATTCACTATTCTCATTGTTTGTTTGGCTGAATGTGTTATGTGGCACCGTCCAATTAAAACCACATAACCGAAATAACCAAAGCTCTTTAATTTTAGGTACTAAAAAGTTTTTAATTATATAGTTACGTTCCGATAGCTTTCATAATCACATTAAAACATTCCAAAAAATGCATATTTCCATTTCCCACACTTTGGAACATGAGCTGATAAGAGTCAATGTACGGCAATAAAACAGCTTTCAGCAAAATATGCATTTTTAAGCTACGAATAATTAATTTTAGAAAAAGATAGGATAAGAAGAAACCTGTTCAATCACGGGTTTGAACATGGCATAATTTATTATATATTTAATGACAACTTGCACTTTTTATTATATATATGCAACGACCGTAGCATTAATTGCATTAACTATATAAGCATTTTTTATATGTAATACTTATTCTTAACCGCTTACTATGCAATTTATTTGTATAAAAGAAAAACATATTTGTATAATAAAGCAGAAGTTAATTAACCGCGTAAAAACACTCTTCTCATTACAATCTACTAGACCTCACCAGTGGTAATCTAGTAGGTAGCCAAAACATTAAATTATCTAAAGCCAAGTTTACGCCTTGGCCAAACCTTGGAGATTTAACATTGGTCCTTCAACGCCAAAACAACAACCGGCGGACTATATAAATTTCGAGCCAATAACCAACAGGCATCGAACCTAACAACCACAAAAACAGGCGATATACAAAATACTTCGAGCTACTGGTCATAATCATTTCGAGCCACATTACAATAAAAATATGGATGCTTTATATAAAAAGCAATGTACGCGTATCGAACAACTGCAGCGGGTAAAATCCAATTACAGCAAGGATTCCGAAAGTAGACGAACAACTGTTTACTTAGAAGATAAACTGAGAAAACTAGATGCCTGGTGGTCCAGTTACACGGATGCAGACAACGAAATGAAAGACCAACACTTCGACAACGATCCAACGCATATTTACTGGGCTGAGCGGGACACAGTAAAACAACTGTACACAACGTTCAAACGTGAGATAGAAAGGAAACTCGAAAAAGCAACATGAGAGGCAATTCCAATGGGATCACCAACAAAAAAACCATTAACAACCGACTATAGTAGTGCTACAAACGATAGTAGTACCAACAGCAACCGCAGTACCACGAACAACTACGCGCTTGAACCAGAACAAGCACATCGGTACAAAACATAAGAGGTCAAAATGCGTTATAGCACAAATAGAACAACTACACGAAGACATATTGGTGCACGCAAATGCAGGTGAAGAAGAGCGTACAACTTACTTTACCGACGATTATTACTCTGCATTGGTCAACGAAAGTGAAACCTTACGTTGTAAATTGGTCAAAAATGAACGCGAACAACAAACAACCGATATTGAAAAAAGCAAGATAAAATTAAAACGGATTGAGATACCGCAGTTTTACGGAGAAACTCTGATAAGGGCAGCTTTCTACGACTTATTTACAAAGTTGATTCACGAAATTGACGAATTAAGAGACACCGTCAAGATGCACCAACTAAAAACAACAGTTCAAGGTAGCGCAGCTAGAATCATTAGTCATCTGGAAGCAACAGGGGTGAATTACCAAGATGCTTGGAAGCTATTGGTAAATCGGTACCAAAATAAGCGGCAAATGGCAACAACACATATCAACCACATTTTGAATTTCCCCAGCATGCATGCAGAATCAGCAACAACTATGAAATCGTTATAAGATACATTAACGGAAAGCATGCATGCCATCAAAAACTTGGCCGTAATAACCATATCTTGGAATTACATAGTAATTCCAATTGTAATCAGAAAACTAGATAATGAAAGTTTGAGGCTGTTTGAGATGACCATTCCCGATCCTCGTGAGATGCCAACAATAGAGGAATTTCTGGCATTTTTGGAACGCAGATTTCAAGCCTTAGAAGCCGCCAGACCAAAATCACTCACCTTTCGCAATTCCGGACCAACTCAACAACCAAGCACTACTCCACAATTACCAAGACTTAAAAATCTACACGTAAAAGCTCAATGGACATGCATTAATTGCAAGCAGACACATGAACTTCAAGACTGCTTGAAGTTTCAACAAATGTCTACATTGGAACGTAGCATAGACTGATCAATCAACACAATCTGTGTAAAATATGTTTGGAAAAATTTCATCAACCGTGTTTAAAATCAACACGATGTTTAGTACGCAAAGGAGCCCACTACACTCTCCTACACTCTAATAATCACCCACAACGTACAATGCTTGGAGTAGATGACAATCCAAAAAAGGAAGCAAATGAAACATGCATTGTGACTAATCATTTTGTAAACCAATTTGAACAACCATCTGGTACACTATTGGCCACAGCAATGGTTGAGGTACAAAATGGAAAGCAACAACCAACCCTGTTACGAATGTTAATAGATCCCGGTTCACAAATCTCATCTATCACCAACGAGGCATCGAAGAAAATCAAACAACCGGCGATAAAAGCGCATGTGGAGATTAGTGGCTTAAATGATAGCGAAATCACGACTGCCACAAAATTAGTCACTTTTCGAATAGGAGCACGATTTTCTTCAAACTTCTCCATGGAAATGGAAGCATTAGTATTGCCGAATATAACTCGGCCACTACCTGATCAACATTTCGATAATCAAAGATGGGAACATTTAAATAATCTACTGTGGGCGGATCCAACTTACAACCAACCAAATAAAATTGACATTTTATTAGGTGCGGATTATTACCCAAATATCCTGATGAACCAAGTTGTAAAAGGAAATCAAGGCGAACCAATCGCCCAACAAACGGAGCTAGGATGGATCATATTTGGAAATATTGTAAACGAAAAATCCCCGAGCGTCCCATCATGGACGGATTATTTAATGACATACAAAGCCGAATACATTTCTCCATCATGTTGTTTGTTGCTGTAAAAAATCATTAAAACCCTGGATGTGTAGTGGTACAAATTTAAAATAAACGTATAAGAAATAAAATATTGTTTATTCTATAAATAGTGACATATACATCCATACACATTTTGTTTTTATTATTTTGCTTTCATAGTACCATGCCAGACGAGCATTTTTTGTATTTTGGCATTTTTTTTCTACCAATGTTTTGTTCTGCTCTCTCTTAAATAAAATTTTAACTAAAATGAGTCAAAAATGTCCTTGAAATATTTTTTATTTCATTTATGTTTGAGTTGTGTGGTAGAACAGAAAATTAGTTAAGTCGCAATTAAAACTTGTATCATAGGTAAACGGGGAAAGAAACGAAGAAAAATGCCGCATTTTTTTTTACGTGTGGCATGGGCCATTCATTTTGTTTTTGAGTGTATTTATATTTTTGTCGTTTACTTTTTCCCCAGATATAATCGTGAGGGAATATAAAATTTAAATGCCGTATGATGATCTACAATCTACATAATATTTTCTATTTCGTAATTTACACGAGCTGTATTTTGTAGGAATAGAATAAACGCACACACACATACCAAAGACCGCGCGTTGCATAATTTTTTTTTATTTCGTTTTCCAAAATTGTGTTTATTTATAAAGCGCTATGTCAATCGAATTATTGAGTGCTTAAAGCTGCACCAACCAAATTGCCCGCCTCAATGAAATCTGTACGATAATTTGTTAGACATTAATTACAATTTATTACAACAAATCCCGATTGTATTACAGTTGCCATTTTACAGGAACGAGTGGTCGATCTAGCTTACAAATAAACTTGCATCGCCAAAACTGTAACTTTATATGTAGTTATGATATCGGGATGGTTCTTGGAGCAGAATTTATTACAAATTAATTACATTGAATAAGTTGGTTCAAGACCACCCCTTTAACATGCCTAAGCGTTAATTTCATTCGAAAACGATTGTTTATTTCATAAACGCCAATTTCACCAACTTTAATAAGGTTTTTACACCAGATTGACACCAGATTTTGGACCAAATGTTGCTCCAAAGCCTTTTCGGTAGGTAGGTCGACCTTATCCACGTGTGTAATAAATTATTTTTGTATAATATTAGACGGAATATGCATAAGAAGATATAGGTTTCAAATTACGATATATAGGTTGGTTTTGCCACATTTAAGAATTTATTACACCAGAGTCACTATTCTGGCTTTCCCTGGGAATATGGAATTCGGAAAAATATTTTCATAGCATTTTTGTCTAAAATGAATTTTTAAACTGAAGGAACAAGTTTAGTGCAAAAATTTTTAAAACAAACTTAATTGGGAAACTTTTGTTCCACAAAATTTTTATAGGGAATAATAATTTCCCATTTAACTTCGTTTCTAAAATATTTACACCAAACTTATTCCCTCAGTAGGCCAGAAAACTACAATTTAAACAAAAATGTTATGAAAATATTTTCGCTAATTCCCCTTTCCTGTAGGAAAAGCTCAAATAGGCCTACAGTGGTACTATTCTGGTGATTCCGCGGTAACAGGGGAGGAAGAATTTATATTTAATTTTTATTTAAACATTTTTTTCTGGCATATTGAGATAAAAAGTACGTATTAATTTTTTTGAAAACAAAATTAAATGGGTAATAATTTTCCCTGCCAATTTAGGTATGGAACTATTATTCCCATTTTATAAATGTATACATCAAGCTTTACTCCTCAGTAGGCCGGAAAAATGTTTCAACAAAAATTACATATAAATTCTTTCCTCAGCTCCCTATTCCCGGGAAATTACCACAATAGTGCCAAACCACCACCAGATATTGGATCAAATGATACTTCGTTACCCTAGTGAAGGGAAATCCAGATCCAAATAAGACTCCAGATGCAAAACTAGCAGCACCTAACATCAACCACCCAGTTAGACGCCAACCAGGAAGACAGGCGAAAGGGGGAATCAAGCTTCATCTGGCATTATTGGCCCTGATGAGCATTTGTTTTTCTACCAGCAGCGCTAAAGAATCGATGCAGACTGAGAACTTCAAACATTCTACTGGCATATATCTTGAGGAAATCAGTAAGATGGAGCTAGTTGCCATGAGATGGACTTTGGTTGTGCGGTATAATTTAAATACGTATTGGGAAGAAACAACTCAAGCATACCGCTTAATAGAACTTGCAACTATGTGTAAAACAATACATTCGGTAATAGATATGGAGAGATTTAACTGTAAACTAGTAATCCAGCAATTACGATCTCAAATAAGTAGAATAGATGAAGGCAATCAATTACTGATGTCATCCAATAAAGAAGTAACCAGAGCGAAACGGGGGATTGGTGACACTACAGGTTTAGTGTTAGGTGACATGTTTGGAATATTAACGCAGAGAGAAGCAGATCAATATGAAGAACATTTTCAAACTATAGAAACAAATGAAGATCATTTGTTACGGCTAATAAAGAATCAAACCTCAATGATTGATAACTCTGTAAAACTATTCAAGCACAGCCAAAATGCCACAGTACAGGCAATTAATAAAATTCAGAGGAAGTTGCAGCACTTAGAAAAAAGCATAAATAACACACGTGTAACGGAACAACAAATATTAACTATTTTAATGACATCCCTTGAACTAGTCGCTGCCACGGGAAATTTACGGGACGTGCAGGAAGCATTACTAGAGGTTATTCACAATGCACATCTAAACATTTTACACCCACTTTTATTGAGCCCATCACAACTTGAAGAACAAATAGCATCTATCAGAGAGCAAATACCAGTCTCCATTACAATTCCGGGTCACGGATTGCGCAAGTTAGACCACTTATTTAAAAGTATGACAACCAGGACTAGAGTGACAAAGGCATATGTGATAATCGAAATTTCAATTCCCTTATCATATGTTTGGTCCTATAACATTTATTCAGTAGTAGCTGTACCTAATATATTAGTAAGTGAAAGGCGTGCACATATAGTGCCAACAACTGAATTTATCGCCGTTGATATTCAAAATGAACATTTTACGCAACTATCAGCCAGAGATATATCTAAATGCAACATTATCAATGATGATCATCTATTATGCGAGATACCAACAATACTGTCGGGTGTCAGGGAAGGAACCATCTGTGAAATCGCAATATTGCAACAGAGGTCCAATTTACAAGACATATGTGAGATAAAATACCAAAATGTTACATCAAATCTTTGGATAAAACTATACGCACCAAATCAATGGGTATTCGTAATGACAAGGGAAACAACTGTTGTATGTGGATCAGTTACAAACCAAAAGCAATTATCAGGGTCAGGAATAATAAAGCTAGAATCGGGATGCGCCCTAAGAGACAATCACTTAAGCATACTGGCCTATGATAGATTCGAAACTACCATAGAGAATTTCGGAATTGCACCACACTTAAAGGGTATGCACTTAAAAGATTTAACAATAGAGATATCTAAACAAAACTATGAGAAAAATGAACTATTAACCACTCCAGATACAAGGGATTTAGAAGAACAAATCTCCCTTATGAAAGAGGTAGAAGAGAACACAACCAACGAGCACTTTCATCATATTCATCATTATACAGCAATCCATCTTATCCTATGGATAGCAGTTGCGGTGGGGATAACTGTTATAATTCGCTACATACGAAGAAACCGCCGTAACCAATCATCCGTCCTTCCAACTCCCGTCCAAACCCGCGCCGCAAGATGTTCAATATGAACAGGGTCATTTAACTCCAACATTATGCAGTTTTGCATAATGTTAATTTTAATATAGCTATAAATAAAATAATTAATTTCTTATATGCAATTCTGCACCTTTGGATTTTATAAAACATTAAAATATTGAAATTGATATATGATCATATATAATGTAAAAAACAACAACAAGAAACTGTGTATTAAAAGTGTTAAATTAGTTCAAGCTGAGGCTGAACTAAACATTTAGTACAAAACAATTTTTTTCAATGACACCTACGGCGTTTTAAAGTGTTGACATTCCACATTAAAATTTAGTTTGTCATTATTCGTGAAAGCGTCAACAACATATTTTTTAATCCCGTTTAAACATGTCAGATTTCGTACCAACAAAACAGCATTTGCGGGAAGCATTATTTTTTTACTTTAATCAAAAGGAAAAAGCTGCTGAAAGTTTTCGTTTGCTTCAAGAAACTTATGGTCAACATGCACCAACTCAACAATCTAACGAAAACTGGTTTAAACGATTTAAAGTGGTGATTTTGATGTCAGTGACAAAGCACGTTCTGGCCAATCAAAAAAATTCGAAGATGAAGAATTGGAAACATTATTGAAAGAAAATTCAACTCAAACAGAAAAACAAGTTGCAGAAAGTAAGTCACTCCAGCAGCCATAAGCAAACGTTTACATGCCAAAAAAATGATTTAAAAATTAAGGAAGTGGGTACCATATGAACTGACCAACATTGAAAATCGTTTAATGGTTTGCAATTCTTTGCTTACAAGACACCGAAGATGGCATTTTTTGTCTTAAATTGTGACTGGCGATGAAAAGTGAATTTATACCCATAAACGCAAAAAATAATGGGTTCATCCAGGCAAACCATCCACATCAACAGCAAAACAAAACATTCATGGAAGTAAGGTAATGTTATGCATTTCAGAATGAAATATTATGACCAGAAAGGAGTGGTGTACTGTGAGCTGCTAAAACTGAACGAAACTATTACTGGTGAAGGTTACCAACAACAATTGATAGATTTAAATCATGCATTGAACGAAAATCGTCCGAGTCCAGCCAACAAACACCGTAAACCGATTTCTCTGCACGTCAATGTTCGACCACATGTCGCAAAACAAGTAAAAAATACGCTGGAAGTACATAAATGGGAAATTCTACTGCATGCTCCCGATTCAACAGATTGTTCCCCATCAGATTACCGTTTGTTCAAAACAATGCAAAGCGATCTTCAAGACCAGCACTTCAGAACCCACGAAGAACTCAAAAAATGGCTCGACGAATGGATCGCATCAAAAGACAAACAATTTTTTTTAAAATGGAATCCACAAATTGCCATAAAGATGGTCAAAAGTCATAGATAACGATAGAAAATATTTTGATTAAAATAAAATTTATCATTTCTTAGAAATAAGCGTGTTTTTGCAAAAAAAAATTAAAAAAACTAAGTTATACCAATATTTATCTACTGGCACCTTGAGGTGCCAATTACATAACAAAATGTAATGTATTTAATACTTAAACGTAATAAATGTAAAAAATGTAATAAATGTACCTGTTAAATGTAATAAAGGTAATAAATGTATTAAATGTATAATGTAAGAAATGTAGAAAATGTACCTAATAAATGTAATAAATTAAATAAATGTAAAGCTCGATTTATATTATTCGTTCCTTTCAGTTCCTTCATTTTTCGTATCAGACAAAAAAAACATTGTTACATGGTTTTTTCATTGGAGTATTTATATTATCCGTTCCGTACTTGCAGGAACTGAACGGAACGGATAATATAAATACTCCTATGAAAATACATTTAACAATGTTTTTTTTTTGTCTGATACGATAAATGAAGGAACTGAAAGGAACGGATAATATAAATCGAGCTTAACACGAAATCGAAGGGAATAACAAAATATTTCGTGTTATGACAATTTCGTCTTAAGCGATAATGTCAATGAAATTTTTTTAAGTTAAATGCATACATAATTATATAGGGTGTCACAATAATCGGTTCAAATTTGACATATCGGTTAGTTTGGCTCTGGCAACACTAATGTCGTTCTTTCTTAGACCAAAACTCAGTATATTATTTCTATTATGACGAAATGATTCGCTTAACGCTTCAATAAAAGTGGAAATTGGTGGAAATTTATTTTCACAACAAAAACGGTATCAAGAAGTTTGGACATAAAGTGCGTGATACGGGCTACCTAGTCTGTGATAGTCTTGGTTTGTGGCCCTTAAAGTTCAATTGGTTCAGCAATCCTTGATAAAGTGGAGTTTGGAATACCAAATTCTTCATGGTTTTTGATTATGTGCAATAATTTACGGGTGTATTTTTCAGGCAGCTCCTTTCTTTGCTTTCATGTAAGGCCTCATATCCTTCACAAGGACTTCATATCTTCGATGTCAGATGTACTGGGCGTATCAGCAGTGTTTTCGTTACTCGTCTGCTGACCTAGAGATTGAAATGTTTCTTCAAGAGGTCTAGCAAACAGGTTTTTGGACGTTTTAACCCTTTTATTACTCTCCAGAGGGAATAGTCGGTATCTTTAGTTGGAGCTAGAGAACAAAGGTATTTTCAATCGTTTCATTTTCACAGCGTTCATTAGTGCTTTAAGTTTGATGCACCAGTTGTTTAAGGTGGTTTTATCTGGCGGCGCACGCGTAGTCCACCATTTCTTTCGGGATTTTCGTTTTTCCTGCACTAGTTTTCTTACTTCTACTGAATAGATAACGGAGTTTTCTTTCCTGGGTGAAAATTTGGGGGTGCATGGCCAGCTGCAAGTTATTCATTGCTTTTTGGAGATCTTATTCTTGAACCCTATAGAAGGTATTTTTTGCATTAAAGTCACCTCCGATAATGAAGTTACTTCCTAATTTCTGAAACAAGTTAATGTAGTCTTCTTCCTTTAGGTTATACCGTGGGGGACAATATATTGCGGATATATTGCAAGTCTTGAGTCGATCCAAAAATAACTTATTTAGTTCATTCTGTTCCTCAAGACTATTTAGAATTGCTTGGACAGTGTTTTTGAAATTGTCGATACCTTCGCTGTCATTTTCTTTCGAATTTGAAGAGGCCTGCGCATATGTATAATTCGCTTTTACATACGCCCGTTCCCTCATTTTCTGTAGCTGCTTAGCAACCTCACATCCTCGGTAGCTGGCTGGATGCTGCATATTTTAATTTTACATTTTACTGGGTCTTCTTTAGATAGTTTATAAGTTTGTGTTGGGTGCTTTCCAGCACATTTGACATATCTTGTTTCGCGCGTGTAAAATAACTTTTAACAGCTTTTATCTTTACTTGCATGTTGAGTATGCAAGTTATATTGTAAATTTTTTCTATTTGCTAAAATTTACCAAATGAAAAAACTGGGGAAGTTTTTTTTTTGAAACGGCTTCTAGTAGGTTCTCTTCGCTACGTCTCTCTTTTTCAATAGTGTTCACGGCATCAAGAATTTTAAATCCTTTATTTTCGGGTCCTTCATTATTGAGTTACTATCACAGGTTGGATGTAGACCCTTTGCCATGACCTTGATGGGACGATCGTTTTTATTATCGTACGTACTTACTATAAAAATCGGTGGTGGGCTTTTATCTTTGGCTGTGCTTCATTTTGTTGAGCTGTTTGCCGTTCGGGTGATTTGCCTACCTCTGGTGAAGACTCAGCTTTCTTTTTTATTTATCTTGTATTGTTTGGCTTTTCCCTTCTTCAACATCCAGTTAGTTTACCTATATAACCCTTCCTCATCCGTTGAGTATTCAGTTTTCTACGACTTGTCTCCTTTAGGTTGTACTTCGTTGTCTGAGGCTTCTTTGTTTATGGTTTTGTTTTCCGTTTTTGAATTTGTTTTATCTATTTGATTGAAGATTAGAAGCGCCATATCTTCAATTTTTTGTTTTAGTGCTTGATTTTCCTTTTCTAGATTAGAATGTCAATCATTTGCATTGCTAGCGACGTTAAAGATATCGGTTGCAGAACTGCTTTTGCTTCTATGCATACGTTATTGCTGTATTTGACTGCCGTTGAAACGGATTCAGTGTTTTAAAATTGATTTCACTAACATGCAATAAGTGGGTCACCCCAGAATCTATGGAACCGACCTCCAAAGAGTGCGGATTAGCCAATTTGAAAAATCCACCAGGGGTAAATCCTTTTGCGCTTTGGTTCATTGCATTGTGTTGGATTGAAATACTGACAATCATAGTTGTTATTATTAATACATCTACCATACAATTATTTGTTATTTAAAAATTTCTCTTTCTCTAGCCTCTGTTCGAGTAAATTTTAGTCATGGAATGAAAGATTGTTGGTAGGTCAACCATTTTTCAAAAACAAGATACGTAAATATTTTAAGGGAAATAAATTATAATATATAAAGTAGATTTCCAAGGAGTGCAAATTATTAATAATATTCTCAAGAATTAAAATCAAAATTTAATTGGGATTAATTTAAAATATTTAATTTCGGATACTATGCTTAATAATGTTACTGGAATTGGATTATGAAGAAACACGTGTGTTTATAGAAAAATAAAAGGAAAAATAATTTCTTGCATCTAATTTTCTTTGTTCTAGGAAGAATATAGCAGCAGAGAACGGAATATTATTATGTTTATATTTTCTGTGAAATTCTGTACTTTATTCTTCAAATTCTCTGGACAAGGAACAACATTTCTACCACCTACATTGAGTCTAGCCCCGTGGTATCCCTCACCAAGAATCCAAACTTATCTTTCCAAAATATAGAATTATTATTACGTTTTATTTTTAATCACGTACCCTTAAACAGCACAATTTTGGAAAATTTCAATCCTTTTTCATATCACTAACCACATTTTCATTAAACTAAATGATGTCCTTAAATCAACAATAATTAAATTCCTCTACTACATAAAAAATGTAAACGAATCTTATTTTTATCATAATACTTAAAAAAAATTTAACCAATACATGTACACAGTTCCAATATTATTTAGAGCAGAAGCTTTGTTTTACAACAATTTTAAACTAGAGACAGACTAAATTTCAAAATAAACTTGTGCTTCTTATTCATATCCTTAAATCTGTTATATTTTAAACATTACAATTACCATAAAAAAAAAACTTTAACTTTTTAATTAAAACAATCAATTTCAAAGCTTTTAAACAACAAAACTTAAAATCACAAAAAAACTATTACACAATGTGCTTGTACATATTTTTCTAAAATAAAAAATATAAAACACAGAAACCAGAAATTGTGGCTATTGCCTTAAAAAGTTTACTCAACTAAATAGAAAAATTGATTTGGATTTATTGATAGTTGGTATTAAAATAACATTTCACACTCTCTGATTGATTAATGTGAGTGCATCAAATTTTCTATTATCAAAAAATATATTAATCAGATTACAACAACAATATATAAGATCTGTAGATCGCGTACAAAATCATACTTTGTTGTTGTTTTTGTATTTATTTTTGTAGTGATCACGATTTTGTATGTTCTGTAATGTATGTATTTATATGGATTTGGTTCTAATTAACCCTTTAAGTGCAAAATTTTAGTTAGCCATGGGATTTTTTTTTTGCTGATTTTTATTATGAAATCTCATGCCAGATTTATAAAAATATTTGATTCATTACAATATTGAGTTCAAATGCCGTCAAAGGTCATGTAAATGTTCAAATTATTCTTCCTATTGAGGCATGGCACTTTACATTTTGTGCAATAAATCGTCCCCAAAACATTTTAGCATGTTGCATCTTGTTGAATTTAATGCGTGTGATACAGCGGAACGTGGTTCATCATATTTAACGTTTTTTGATGTACTGAAAATTGCAGATATCGATTCAATTGGATTGGATTCTCTCTTTTTTCTCCAATTTGATTGGTGGAAATGAAAACCTTGGCTAGGTGAAATTTCAATTTATATAGGTCATCCATTTGAATTTTGTTACTTGAAACGCTTGCTTTAAATTCCTTTCTGTATTTGTACCAAGATGAAGCATCCAAAAGATCCAGGAAGTGAGAATCCATTATTAGCGTCCACTTTTTCTTTTTATGAAAAATTTATAATACGCCATTAATTTATCCAAAAGATCCATTCACCCTATTCCAAAATTATGTACGGCTACTATGAGTGGCTGTTTCACATCCGACACATCGAACCACAACTGCACATGCACAGGTATCGAAGAATAACGTGCTACCAACAGCCCTAGTCAAAAATCAAAACCATATTCAGGTGATCCAAACTATGCTCAAGGCTGCCTGTCCTATTATTTTACTCTACGTTTACACATCACAACCTATTGCTTGCTGATCCAAACTATAATTGTTCTCAAGAGATTGATATCATTCTAGGTGTTCAGCAGGTATTTAATGTGTTACTCGATGGCCCGATGAAACTGAAAAACAACACATTCGCTATAGAAACCATTTTTGGCTGGGTGCTAGGCGGTGAACTGGAATCCTCTAATACAATTTTTAGCGGCGTAAGCCAAATAAATGCAGAAGAAACCAAAACAGACGAAATAATCAAGAGATTTTGGAAACTTGAGGATTTACCAACAATAAGCAACCTAACTGATAAAGAAAAGCGCAGTGAACAACTATTTGCACTCCAACAGGCAGAAAATTTCAACGGGACGACAAATTCAAGGGATTATATAACGAGTTCATGCAAGAATATCTCCAGCTAGGGCATATGAAGGAAGTCAAGGGCAGCGAGTTCGAAACTTTGAATTACCTATATCACTCCATGGAATCTTAAAGCCAGAGTCGACAAAGTTTATAGTCGTCTTTGACGCTTCTGCCAAAACCTCAAATGGTTCGTCGCTGAATAATCTGTTACTAGTCGGTCCACAAGTACAGCCAACGTTGTATGCAATCGTACTCCGTTTCCGTCTACACAGGATAGCAATTATTTTGGATGTAGAGAAAATGTACCGACAGATTTTGGTGAAAGAAGATCAATTAAAATATCAGGCGATAGTCTGGAGATCGAGTGACAAACAGCCCATGCAATATTTTAAACTTAAGACGCTAACGTATGGGACTTCATGCTACTCTTCCAGCTGCAGCGAATGCATTAAGCATTTGCACATATACGTGGACGATTTCATGGCGGGTGCACATACATTGGAGGAAGTGGGAAAAATTGCGAATTAATTTAGTAAAAATCCTTGCTGAGTCTCGCATGAAATTAAGGAAATGGGTATCTAACTCAGACGAATTTTTAAGCTCGAATCCAGAGGAAGACTGAGCTGAACAAGAATCTTCACAAGAAGGCGTTACGATGAAGATTCACGGTGGAATCCAAAAATATACATGTTTTCATATCGCGTAAATATGGGAGTTCCACTTCTTATAAAACGAAAGCTTTTGTCAGAATGCAGTTCCACTGGGTATCCACTAGGGTGGTTGTCGGTGGTAATCATAAAAATTAAAATATTATTCCACACACTATGGTTAACCGCACCGCAGTAGAATGGGAAGATGGATTTTGCGGTGCAAGCGAGCGAGCATATGCTGCCGTGGTATATCTACGACTTCCAATTAAGGCATCAACTTTTTAATTTTATGTAGTGGCGGCTAAATCCAAAGTTGCTCCATTAAAGAAAATCTCTGTGGAAAGATTAGAACTTTGTGGTGCGCATCTACTATTAAGATTAATAAAGTCGGTCACGGAAATTTTGATGGAAGAGATTTTATAGCCATAAAACATAAGAAACCTATAAAGAGTTCACTGAAGGTGCAGATTCATGAATCCATTCCTTGATGAGGAAGGTGTAATGAGAGTCGGAGGAAGAATTCAAAATTTACATGCGCTGTACGCTACGAAGCATTCAATCATCATACCGGCATCGAGGCTATCAAAGCTAATCATTGAAGATATTCACATTCGATATTACTATGCAGGTCCGCAGCTTTTATTAACTATCTTGAGGCAAAAATATTTGGTAATTAGAGCAAGGAACGAGATAAGACAGGTTATTAGAAACTGTATGCCATGTTTTAAAGCGAACCCAGTTCCATTGTCACAACGAATGGGGAACTTACCTATACATGCAGAGTTCAACACGTACGAGCATTTTTACAAGTGGGAACTGATTGCGCCGGTCTTATGCAAGTTTTCCACAAAAAAGGCAGAGGACAGAGACCCTTTCAAGAGAATCCATCACCTGGTACTTCAATCCACCAAATGCACCTCATTTCGGGGGTCTACGAGAAGCGGCGGTGAAATCGATGAAGTATCATCTGAAACGAGTCAGTGGCGATACAATACTTATCCTGGAGGAGCTGCAGACGTTGGTGACTGAGGTGGAAGCCATCTTAAATTCACGGCCTATTTGTGCGGTACCAACCGACGACACAGATCCAGATATTCTAACGCCGGCTCATTTCCTCATTGGGCATCCATTAATATTAATCCCGGAAAAGGATCATTCAGATGAAAAAATATCCAGGCTAAACAGATGAGAAATGATCCAACAGATGCGACACCATGTATGGCAGCGGTGGCACGTCGAATATTTAACATCGATGTGGTCTAGAGCAAAGTGGACGGTAGCTGAAATAAATGTCAATATTGTTACGTTTTTGCCTTGACACTGAAGGTTAAAATCACTGGATTGTGAATAAATACAACTGCTTCAAATTTGAACTGACACAAATTTATTTACACAACACAATAATTATACAACACAAAATTAACAATTAATTATTCAAATTATAACACACTATTTAATTATCACTTTAATAATCTTTCTATTTAACCTTCACTGTATCACGTTTAAAATAAGACTCAGCATTCCACGTCAATGTACGCCTTTATATACCAAAATATTTGTTTCTAGAATAATCCTGAATGATCTTCATAAATCGAACGAATATGTTAGTATACAAATGCCACCCAAATGTTGAACCAAATCCCAAATACAATTGAACAGTTAATAAAATAACTTATTCTATTCTAATCTAGGTGTCACCGTAACAATATAAATAAAAAACTAATTTTGGTTGTGCAAAAGAAAAGTTATTTTATTTATGCGAATTATGTTCAACAACAACGGTTGATGGTTATGGATAATCTTTAGTTGCGGAAATTATCATCCAGTATAGATCAACCCATGCAGGTTGAATGGATTTATCACCTCCGACACCCCTTCAAGTTGATGCTATTGTCTTGCCACTTCACAATGCATATGCCACTGCAAGCTGATCACTTCATCATAAGAACCGCGCCATTTTTACTTTAACTATCTATAATACTCCACGTGTAACTATCTATAATACCCCACATGCGCAAACCGCTTAACGCTTATCGTATCAGGTGTATTAATTTTCAAAAGTTAAAATTGTTTATCTGTTACAGAAGTTCTAGTTATCAAAGAGAAGTGAATGACCATTTTGTGGTATCCGTCTAGTTAGTTCTAGTACAACTTCTGGACGAAATCCAAACTTATTTTTATTTGCTAGGGAAATTTCTGGATTTGAACCTTGGTAAATCAAAAATGTATATGGCAAATCACTTTTCACACAGAGCACGAATACCTTTATACCCTACGAATACGGCTTGTTCTTCATGTACTGCCTTTATATCATCAATAGGCCCTTTAAATGGTGCAAATTGCTCGTCCACTACGAGCTTCCCCTACAGAATGTTCCCAACACTTCTTAAAATAGAGTCGATTAGCGATCGGACTAAGGGGAAATCCCGGACTATGCCGAGGATTTTCAGGGGATCCCCAGAACTTGCCCCGGATTTATTCTCTTAGTTCCGGTGGGAAATTCTGGAGATCCCAGAAGAACTATTTGTAAACCTTGGCATAAGGCCCGTTGTACATTTCAGTTAAGCTAAGCGAGAAACGTAGTTTCTGTTAACATAGTTTAGCTCGCACAGCTCCCGCAAATTACATCGCTCACACATACATTCCAATACAAGTAAAATACTATATCTGCTAAAATATTATTAGAATCACATAGGCGCATATGTGTGAACGATATAGCTGGCTTATGCAATCTGGAGATCCCCTGGATTTCTTCTGATTTTCTCCGGATCCTCTAGGATTTCTCCTCGGATTTGGAGGATTTCCAAAAACCCTGGGATAATCTGGGGAAAATCCGAAGAGAAATCATGGGGATCCAGTGAGCCCAGGAATTTCCCCAAGAAATCGCCCGGGGAAATTCCAGGAATATGTCGTCATATTCCTGGATTTCAGCTAGGGATCCCCAGGCTTCTCCCAGATTTATCCGGGGAACCCCGGGAAATTAGAGAATTTCTCCTATGATTTCTCTAGGATTTCCAGGGACTTGCAGGAAAAATCCGGGGGAAAACCTGGGGAAGTCCTGTGAGAAATCCTGGGAATCCTCCGGAAAATGCGAGAAATCTCCCTTGGAAATCCTAGAATATACCGGGGATTTGCCCCGGATATCCTCTAGTGAAATCCCAAAAATTCTAGGAAATAAACTCGTCTTTAAAAAAATTTCGATGGTAGCATCACCACAAGAACTGTTAGAATTATAATCGTCTTTAACACTTGATTCATTTATTTAAAAAAAATAAAACGATCAGTTTTGGCAGCCATCCGCGCTTATGTGAAAGAGAATCAGCGCACGTGGGACAAATATCTTAGTTCAATTGCGAGCGCACTAAAAAATACAGCGCATTTCTCCACGGGATGTGCGCCATCCTATCCAGTATTTGGGCAACATATTAACATGGCTCGCATTATGAGTTAATTCGTCTAAATCTTCGGTAAATCCTAAAGATGATCGTTTCGATCTCGCCCGGCAGCTAGTCTTAGACCACCTCAGACAGGCGCATAATAAGTCATCACACCGGTACAACTTGCGATCAGCAGATCGTGTATTGAGTGTGTGAGAGAAGGTTTATGTGCGCAATTTTACTCAGAATAATGCTGCCCATCAATATTCAGTAAAGCTCGACAAGAAGTTTGTGCGTGCAAACATCCTCCAGCGTATCGGCCAAGTGTCCTATGAATTGGTGGATAAAAAAGAAAAAAGGCTGGGCATTTTCCACGCCAAAGATATTAGGAGTAGTTCAGAAGCCTAATTGAACCAAGGGAAGACCCAAAAGAAGCCCAATCAGAGTTGTTAAGCCAGTAGTTTCAAACCCCTTTTCTATAACTTTTCTATTGCCATAACTATGACAGAAGTAGTAGGAGGAGAAGAAAAGGCACTGACAGAAAGGAGAGAGGGAGAGAACATGGCAATTTTTACATTTTTTACATTTTTCACATTTATGACATTTTTCACACTTTTCACATTTTTCACATTTTTCACATTTTTTACATTTTTCACATTTTTACATTTTTTACATTTTTACATTTTTTACATTTTTACATTTTTTACATTTTTCACATTTTTCACATTTTTTACATTTTTTTTCATTTTTTACATTTTTACATTTTTCACATTTTTCACATTTTTCACATTTTTCACATTTTTCACATTTTTTACCTTTTTTACATTTTTAACATTTTTTACATTTTTCACATTTTTCACATTTTAACATTTTTAAATTTGTACATTTTTCACATTTTTCACATTTTTTACATTTTTCACATTTTTCACATTTTTCACATTTTTTACATTTTTCATTTTTTACATTTTTACATTTTTCACATTTTTCACATTTTTCACATTTTTTACATTTTTTACATTTTTTACATTTTTCACATTTTAACATTTTTAAATTTGTACATTTTTCACATTTTTCAAATTTCTTACATTTGTCACATTTTTACATTTTTTACATTTTTTACATTTTTTTACATTTTTTACATTTTTTACATTTTTTACATTTTTTACATTTTTTACATTTTTTCCATTTTTGACATTTTTCACACTTTTCACATTTTTCACATTTATCACATTTTTTACATTTTTTACATTTTTTACATTTTTACATTTTTACATTTTTTACATTTTTTACATTTTTCACTTTTTTTACATTTTTCACATTTTTCACATTTTTCACATTTTTTTGCATTTTTTACATTTTTCACATTTTTTACATTTTTCACATTTAGACATTTTTCACATTTTTACATTTTTTACATTTTTTACATTTTTTACATTTTTTACATTTTTAACATTTTTTACATTTTTTACATTTTTTACATTTTTTACATTTTTTACATTTTTTACATTTTTTACATTTTTTTAAAAATTTTCACATTTTTCAATTTTTTATATTTTCACATTTTTACATTTTTTATATTTTACACATTTTTCACATTTTTTACATTTTTTACATTTTAAATGTGTTAAATACTAATTAAATGTGTTGAATTCGAGATCAATGTGTCGTAAAACAAAGTCGGGTGTTGGCGAAACCAATTACTTATATGTTTTGTTTTGTTCCTGACTGAAATAAAACGAGTTTTCGAGTAAATTGATTTATTATACATTTGATAATGGAACCGATAGGGTTGAAAGCAAAAGAAATAATAATAAAAATTACATGAGCTCCAGACTAGCTACTCCTAAATTAAAGGACAAAACGGAGATTGTAGTCAAATACCCGGCTTAAATCAGGGAACAAATCAAGGCAAGAAGAAGGGCGAGGAGTATATGGCATCTCACCAGAAATCCCGCTGATAAGACAACTTTTAATCGAATAAGTAACAAAGTCAATAGGCTAATCAAAAATTTCAAACAGAATTGCCTCGATAACTACTTAAGCGGTCTATGTCCAGAAATGGATAAGGACTACTCGTTATGGAAAGCAACCAGAAGATTTAAACGACCTGTAGTTCGAATACCACCTTTAAGGCATGCGCAAGGTAGTTGGGTTCAACAAGACAAAGAAAAAGCGGAACTCTTTGCTCAACACCTAGCAGCAGTGTTCCAACCGACATTCAATCCAACATTGATGTAACACCTGTTTATCAACCAAATCAGGAGTTTAAGAGGGCCACGCCAATGAAGAAATCGACAAAAATCTTAATCATAAAAAAGCACCAGAGTCAAAACTCAAGTGATGCCGAATTTGTGAGGATGGACAATACATCTATAAACGTAGGCATGTTTTGTTTAATACCCAAGAAGTGCTAAAACCATGTGCGGTCCAAATTAATGAGCCAGGACAACAAATGGATAATATCTCTGACCCAAACAGAAACAGTTAACATCATATGAAACGGGACCATAAGACGCTCTACCATTCACGGGAGTGGAGTATTAAGCCTTAACCCAGACTGCAAATTAATAGGGAAAGATTACGTGTTGGTGAGTCAAACAGTCCATTCATCTGAACTAAATGTACACCTTCTACCGGATTTTAATTTGACCCAAAGAGTAAGAAAGGCAGAGGGATGGAAATTAACTGATGACATGGATCCAGATTCAGAGGAAATTTTGGCAGCTTTTCAGTATAATTAAAGCTAGCACAATTCATTCGCATTAGAATATTTCATGTGCCTCGGTTAAATGAATTCAAATATGTTCATGATGTTTTTTAAATAAGTTATTGTGTTTTTTTTTGGCTAAAACTAGATTTGAATTTGGATTGAGATTAAAGTAGTGCATGTGAGATTAGTTTGGACTGTGTTTGCTTTATTGTTTTTTTTTAAATTTAATTTGGTGGCTAAGAGAGTGATCTGGTGAGTATAAGTGGCAGGTGTTACTAACAAATTAAATAAACATAGTGAGTTGTCCGGACAGCCTGAGCGGCTCTTTCTTTTCACAGTCCTAGGTAGCATACCACTATCAAACCTTTTCTACTAACACTTTTCCCTAATTAGTGCTTAAACTTATACATTTTACCAAAAACAATTACGGTCAGGGGGGTTGCTCACGTGATGGACTGATAGGCTAACCCACTACTTCGGGGTCCGACAACCCAATTTCTTCCTCCTCCAGCATATTTTTTTTTTATTAATGCGGTAATCTAGGCCACAATCTGAGGTACTCCTAAGCCCACACCATTCTCTCTACCCGACTGAGCTGCAGCAATCAATACAACGTTAGGTACCGAACAGATAGTGGCAAATTTGTGAAACTGGGTTGGCTTTAGCGGTAGCTAAAAGCTAACCCGTTTCACTTGGTCACGTTTTTTTTATAACATGGATTTGTAATTATTTTCCACCGCCTAAACGTGAGTACTCTTAATTCACTACAATGTGCAGCAAGAAATTATCAAATTATAGTTTGCATCATTAACCATAGAAACTATATAGAGATATCAGCATTGATCTAAATACAAAAGTTTAAAACAATACTCAATATACAGCACATACACACTCGTACAAATGAATATTAAGTTTCTCGCTTCATTCTTAAACTTTTAACGAAAACAAAAATAAAACACCAAAACTTATCATTAACGAAATAAAAATGTATAACACAACACATAACTTTGCTTCAAGACGTAATGTGCATAAAAAATATAAAGCAAAAAAAGAAAAAAACGAAAGCTTTCCTATTAAGACACACATAAAAATTATAAGATGTTGTAAAAAAAATAAAGAAGTAGGAATAATAACAGCAGCAGCAATAACAACAACAATTTAATATAAGAAAGCAAGAAAAAGTTTAAAAAACAAAACTTTTTAACAAAACAAAAAAAAAAACGAAGAAAGTTAACATTGAGTCCATTATTATTATACCCAAGTGGTTACAAAGCTTTTTTCCATTCATAGGATTTTTTTTATATTTTAACATTTTCAGTTATTTTTTTTTTATTCTGCCCAACTTTTGATATTAGATTTTTTTCTTTATTTTTGGATTTTATTTATTTTAGAAAAAGGGTTTTCAGTTTTTTTTTACATTTATAAATTTTCGTTATATACAGCTTTTTTGTATTTGCGTTAGTCTCCATTGTTTGAATATTATTAGAGAAAAGTAAAAGTTTTCCTTTAAAATTGCTAAATCGAATAGAAAAATTCAACTTTCTATTTTAGATTTTCCTTTATACATACGAACGAGTATAGAGAAAAAAAAATTAAATATGGAATGATTTTTTCCAAATCAATTTTGCGGTTATGTTTACTGGAATATGTGTACACCCCAAGTATGTAACTAGTTCTACGTGGTCACCATATTATTAGGGATTTTGATGTTTATCTAATAAGTCTTTTCTCGTGTTATGGTTATGTGTTTAGAAATGATTTGATTTAGTTTGAAGCTTTTCAAATATAAGTAGTATACCAAATCTGCTCAACATTTAGGGCTGATTACAATAAAAATAATAAAAATATTGAAATTCAGGTCAATCCATTTCGAGTACCCATTTTATACTACGTAAAAAAAATTTGTTTTAGCAGAAAAATCTGATATATTTATGGTGAGTCTGTCCTATTTTAAAAAGCTGCACACGATTTAGATATAAGTTTTCGCCTGAATCTATGGTACAGCATTGAAATACCATAGAGATTAGTGGTAAATGAGAACAAAAATATTCTACTTAAACGCGTCCTTAAATTTATAAACAGACCTAAATATTTCGTTGTATACAGGGTGTCTCAAAATTAGACGATCAAACGAAACAGGGTCATAGGGGAGCTTATTTCCAACAAAAACAGCCATGTAAAATTTTTTCGAATTGTTGATGGTGGAAAACTTCTTCCACTTTTATTCTTTTTTAGCGAAATGGCATGCGCAAATGATTAAAAAAACAAGAGTTCTTTTGTTTAAATTTCCTTGTTAAAAAGATCTAGAAGAGTGCCTTGCTAATAAATTCATTATTTAAGCTGTATTATCTGCTGTGAAATAAAAACATCGATTTTGTAAAATCTTTTGGGTTCTCAAAATTTTTTGTTGATGTTTAAGTAACGCCAGCAGGAAAATAATGTACTATAAAAATTTGAGCCATCATCAGAAAAATATGCGATACTAATGCAGATTTTCAAATGGTATCACACGCCGGGCTGGTCACAACAGAATGTTGTGGAGTGGGAGCTCCATCATGCTGCAGCCACATATTTCCACGTGTTTGTAGAGATACGTCATCAAGTAATCCAGCCAAGTCATTTTGTACAAAATTTCGACGAGTGAGTTCAAATGGGGCAATCAATTTCCGTTAACATTCCCGCCTACATGTTTACTCCAAATTGGTGTTAAAACTGGATTTACGCAGGCCCAATAGTGCAAATTATGGATATTGAATACCCCCTCCCTTTTTAACATGTTTTGTCACCCCATAAATATTATGCATATCAACATAGCCTACTTTGTGAAAATTGTTTCTATTTCACAGCAGATAATGTACGATTTACATGTTCCAATTTTTTTTTCCAGTAAAATATGAAGGGTTAAGTATATTACGATTTTCCTTTGTTAGAGGAGCACGAAACAAATTCCAGTAAAATAAAATTGGATTTTTTCTTTATAATTTGAGCAAATGTTGTTTACATATGGCTGACTCTTTTTTACTAATAACTTTTTGTTATTTGCGTGCGGCTCTATTTTTCAGCAAAAAATTAATTGGGAAAAAAAATTGGAACATGTAAATCGTGCTTAATACAGCTTTTAAAAATGATTTTATTGGCAAGGCACACTCTTCCAGATCTCTTTAAAGAGGATAGTTAAAAAAAGAACTTTAGGTTTTTCTAAATTAATTTTTTGGTGGGTGCGCATGCGATTTCACTAAACAATACTAAAGAGCGATAACTTTTGCATCAATTCGAGAAAACTTTACTTGGTCGTTTTTGTTAGAAATGAGCTCCCCTATCACTCTGCTTCGTTTGATCGTCCAATTCTAGGACACCCTGTATATGTAAAAGAAAAAAAGTACCTTAAAGGAAATATTTAATGCAAGTGCTACATAATTTTTATTTTGTGTTGCTCATTCACAAATCCTACAACCTAAATTATACGAACTCATATACAACGTAAATATACACGGTAGAAACGGATTTATTTACAAAAAGAAAAACAGGAAAATATTAAGAAAATTTTTCCATGACATTACAAAATTTTTATTTTTATTCTTTTGTCATATTTATTGTTGTTTTCCTTTTTATTATTATGCTACATAGTATTTATGTCATTTAGATATTTTGTATTCTTAACACTTTTTCATTTCGCGTGTACCTTTGTACATATAATAAGTATACGGAAGCAAAGAAAAAAAATAGTCAGGATCAGGATGGAAAACAACGGAAAATTCAAATTGAATTATTATTTACATCTCGTGCGGTTCTATTTATGTCAACAGCAAGAATAAAGATATCGTATATATTTTAAAATTGAAAAACATAAAAATATGCAACAAATATTTTATTCCATGGTATATTTTTTAAATTAATAATGTTTATAGGTGAAGGCCTCTATAATGATATTCAGATATGAAATAGTTTTTACGAAATTTAAAGGGATTGACGATCAAGGAAATAGAATAATTCCTTGTTAGGCAACAAACCTTAAAATCTTCCGAAAGTCACATAAGTATGAATCCCTCTTTCGAATGGTTGACTTCAGTCAGCAAAGTATGATATTTTAGGTTTGCAGTTCAATCGTGAACACTTTCGTGCGATTCCTTTTTACAACTTTCGACTTGGATTAACTCAAACTTAATTCGACTTTTGGTGATGAAGCACCATCAAGGATCAATCGAATTCAATAGTGTCCGCAGTTTGCTCAATGATGAATTTGGTGAAGGTCGTCCAAAATCGGTTGATTTCCGAAAAATATTGATGCTGTGCCTGAACTAATACCGCAAGATGATCAAGTGACTGAAAAAATTACCTTACAATAGTTAACATTCAATTTTGTTACATAACACACTTAGTGCTGTACGTAACATATGATCAGCGTTGTGCGTCTACATGTATTTTGGAATTTTCGACGTCATGGCGTCGAAAATGCGTCGACAATTGATTTTGGTGCCGACAATATAAACAATTGTCGTAGAATATGTCGAGAATGTAGATAATTGGTAGATAATTGTAGAATAGTATATTCGTTTATGTTTGTACTAATATTTTATAATATAACATTAAGGAATTTTTAGGAAAAGGTCGATTGTACGATAATGCGACGGAAGATGGTATACGTGTTTAAGAGTTTGTTACGGGTGGCGCGAAGCCAGCCCACTGATTTCATCTAAACATGCAGAGGCCTCTCTCACGGAGATTAACTGTTACTCCAGAATTCTTAAACCGAAGTTTGAGAACAATGAGATAAATATAATAAAAAAATAATATAATAAACCAAAGGATTTCCCCGGATGACAGGTACAATGTCTGCTGAAGAAACCCCCCTCAAATGACCCATCGACACCTACAGGCCAATATCCAGCCACAACGAAGCAGCATAAGAGGATAGAGACGTTTTTCCGATAGACAAAGCCTCTCTTCACCCAGAGAGAGAATTAACTCCCATCATACCTACTCGAAAAAGATTTAGCAATTCATTTTATGAAAGAATAAAAAATAAAACAAGGATAAGTACATTAACAAGAGTAATCACGAAAAAAAATAACTGGAGGCCGATGAATGAGAAGAGAAAGTAAACCGAATTCCAGGAATAATACGCACTGCTGTTTTTTTATTTAAATTTTTTTTTCAACATAAAAAAATCAGAGGTGGAAGGAAGGTTGCAGAAGAAAAATAAATCGAACTAAAATGACCGCTGAACGTAAATAACCGTTATTCGGCACTTGATTACACCGATAAAAATTGACAAATTGAAAATAGAAAAAAAACTTGAATTTACTTTAACAAAAAAAAAAAATAGAAAATAAAATAAAAAATTGAATGAAAAATAAAATTTAAAAAAAAAACAAAAAAATTGTACCTTTGTGACATTCAGAACGATCCGGTAAATAAAGAGAATGGGTTGCGGTAAATAAATAAATAAACCGTAAATTTCTTTGGGCGTCTTCCCGCCTTTGATAAATTTGGCCTCGATAGGAATCCGTTGTGGTGTCTATTGCTTTCACTGTAATCTAAAAAAATGAGAATGGTGAAGTTGTTGACCGCACCCACATTTGCGGCATCCTCGCCGATGATATACATAAATTTTAACCGCAGATGTGAAGAAGTTTTTTTCTTTTTTTTTAATTTGCCGTAAAACAGCACCCCCGTAACGAATTAAATACGACAACCTCGTACCTACTGTGTCGCTTCAATGATTTCGGTTGGTCCACCAACTTATTTCGCCCTCACCGCCATAAATTATCTTTGAATTTATCGAACTCGCACACTCGTAATCGAAATTAAATCAATAAACTGTAAACATCCATTCGAATTTCCATTGTATTTTTATAAATTACTTTCATGCATTTTATTACCAATTTTTTTTAATCATTTTATCATACAATTACATACTAAAAGCTTTATTTATTCTTATCAATTTTATCACATGAAACAGTGCTTAGCATAATGAAATAAAGTCTAAATGCAAGCACAATTTTTAATACTCAAACAAATAAAGAATAAAATCGAACTCATGTTCAATTAATTACAAACTAAATTTTTTTTTATATATAATTTATTCAAATATATTACTTAACTCGAGAAATTATCGCTTGACCAGTTCCCCACGTAAGGACCAATCTTAGCTTAGACCATTTCTACGTGGTTATTCCATTTTAGTTTATTGCCTAGCACTAACCCTATAAATATTTAAAAAAGTTTACTCTTTCTATTACTCCACTGTAAATGATGCTGTATTCATTGATAGTTACATCCGGGAGATTTTCGTTAAGCCATAGGTTTATAAAATTCAAATCTACCTGCCCATCGATAAAAACGCCTAAGGGAGTTGAATTACTATATTTTATAACCGAGTCATCAGCATAGAGTTGGATTTCCCCCCTAAAGTTAGGCTCCAAATGACATTTATAAAAATGTTAAATCGAACAGCCCTGAGGAACGCCTTTAGAAAGTACTTGTTGTTCACTTTCGGTCTGATTTACAGCGGCAACTTGCGGACGGGTTCTGAGATATGACTTGAACCAAAATAATTGCATCGGTTCTAACTTCAGGATTAACTGAAGCTTAGTGAGCAAGATGTCGTAGTCTATACCGAATCAAATGCTTTCTTTAGATCTGAAAACATATTTGCCACAATACAGTTTGTTAATTCAAGGCGCCCACTTGTGTGCTGGTTTATTTGGTGAAACCTTATTGTTCTTAAGCTAGAATATTGTTTCTATCCAAGAATTCAATGAATAGGACATTAACTATTTTTTCCTATACTTTAGATATTACACTAAGTACAGAGATTGGCCGATAATTCATTGGGTTTTGTGCATCACCATCCTTATATATTGGTACTACCTTTGCCATTTTCAATTTCTCAGGAAATACTCCCTGGGAAAGTTATTTATTTATCAAGCAGGTTAGGGCTTTCTTTAATTTTAGGTTAAAAAATGAAGGAACTACTAAATGGGGTGGTAGCTAATCAGCTAGCAAGCAAGCAGTTTGCTAGTCAAAATCCTGGCTACTCAATCAATTTTACCAAGGAAATTTGTTTTTCAAATTACGTTTATTTGCGATTGCACAGTAAATTTTGCGGCTTCAAAAAATGAACAGCAAATTTTTGTGAAAACTGTGCAATTGCAAAAATAAACCAAAAATTTTATAAAAAATATAATTTGAAATTAAAATTTTCTTGGTAAAATTGATTGAATAGCCAAGTTTAAGCTAGCAAATTGTTGACTTGCTAGCCAATCGACTATCTACTTCAATATCTTATATCCCGTACAGAAGCTGCAGATGGGCTCTAATATTTTGGGTTGCCTTGGGTAAACTGTTTGAACAAATTTTTTAATTAAAACATTCATGCGAAATAGAAAAGCCACAGTGTTTAATAAAATATATTTATTTATTTATGTTATGATAACAAAATATTTAAGCCAACTATGATCATTTTTCGAGCATTTTTCTGCCTGTTTATTAGAAATAATTAAAAACAATTGATTTTTCCGGCTATATTTCATAATCTCGTTCCTGTTTTTTTCTCAAAATAATTGAATCTTGAAACGATAAATTGAAATGACGATCACATACATATTCGCCTTTATATTTTTGGCATTAATTTCTTGAAATTTTCGAAATCAGTTAATTAAAAAAACGAAAAAGAACAGTTGTCCCAACTGTAGATTTGAAAAGCATTATGGGCAACGTTTTATTTCAAAATGTCGTTAGTATAAATTAAAAACAAAATTGGACCTAGAATCGTTGACATCCCAATGTAAACTATATTTCCTAAATGTGCAGTTACCGATTTTTGCAGACAGCAATCTGTCAGAAAGATACAACTATCAATTAGTTTGATAACATTATCGTAAAATCGATAGTAACTTAGTTTCCGCAATATTAACGAAATAAGAATATAATAAGTAAAAAAAACGTAACAAAACAGATGTAACGGAATTTGAAAATATTTCTTCAAACAACGTTAACAGAATTAATCATGTAAGGACCTCTACGCGGTGATTGGTAGCCGGCTAAGCTTAGGGTTGGTCGTGGGGTTAGTAGAGGCTTACAAGATCCTTTAATACACCGCATACGAAGGAATTAGATAGGAATTGTGACGAATCTTCAACGCAGAAGTCTACTTACCTGCGGTTATTTTGCACCTCAGTGATAGTCTGAACAGGCATCTATGTCACTGTAAAGATGTCTGTTTTCATCGATAGAAAAAAGGCCGCTTGCTATTAGCAACGACTTCTAAGAGGCATGCTAGAACCACGAAGTATTTCGATGCCAAACCGTGAATTGGTACAATTAGCCTTAAACAAGGGATGGTCGATGTAGATTACGCAATGTAGATAACATAACGAGTTTTTGTCTCCCTGACGTCAATAGTCATGGAAATAGCATTAGAAACTCAATTTTCTCCTGATTTTCTCTTTATTTTACGTTTGGCCTATCAGGTTTGGCCTATCAGGTATCTGCGTCTAATTATCCTAAATAAGTTTATATATTTAGATACACTATTTCATAAATTATTTGTTCGTCTATGGATCAACTCATTGCCTGACCTAAACTAAGTTGCGCTATAGTAAAATACGTGAAAATTAGAAGTTTTTATATTACAACTTTGAAATGTTATATTTCAAATTTTTAATTAACTAAGGCGTATAAAATAGCTACTAATAATAAATATAATTTAAAGATCATTTACTACACACTCCATCTTTTATATACTTAAATATACTTATTTGAACTGTATACAGTTTCAAAGTTTTCTTTTTATTTCTTATACATCTATCAACTATCACATACAATTTTAAAATACAGTCTTTACGAAATCTTGCCAATGGAAGTTTAAAATCGCGAAAATCTTGTTAAAAATGTACGATCTGAGATTAAAAATATAAATACAGATTGGTCCTGAGCTCTGCAGTGACACGGTAATTAGTACTACGAAACATTATGGTAATGGACATACGCTAAATCATCCATCATGATGTTCCGAGCACGAAATTATATTTTCATTGGATACAAAGGAACACAATTTAAAAAAAAAATCCTTTTCAACTTGTCATTATAATGATTGCATGTTCAACTTGCACAACATCCCCGTCCTGCACGATTAAATTGCAAAAAAAAAAAAAAAAAATACCATTTAACTTGTCGTTATAGTGAGCAAATAACACATAATACTTTTAAGAGTGCCATCATAACTAAAAACCAATCACAGCTTTTTTTGGCCCGATTTACATCCCGATTCAGGCAACTAACAAACATATAGGGTGTCAGTTAGTAATGTAAATTGAAAATTATCAGCAACACAAATGTTTAAATAAATAAAAATGTATTTTAATGTTTACAATAATTTTATTCATTTAATTTTCAATCAATCTTCATATATACGAACATAATGCATTTTTTAAGAAATGTCAAACTGTGATCAATAAGACCGCCAAATTTGTCAATCAATAAGACCACATATTTTTAAAACCTATGCCGACTAAGACTACGCGCAGAATACAAAAAGTTTCAAAAATTAAGACTAAACTCAAAACAAAGACAAAAAGTCTTACCTAAGACTATTTTTCAGTCAGTGACTGTGGTTCAGAATCGGGATGTTAATTTAGCGTCCATTTTTGTGATCCAGTTCGGTCTCAACCCTAATAAACCGGGTTCACGTTTAATTAGCCCACCTATATTTAAAGAAAACTACATCAATTGCCATTGAATAAATTTGACAAAATTTATTTTTCTCTGTAAATCTTTTGACTTTCGACTGATCTGTTAAATTAATTGAAGCATGAAGAGCATGTTAGTTCAGTGACAAAATATTTATAGTCAAATTCAACTTAATGTTGGACTGGCAGGTACTGGGTTTGAATCCCACCAGAGGCTGGGGATGCAAAGCGAATTTTCGTCATCAATTACGATCGGTGATGTTAATAAACACAACTAAGACCCTCTGTTTGAGTTCAGCGCCGACCCACCGACCATGTTAGTGTACAGGTTGAGATGGAGCTTGCAATGTGCAGGTATTGTGTAAATGGGTGGTCTGGGCGTGAATAAAAGTGAGGTTTTAATTGACATTCAAGGAACTATTGCATACTTCCTTACAAAAAAAAAATAAATAAAAGAATGTTATTTTAAATGAATGAATTCAAAATGTCTTTACTGGTTCACTGATTTTCAAACAACCATCTTTTTCTATTATGGAACATGCATATAAAAACTTTGTATTTATCTTGGTTATGCCTCACACAGATTTGTTTGTCTAAAAGTCCGACTAACTTAATTGATGGTCAGTTTACTCCAGTCGTTAATAGATGGCACAATGAAAATTTTGTCTGATTTATAATAAAAAATCCCAAGTTTGAGCCTAAGGCTAAAAATTTAAACATCGAAGATGGGGCTTGAAATTTTGCTTAATGCATGTATTTTTATAGACCTAAAAATAAAAAAATAAAAAGTTTGAGCCCAATAATTGATTTTCGGCGCACCAGCGTGTTTTGGTTCTCTCGTATTTACTTTAATTTTTTATTTCGTTGCATATTCTTGGGACAAAATTTCGTTGCATTTTTCTATACAATGCGACCCCAAAACCACCTTCAATGTTAAAATTGACAAATAAATTTAAAAATTCTAATCTCTGCAATATTTCTATCTAATCAGAGATTGATAAATCTGAACTAAATGTTCAGGTTTAGAACTAATTGTCATGTACATTTTGGTATATATATATATATGGGCATTAGCGACATCTTTCAATAACTGATATGAACTAACCATCAATTTTATTATAGCCGTGTTTTATTATTCGACCACTATCCGGAGCTGAATGGAAAATTTCTACTGAAAGTGCAGCTTTTATTCACTGGTGTCGCTATACCATAAAAATGAAAAATAAATGCATCCATAAAACAAATATTTATCACATGAAATATATTAGTTGACAAGAATTTATCTTGTTGCGTTTTAAATATTTATTGAAAGATTAAGTTTCTAATGGTTTCAAGGGTTTACAAAATAAAGGTCTTATCAAATTTCCAATTGAAATGGATAGCGCTCCCGATAGCAGCTACCGACAAATAGGTAGAGCAAAATATTTTAATGTCGTTTTTTAACTAAAAATTTGAATGGAAAATATTATTTTAATATTATTATATTTAAATAAATTAATTATAATGCAAAAATATAAAATATAAATAATAGCGCGCTAAATATAAGTTTCGACGTAGAAAATTGGGTGCTCCGGATACATCTATCAGGCGCTAATAAAAAAAAACATGGTTTATATTTAACCGCCATATTTATTTAAATTTCCGACTAACTAAATTGATAACTACTTCATACCAATTATTGATAGATGGTCCTGAAATTTAATTGATAAGTTATAATTTATTTAACAAATTTTAATTGACCATCAGACGCGATGTGTTTTGTGCCATCTATGAATAACTGGTATGAACTTGTAGCGGCTCAAAATAAATAAAATCCTTTTCACTTCGAGGCACTCCTCGTAGCAAAACTATTTATACACCGCGCCGCTTAATTACGAGGCATTGCTCGTTTTGCTGAATATAGCTATTTCGCCAACTACATTCGCGAATCTCGATAGTAATCGATTATCGATTAATATCGAGAGTTTTACCAAGCCGCGAAAAACGAAACCAAGAAACGAAAAAGACGGAGTCGCGTTTAGTAGTCAAATGAGACACAGTCTCTTACATATAATATAAAGTGAAAAGTGCCGAACAATCGTTCACACTCAACAACCATTTTGTGAACTAGTAAATCAATAATAATATTTTATAGTGAAAATTTATAACTATATTTAGAAACAAATAAATAAATAAATATAGTTTACAAAAATAATATAGTGAGTGTTAATTATTTAAATAAAATAAAACTACGGTATAACACCACTATAAACTAACCATGAATTTAGTTAGTAAAATAATCGGCGATACACGGTATCAAAAATTATAATGGTGTATGATTGATAACAATTTTTGCGACTGAATTACTGATCAAACTAGTTTAAACTTAGTTTTATTGTAATTAACAAATTTAATTTGACGTTTATCAATTTCCAACATGTTTTATGGATGGTGGTGAATTAACAATTTAGTACGATATTTTGTAGTACATAGTAAGTTTTATGAATACAGTAACAACTATCAAATCACTAGTACAAAGCAACGGCAATTTAGTTTAGTCAGTAACTTAGTTAAAAAAAAAAACGGTAAAAACACTCAGTATAAGTTACTTGGAAATATATTTTAAAGTAGTAATAACTTCCAGTAATTAACGATTACAGATCACATACAAATTTGTAGATGGCAAACGCCCGATTAGTAAACGCCCAACTATATTTCTTAAACACCATCACCGTCTGCTAATAGCTGTTTCCCGGTTTTCGGGGCAAGAACGATTCTCGACTGACAGGTTTGGCAAAAAAAATCCGGGAACTTTTATCGCATCCTGTAAACACAGCCTGACAACGTACAATATTCCAATATAGTATTAATGCAGTCTAAAATCAGTTTTTTTTTTGCACACGTCATTATTTTAGAATTATGTCGAATTGTAAAAATAAAGTAAATATGCCAAATTGTTATATGTATAAGCATTACCACGAAATGAACATACCAATTTAATACTGTGTAACTTACAACCAACTAAACAAATAATAAAATTCGAATGCTTTGGATATTCTTTCAACCGTAATATGAAAAGTTAATATACATCGAATTTTTATAGTATTTTTGAATTTTATTTTTCCACTTCAATTGATAATTTAATCATGCGTATCGTTACACATATGACGCCTACCATTGGATATTTTTTTTTTCTAATATATTCGTTAACTTTCATATTATATCCGCAAGTGAAATAAGGGATCAAATAATTTAAATTTTGGTTTTGAATCACAAAACTTTTCGAATCTTATATTTAAATGAAACACACATTAGGTATATGTTAAAATATAATGTAGGTTTATTATTACCAACAACAGCTCCCCAGTACGTATATGTAGGTGTTACACGTGCAATTACTTTTTTTAATGGGATAACAATACCCGTTTTCAAAGAAACATCTACATATTTTACGAGATTCGGGTTAATCCCAAACAATTATCAATTAATTGGAAGTTGGTACCGTTTTCTTATTCCCTGTGGTTCTAAACATACAACACTTTTACGGTACACACACCTTTATAAGTCCATTGACAGGACTAATATAAAAACAAGGCTATACATATCATACATGGTTATGTCCTCATTAAAACATTTTCCAAAATCTTCTTAAGCATATAAACATTATAAAAAAAATTTGATATCCAATACTCCTTTTTAAAATTAAAACAAAACAACATCAATAACAAAACAAAAAAAAAGGATAACCAAAATTTTTTGTTTATTTTTCGATTTGTAATTTTATCTTGTAGACAACAAAACTTTAAAAACTGTTACATAACCAAAACAAAGCTACAAGGATATCTAATCAACTTACCTAAAGCATTTTAGTTTTATTTTGTTTTTGTGTTGAATTGTGTTCAGTTTGTTTAATTATACTACACACATCAGTATCCCTTTTTTGTAGGTTAGGGATGCACAGTGTATATACCATGTACTGTGTAAGGGTGTTGTTACTGTTGTAATCACAAAATTAAAGTAAACTTTTTTTTTTTTGTTGAATTCGACAAGAATATAAAGAAGAAACTATTTTATCATTTTCACAAAAGGATAATGAAATAGGGCATGCAAATACATTGGAAAAAGGCAACCTCCTAACAACAAAAAATAAAGATTTTGAATTTTATTTTCCATATATAATTAAGTAATTAGAATAAATTTGTTTTGATTAAAAATATAAATAAGTATAAAAATAATATCCCTTTTTCAGGCTTTATATTTTATCCTTTAATATACGATATTATTGTTAATTTTTATAACCGAAAGAATTAACTAATGAGATTTTGGTATTTGAGTCTGAAGATTTAGTACAATGATTTTTAATGAGATAAGCAGCGAGAGACTAAATATTTATATCCTTATCACTTTTAAATTATATAAATAGATTTTAGTATATTACGTCCTGATATATAATTATTGTGATTTTATTTTGGTTTGTATTTGGAAGACATAATATTACAATGCGGCTTATTTAAATTTTGTTAAAGGAATCCTTACGAGGACTTAAAAAAAATGTAAAAAGAGAAATTCAGTAATATTTTCCAGATTAAAATTCTCACGCTGTTATGTCCTTAACAAAAGAATCTTGTTATCATGTGGTTTTTAAAAATAATACTTCTCAGTAAGTTGTAGTGAGTTTAATTTTAATATTTTGATGTTAGTGTACCAACAGAGCTTTGTTTTTAAATTCACTGTTAGCGTTTAGGTGTATACTTCTGTTCATTAGAAAAACAAAAGGTTTATCGAAGATATTAGTTTATTAAGAGTAATTGTTAATTTGTTTAATATGCGTGGAAAAAATTGTTTTAATTCCATACTAAATTCCGTCCTACAAAATATCAAAGACACAAAAATATTGATTTTGGACTCATTCTCATTCAATCGCGAAGTTTGTAATTTTTTTTGTTAGTTTTTTATATTCAGTTTAATATGGAATTTGACAGGGTATCACATTTTTGTGTTTTCCGCGATTTCTATTTTTTATCATGCTTTATCGTGTGTTTTTGTGTCTATCTAAATTAGTTAAAATTAATTAATTTATAATAATTGTATTATGTGTTAGTGACTAATAAATTTGGGTGTAAAAAATGGTAATAAAATAGTTTTAAAATGGCGTCGTCGTATAAATGAGACGATGGAAATTTCCGATCAATCATCGTTTTTTAATTTTCAAGGGATGTAAAATTGGATGGCGCTTACGGATGAATATGGATGGGTTTTTTAAATTTATTATTGAGTGTATATTTATGACATTAAAAAATTAATATTTATTTTATAATAAATGAAAAAATTTTGTTTTATTTAGAATAAATTTTCCATCTAATTTCTAATTCGATTTTTTTTTATTTTTAGTCGGGAATCACACCCACACTGGAATTTTTGTGACACTTATTTCTTTGACGAATAGTACGAATTTCCGTGTACTTTTTTACATGGTTCTTTTCGGGTCTCATACGAAACGACACATTTCACAACAGGATGTGCTAAAACAGGATGTCACAAAACAGGATATCACAAAACAGTACATGGTACGCTACAGTACATGGTACGAAACAGGACCGATTAAAACAGTACAACACAAAACAGTACATGGTACACTAAAGTACATGGTACGGAACAGGACCGATTAAAACAGTACATCACACAACAGTACATGGTACGGAAGAGTACATCGCAAAACAGTACGTATTAAAAGAGAACACCACAAAACAGTTAATAGTCAATTTTGCAGGTTTTAATTCCAAAAAATTGTTTAAGTTTTACTTATTGTTGCAAAATAGATCAAAAATTTAATTAAATATATAAATAAAATAAATTTATTATTTATATATTTATTTAAATTTTTGATCTATTTTCCAACGATCGATTATTAGCGATTTAAATTAAAATAATGTTAAATATTGTTAGGTGAAGGGATATTTTATTATATGTAATTTAAAGCAATTATAATTCTATATAGTATACTGTCTAATTACTCTAGGTGAAGGCAAATATCCACTTGATAATATCCTAATTACTAAACGTATTCAATAAAAAAAATATTTAACAAATCAAGCTGAAAAAATCCTCTAGCTTAACGTTCAGTAACATGTACTTTAGTGTACCATGTACTGTTTTGTGTTGTACTGTTTTTATCGGTCCTGTTTCGTACCATGTACTTTTGTGTACCATGTACTGTTTTGTGTTGTACTGTTTTAAATGGTCCTGTTGTGTACCATGTACTTTAATGTACCATGTAATGTTTTGTGATGTACTGTTTCAATCGGTCCTGTTCCGTACCATGTACTGTTTTGTGATGTCCTGTTTTATTACATCCTGTTTTGAAATGTGCCATAGTGAGCGGCTTCGGTTCTTTTCATAGAAAGTGTGGTTTTTGCACTCGAATTTAAACGGAATGCGGTCGTCATTTCATATTGGAATTACGTGTTTTGGTTTATTGGACTATATTTTGACAGTTTGATTTTCTTACACTATTTTCTGTGGCACACAAATTTTGATCTATTTTTGATCTTTTTTTGATTCAAAATGGATTTGTTTACATTTTTTGCCTCTTTTTTTTTGATTTTGGATCAAAAATAAAATCCAATTAGTGCGATGAGGCATGTCAAAACACAAAATATATCCCTTTTCCTACGCACAAATTTAAACAAAATATATTGTCAAAATATATTTAATAAAAATTTAAACTTAAATTTCTTACGACAGAAAATGTAAAGCAGCTGTGAAAATGTAAAGAAGCTGTGATGTGTTGATATATTTAAGCACAAGAAAAATGTTTATCAATTTTATTTGATAAAATTCTGTTATTTCAGTTAACTTATATTTTTTTTTCCAAACGTATATAAGAAATATGTTTTAATTCAACTTAATTTATCTGCAGTAATAAAAGTCGCCAAACAAGATGTTAAAAAATAAATGCTAATTATATGTACATACGTGGCTCTGATTATTAATTATCATCACAGTTTTGTCGATTTCTTATTCAAAAATATTGATAACTCTCTACGAGTACATCCAAGAACATTATTAAAAAGTAAGAGAAACATACTTTACAAAAATAAAATATGTATGTACTTATGCAAGTTGCACTTCAAATAGATAAATAAAAATTATCGGTAACAACATTTATTAAAGGACATAAAAATTATTAAATAAAAGGACACTTATTTTTCACTGAACGTACAAAATTAAATTGAAAATGTCAAATGTCATGTTTTGTTGTTGATTCGTTCGTTTTAGAATATTTTTTATTTGTATTCGAGTTTAAAATTCCTGCGTATAGCTAGCGCCACTTTTTATATGAGAGAATTTTTACATGGAAAAAGCCTCAAAACTAATTTTTTTGTATATTTTTATATAAAACTAACGAAATGTAATAAAAAAATTATATGTAACTCAATTATAAATGTAAACTTAGTTTATTTCGATAATTTTTCTTAATTTATTTCAATATGTTTTCGGTTTTCCCGTTTAAAACACCGCCGTATAGATAGCGCCATTATTTGTATAAGAGAAAATTGATATTCGTAAATAGGGGAAAAACCATATGACTAGTCAAATACATATTATTTTTTGTATATTTTTTATATAGAAATTACGAAATTTAATAAAATAATTATATAAAAGACAATTATAAATGTAAACTTAGTTTATTTCAATAATTTTTTTTTAAACTAATGTAAATAAATAAGTAAACATTGAATAAAAGACAGCAATTCGATTCGCATTGAATGCATTTTGTGCATGTATATGTGAGCCATGTAATAATTATTATTTTTTGTATATTTTTATATAAAATCAACGAAATTTAATAAAATAATTATATATAAGACAATTATAAATGTAAATTTAATTTATTTCAATAATTATTATTGAAATTTATATAAATAAATAACTAAACATGGAATAACTGAAAAAAATTCAAATCGCTTAGTAGTAGTAAAATTTGTGTACATATACATAATTTTGTGGTTAAATATTTAACAAGAGATGGCAGCACATAATATTATGTATGTGCTTAGATTTGAAAAAACAAAAAACCACCAGTTAAATGTAATATATAAAAAATGTTTTAAAACAAATGAATAACGGTTTTTTCAAATTTTTTACTATATAAGGACAGCATATTTTGTGTAATTTTCACTTGCAATCGGATAAACCAAGTGGTAAGTAATAATTAATATTAACTTCTAGTGGTTGTTAAGTAATGGTCAAGCCGTCACCAGTGGACAGCGCATTACTTAACTCGGTAGTTGCGGAAACTCGGAAGTTGCGTAAGCACGCGGGTTTCCTTTCTGCTGTGGTATCCCTTTAACATTCGCAATTCTCACTATTCTATAATTGTTGAATATTGATGATAGTAAAGCCACAAAATTTACCACAACTGCTGAACAAATCAAAAGGCAATTATCAAAAACGGATACAGCATTATCAAAAACAACGAGTACGAAATTTGGAATAGGAAACCCATCTCTAATCTTGAAAACTTCTGATATAAAAGTAAATATTCAATGAACTAAATACCGAATTTAAATTGCAAAATATACATACATATATGTACATATAATTAATTCAATTTTTTTTGTATAATTTTAAATAGAGAATTGGTGCAAAATGTAAAGCTGCAACAGGAGGAACCACAACACTTAGTAGTACAACACAGTCAACAACAAACGGTGGAACTAGAATACCAGCAACTACACGTACAAGTGTTACAAAAGATGATAGGCCTTATAAAAAACTTTCAATAACAAAAGATAAAATGTTAACTATAAATACATATATGTATATTCTCAAAGTAAAATTTATTACTTTGGGATGATTTTCTATTTATGAATAAATAGAATATTTAACGTCTTGTTAAGTTAACATAATGTTAATCTATTATTTGATTAACATTATGTTAACTTAACATTTTGTTGACATATTTTATTTATTCATAAATAGAAAATTTAATTTTAATTAAGAGTAATACTGAATTAATATATTAAAATATTTTAAAAGAAAACCTACCGAAAAATTGATGAATGAAATGAAGAAACTTGAAGGAAATTTTTTTCCGATGACGGATGTATTTTCGAATTAAAAATCTAAATAGTGACATTGCATTACAAAAAATAAAAGAAAATTAAATAAAACGATTACTTGATTAAAAGAAAACAATTTCAATTAAAAGTATATTTTATTTAATTATAATTGCCTCTCTAGCGTCGAATTTGCAATGGGAATACATTTATTCGAAATCACATTTTGGTATTTTCAAAAAAACTTACATGGGAAAAATTTATGTCGATCGATATATTTTCTTGGGCGCTACCAACTAGTACATTGTAAAGTCACCATTACTGTTAATAATTGTGTGGCTCGTTTTGTCCTTCCTATTAACCCAATTTTCTGCATACTGTGGTGATAAATTTGTCCATATCATCCGGACAACTCGTGCTAGAGCGTTCAAATTTTTTATGTGGTACATTCTCAGCTTAATCTTCATGAGTGCCTATAAATTTCGATCGCATTGGAATCAGGGGACTGGGATAACCAATCCAATGTTGTGGTGCCCTTTGTGAGTTTAAATTCCGAACCGAGTATTCTATAGTGTTTTGGATCGTTGTCTTCTTGTCGGGAACAATTTTATCCCATTCCTATTTTATTTTCAAATTTAATTCGGATTTCAATTTGGTTTTAGTATTGACCACAAAATCTGAATGGGGTTTAAAACCGGTGACTATGCTGGCCACTCCAAAAAAAAGATTCTGCGACTACGAAACCTTCTGATTCTGGTCTGATAGAATATTCTGGTAATTCCCGGGAATAAAAATTTTAGGTAGGTAATGAAGTTTATCCTAAATTTTACTAAATGACGTCATTAACATTTTGGATTAATTCCGTAAATTCACACGCCTATATAGATATGTGAACTTTTTACTAAACCATTTCTAATTATAATATTCATTGTCAACGTATTAGTAAAATGTATAAATCGTATATACATTTAGGCGATTTATCTGATAATTTAAAATTTTAAATAGTTGTAGTGAAATGACCTTAGAAAATGTAAATACCACCCCGCATTCAAGATTACTGTTTATCGACTTACAGTAGTTTTCGAAGTTTATGTTTTACCCAATATACATAGACGTAAAAAATCGTTCTTGAAATGTGGTCACATTAAGCCATTTTTACAAATCATAAAAAATGTAATTAAAATTTCAAAACGTTCTCCTACAAATCGACTTATTCGAGAAAAGGCGGTGCAAAATAGGCCTAACTGGGAAACATAGTGGCAATGATTAATAGTGCTTTTGTTTTATTTTGATCTTTTTAAATGTATTTGTGACGTCTGAAAAAGCTGAATTTTGGAGAAAAATCGTAAATCGCCTAAATGTTTACTTCAAAAATAATTATACATACTCATACATTCGTGTGGGCAAGTGCAGCAGGTAAACTTTCGAATTTCAAAATGACACTTTGCATACCGGGTAAGCCCAATTTGTGCTCACGGAAAAAAATTAGTGCTGGTCCAGGAGCCAAAAATACGGGAAAAGAAAGTTTAAAATTACACCTGAAAAGCGAAACAAATAAAACCCAATTTATAGACAAAACTAGAAAAAATTTAAGCCTAATTTTAAAACTTTCCAAAGGCGGCCACACTGACAAAATTTGTGCTTATCATAGAAATATGATTTTCATAAATTTTTATTCATAAATTGAGGAAAAACAAACTAGCCCCTAAAAGATACTATATTAATCAATAAAATTCAGGGGTATGCCGTTCAATAATATTTTTGTTGAACAACAAATTAAAAAATAGAAATAAAATATTATAAAATACAAAAATAAGCAACTTAGATAGCATATTCCTATCAGGAATGTTCCTTGCCACCCGAGCTGAATTTGTGCTAATCCAGAATTTCGTTGAACAACAATTCCGTTGAACAACAACGACCGTTGAATGAACAGTTTTTTGACAAAAAGTGTTCTACAAACCAATGAATTTGGCATTTCTAATTGCATATTCCTATCAGGTATGTTTATTGCTATCCGAAAAATATAGTGTCTAATCCAGAATTGGGCCAATTTCGTTGAACAACAACAACGACCGCTGAACTAACGGTTTTCTGACAAAAAGTGTTCTACAAACCAAAAAATTTTCATTCAACGGTCTTTGTTGTTCAACGGAATTGGGTCAATTATATATTAGCACAATTTCAGCCACTATATTTTCTGGATGTCAATGAACATACCTGATAGGAATATGCTCTCTGAGCTGCTTATTCTTGTATTTTATAATACTTTATTTCTATTTCTTAATTTGTTGTTCAACAAAAATATTATTGAACACCTCTGTATTTTGTTGATTAATATAGTATATTTTAGGGGCTAGTTTGTTTGTCCTCAGTTTATGAATAAAATTTTATGAAAATCATTTTTCTATGATAAGCACAAATTTCGTCAATGTAGCGGCCTTTGCAAAAGTTTTAAAATAAGGCTTACATTATTTCTGTTTTTTTTTTCTAAAAATTTGGTTTTATTTGTTTTGAAATTTGAAACTTTCTTTTTCCATTTTTTCGGCTCCTGGACTAGCACTAATTTTTTCCGTGAGCACGAATTAGCACAAATTTGGCTTAACCGGTATAATAAGTTTCATTTAGAAATTCGAAAGTTTCCCTGCTGCTGTTATTGTATACTGTCCTCCTTATACGTATACGAAAACGTCATGTTTCGTCATGAGCATACCGACTGCTCCTTAAGAAGAATTATCCACTACCAGCAGTGATAACTTTTATGAAATGGTGCGCTAAAATTGAAGTGTATTCGGGCATATTGAAATATGTGGTAAACATCATGAAAAAAATGGATATGAAAATTATTGATAAAATTTGTGTTCTCTCATTTGACGAGATGAAGACAGAGGAAACGATTGTGTACGATAAATCAAAGGACGAAACTTTAAAAGCTGCCAGATATGTCTAAGTTGGCATGGTACATGGATTGTTCGGGAATTGGAAGCGTTTCATGTCATAGCGGTCGTGTGTGTTTCGGGTAAGTCGGATCTAGGTATAATTCGAAAATTAAACATAACTGTTAAAGCAACGTCGGATTTTGACCAGCTGATGTAACGAAAAATATATACCTTTTCGCCGATGATACCGCATCTAAATAAATTGATCAGGAATAATTTTGTTAATAGTGGTGTTTTATGTTTAATGGAGTAGTAATTGATAAAACAATCATAACCGAATTACTAGAGAAAACTAATGAAAAATCAGATTTAAGTGTGGCGTATAAAATATCAGCAAATAATTTGACCGCGAAAGGAGCAGAGCTGCAAAAACTTCGTTGGTGGCGAAACTTTTTTTCGCACACAGTTTCCTGCGCAATTTTGCGAGCTGACAGTTTGGGTGAACTTAAATCACAACATTGGCTAAGATTTTTTGAGTTCTTCAAATTAGTAAATAAAAGTAGTTTTAAAGTTTTTCTGAAGTTAGTTTTTTTTACTTTTAGGTTAACGATACTTTTAGGTTCCATGACATTTCAGTTTGGGATAATCGAAAAAATTGAACGGAACTATGTTCACTAAGCGTACGCAAAATAAATCCAGTATGCTTCCATTCCAAAAAGGTTAGATATGATTTAACAAAATAAAAACCTTAAGCTAATGATTTTTATTTTCTGCAGGTATCCTGATAACGAATAGTTCTGTACAAATGTTGTATACTATACAATGAGCTAAAGGCAAATGGCATCTCATATCTTCACACGTACAGACTTAACCAAGATGTTCTGGAAATTTTTTTGATGTTTTGGCGAAAGGTGGTCTCCATGGTGGAAACGAGGGGAGTTGTGGCGTTTTCACACCTTGTATATCGAAATTCATTACATAAATTTATAAACATTTTCTAGCACCCGAATTGTTAGTTGGGTATACACCAATTTTTTGTAAAAATTTTCTATTTTCTCAGAAGCCTATTTAAAAATAACAAAAAATAGTTTTCTTAGTTCAAGTTTTCATTAAAAGAAAAAACAATAGAAATAGAAATAAAAAATAACAGAATTTGTCAAGATAATTAAAATACATATTAATATGTAATTAATATGTAATAAATATGTAATTAAATATAAATTAAAAATAATTATTAAAAAATATTAGTGGTTCATAATTATAATAAAAAGCTTGGTGGAGCTATAAACTACCATAGAGTATATCTTTAAATGGTAATACTATTTTCGATGACACGTCGGATTTGGATACAGCTGGAGTTTTAAGTAGTGACTTACTAAGTACCCTGACGTCGAATTTTAATGTCACGTGTATGCGGAGGAAGATAAAATAGAATCCCTTCATACACGATGGTTTAGAACATCTGGCAATATACATATGCTATAGAGTTAAAAACCCAAAGTTGGTAGTTCTTACTACTTCCACAATATATCCCAAGATTTCTCGTTTACCTGGACCAATCAATTATCTAAAGATGGCTTTCGAAAACCTACCGAAAAATTAATGAATCAAATGAAGAAACTTGAAGGAAATTTTTTTCCGATGACGGATGTCTTTTCGAATTAAAAATCTAAATAGTGACATTGCATTACAAAAAATAAAAGAAAATTAAATAAAACGATTACTTGATTAAAAGAAAACAATTTCAATTAAAAGTATATTTTATTTAATTATAATTGCCTCTCTAGCGTCGAATTTGCAATGGGAATACATTTATTCGAAACCACATTTTGTATTTTCAAAAAAACTTACATGGGAAAAATTTATGTCGATCGATATATTTTCTTGGGCGCTACCAACTAGTACATTGTAAAGTCACCATTACTGTTTTGCGTGGCTCGTTTTGTCCTTCCTATTAACCCAATTTTCTGCATACTGTGGTGATAAATTTTTCCATATCATCCGGACAACTCGTGCTAGAGCATTCAAATTTTTTATGTGGTACATTCTCAGCTTAATCTTCATGAGTGCCCATAAATTTCGATCGCATTGGAATCAGGGGACTGGGATAGCCAATCCAATGTTGTGGCGCCCTTTGTGAGTTTAAATTCCGAACCGAGTATTCTATAGTGTTTTGGATCGTTGTCTTCTTGTCGGGAACAATTTTATCCCATTCCTATTTTATTTTCAAATTTTATTCGGATTTCAATTTGGTTTTAGTATTGAGCACAAACTCTCAATGGGGTTTAAAACCGGTGACTATGCTGGCCACTCCAAAACAAAGATTCTGCGACTACGAAACCTTTCGTTAGAAACAGCGAATGTGTGGCCGTGAGCGTTATCCTATTATAATAAAAATGTCGGCTGGACATTTGTTGATAAAATCTTGCGGATGGATGGCATTAAAACTTTCAATAGCAACACTTAGTGCACCATTTCACTATTTTTAACAATTTTACTTGGCGCACTCCTTCAATACGCAATAAATTAATTTGGTGACGATATTAAACTACTTGTAAGTAGTAGTTTAATTAGCAGCCAATTACATTTCCACAGGTAACAATTTCCCAGTTTTTCGTATATTTTTAAAACCAAATGCAAAAAATCATTTATTTAAAAGCAGATTTAAACGCAAGTTCCTGGGTTACCATAATAGTAATTTCTTGACAAAAATTTAAGAAATACAATTTGTTTAAGACTATTTCCAGTATTTACATTGGAAACGTGTAAATTTTAATTCAAGCGTATTATTTGGTATTGCAGAATCGTATGCAGTAACAGAAATCGAAAAATATATTTAAAAGTATTAAAGCAAACAAGTTCACTCCATACAATATTTTTTGGTGGGCCCTTTTTTGAAAATTAATTTGTGATTTTGATGAAAGATGATGACCTAAGATAGTAAAAAAAAATTCTCATTTGCACTATCAACATTTTCAGAAGACATATTTTAAACGTCAAAAATAGTTACCTTATTACGGTACGGCACATTTATTTATGACAAACGTCTATGAATATACGGGTGAGACGTGTTGAGTCCAGCTTTCCTTGTTTGTAATGCCGCACTTAATCACTTATTTTTCTCGTCAAATAACCAAGAAAACCATAAGATTTTTGGTAGCTAATGGCTAATACCTCATATACTCGTAGGTGGTATACGAGTATGCCAAAGTTACCAATTAAAAACTTTTTTAATTTTAAATTGAATTAAATTAAAATTATGAACTAAAATTATATTATTAAATTAACATAATATAATTTTTTTTTAAATAGGTTTATTTACATGAACATCAATTAATTATATTTTTTGTTGTATGTTCGGTATATTTAAAAAAAAGTTATAATTTGTGGTTAAATTAAAATTTTGGACAATTGTAATTGAAATTTCCTGTAATAATTTTCAATTAAATATTTTCATTTTTATTTTTATGCGGTGGTTATGCCTTATATTTATTTAAATTAAACAAATAATTCAAATGCAATAAATTACAATTATTGTTGTTTAATATTTTATTTAATTATAATTTGTGGTTTACTTATATATTCGATTTAATGGCGCATAAGAATATAATTATTACTGTAAAGTATAATTAATTTTATATAAAACTCAACTGTTGTTTGTTGTATCAGGACTCGAAATAAAATGATTACTGGGAGAGCTCTGTGAAAGGATATGTTCTGTATTTAATCAAAGCAGAGAAATGTTTGATGTTCCAACCTATTTCATCCCATAACTATTTTATATTTATACCCAGAACTTTTTTGATTGGATAATTTTAATTTCAAATATTTTGGTTGATTCGAGTTTGCAGTATCAGGAAATGCAAATGTTTTTGTAAAAAAGTTGTAATATGTTTTATACAAGCTTGGCACAAAAGCTTGGCACATTTCTACGAATGGTTTTCCGCGCGAAATTTAAATTAAAAAGTCTTACGTTTTTTTGCCCACAACAGTATATACAAATTGTTTGAATTTATTAGAATGAATAAGATAGAATCGATGAGTCTGAAAAAAATTGTAAAACGTTTGTAAAAATTATAAATATGAAAGTTGGCCAGATGGCCCAAAATTTTTGGGCTAGTACCAAAACAAAATAAAAGTTAAAGTAAAATTTAAAAAGTTTTACAAGTTTTACAGCACGGGTAAAATCACTGCCCTCTTTGATTTAAAGATCCATAAAAAAAGTGAGCATAAAAGGTGAGCATAAAAGGTGAGTTTCATTTAGAGGATAAATATGTCTTTGTAGCCATAAGGAACAATTTTTAATTAAAGAGCCAAAATTGGTTTGTATAAATCCAATTACCGGTGTGAATTACCAGTACCGATGTGAAGTTTATACTAAGTTTGTCCTAAACCAACAAAAACAATATAAATGTTTGTTTGCATTTGTGAAATGTAAACATTTAGGAGATCACACGATGCATAAATTGTTAATAGAAATTTAAAAACTTTAGTAATAATGTTTAAAAGGAACGTTTAGAAATATTTAATTAAATTTGGTAACTTTACCTCTCGACAAAATTATAATAAAAAATAATAGTGAAATTCAGTTATCAATATAAATATACCACATTGACAAATGTATAAATTACACCCACTCACTAATTTAAACTACAAGTTTCATAAATTTGCCATTCAGCTTCCAATTTTTTATGTGAAATTTATGTCTTAAATTGGTTAAAGGTGCCAACTTAGGGTAATATTAATCGATTTCACTTGTAAGCGAGCAAGGTAATAGTACTACTGACTCTATCAACAAATTTCATGAATTTATTATGGAGCCCGCTTAGTGATCCAGACATCTGAGTGAATTTTAGTCTTAAATCGCATAGGGGGTGCCACTTAAGGGTGATTGGGTAATAAATAGGATTTGAATTTTTGACTTATCGATGGAAAATGTGTAAGAATCACAATAATCAGTTGTGAACCGATGATATTACTGATTTGAAAAAATTAGACTTCTCATCAGGTCGCGACGACTGAGAGTTCCGAAAATAGACCAATATACGGAACAATCACAAACTTCATTACAATCTAAAAACCAAAGTAAAATAATAAATAGGGTTACAGGTTCTTTAGGTTCCAGAGAATTAATAATTTTTTTATTGAATTTTTTTTTCAAATTTCATATAGCTTCTTGGTAGATTTATGAAACTTATTGATTGAGTCGGTACTATTATCTTGCTCCCTTATACGTATTACCCTACCTGGCACCCCTAAGCGAATTAAGACGGTGGGATGTGTATAGCAGAAAACTGCGTTGAACCTACCTTAAACCTGTGGTTACCGGAAACATGTGTCTAACGGAAACCTTCGGTTTACGGAACCGTGCAAGAAATAGTATCCTGCGGAAACATGTATTTAACGGAAGTAGGCGTATAACCGAAACCTGTGTATAATAGAGAACTAAGTATAACGGAACGTGGTGTTTAACGGGATTCTGCGTTTTGCAGAAACCTGTGCAAGAAATAGGAAATTATTAAAAATCTGAATTTATTACAACATCCCACACGATAATCGGTCATAATGTATAAAATTACCTTCCTATGCAAGAAACAATATTAATGAATTAGCCCACACGAGCTGCGGAATCCTGCAGATAACGAAAACGTGTGTTTAACGGAAGCCTTTGTGTAACGGAAATATGTGTTTAAGTGCATAACAGTTAACTGTTTTTAACGGAACCCCGCGTATAACGGTAAACTGTGTATAACGGAAACTTTTGTGAGAAATAGGTATCGGAATTTATTACAATAGGCCCCCATAAAAATCTTTCGTCGTTATAACATAGTTTTCAATCTGTTTAAATTTTCCGATCGTATTTCCGGCCAAAACTTGAAGCAAACACATTGTTTAATTTATTTATTGAGAGCCGAAACCCAAATCTAGAGAATATTTTTTGAAAAGGAATAAGCAGCTTTTATGTCACGCTGATCATTAGCTGCAAATTTTTCGAAAACATGAAACTCATTAAATTCCATATCGGTACACTGTCGCCAGCTTCAAATTTCGGCTTTATTTATATTTAAAAAACACGACAATCACAAACCACGAGCAGATTTAACAATTGGTTCTGAAAAATAAAAAAATAAGAATGACGAAAAAATTTAGTGTCTATAACGGCATTCTACCTTTGGACCTTATTAAAGATATAAGCCAAGATGCGATCTAGGCCAAATTTGAGGGTGTATATTTTTTTAGAACTTCACGATTCGGCTTGAGTCAACATAGATATTACCTTTACTAATAACATTTATCAGAAAATCGATTAGAAAAACATCGAACTGTGCGTAGCATATTCCTTCTTTAAGTGTTAGTGAGAGAGCATATCTAATCCGAGCCAAATTTGAAGGAGTATATTTCTGGCTATTCAAGCAAATCATACAAAGTTGTTGGCAAACATTATATAATTTCAATTTTTAGAATCCTAAATGTTTGCAATTCGTGGCGAAAGAAATCATGAGAAGAGTTTTATAAGAAATCTAAACAATACAATTATAAGTTGATTAGACAGATAACACGAGCTAAAACGTGTGTTTTTATGAATCTCAAAAATTAATCCTTAATTAGCCTTTTGTCGTTTCAAGTGACTGTGAGTTGCTAAGTCAATGAGTCATTCAGAGGACATAACAAACAAGTAAAAGCTGTCATTTTGAGGCATCTGAAATTTTCAGGTGACTAAAAACATCATCAACTCTGGCTGTCGTTTAAAGTTCTGAGTTCAATGATTTCAGAGTTTTGCTACTACAGAATACACCTACCAGAATCGTGACATGTTCGATACATTGTTCAACAACTAATAGTGCAACATTTCTAAAATACTTCAAAAAAAATGCTTTCGGCATATTAAAGCCACTAGGGATCATCTAACTTGAAAAAGGATAAAATTGCAGTTTTCTGCGGTTATTAAAATTGGATCAAGAACCCATAAGGTATTTTACTTTTTAAATACGCCAAAAATCATATTTATGTGACTAGCTGACTACTTCTGTTTTCTAAAGAGCTCCAAAGTTAAAAAATTAGAAAATAATTGGTTTCTTCCAGACAGTTTTCAAACTTGATTAAGGCTAAAAACATCCTTATTAAACATCATTCGAAATTTTTTTTTTTTCATTTTTAACGGTTAATTTTTTGTAGCAAAACTTGTTTAAAATGAAAAGTTGAATTATGTATGAAAAAGAAAATTTTATTTATTCACTGCGACTAGAATTTCTATATTTGAAATTTTAGACTTATTTAAAAGACCAAATAACTTTCTCTCATGCTTTCTAAATTAGTTTAAAATTATTTAAATCGTGTATTAAATTTAAACAGCTTTTAAAAAATAAAACTGAAAATTTTGTTTTGCAGTTTTACTTTTTAGCGGCAGAATTTGAAACTAAAATCTTTCGGTTGTAACACTTAACAGTGACATACGTAGATAATTAAAATGAAGCATTAGAATGTACAAAAATCATACATTTTCTTTCAGTTACATATATTTGGTAACTGGGTACCCTAAGTTTTGTGGAGCTTGAATAAAAAATCGATTACTCATCTCTTCTATCACGATAGAACTGTTTTTGTGGTTAAATACTTGTCTTTTGCCTCAAAATAATCAGAAAATGAAATTTAAACAAAAAATATTTTAAAAACTACAAGTGGTGCTCATTTGGTTAGGTATTTAAAAGACTTGAGTTCTCACATATTACCGCAGGTTAAGTAGTTTGCGGACTCGGATCGGATGGAATCCGGTCGTGTTCGTGTATAATTGCTTACGTAGAAACTTTTGAATAACTAGAGACTTTTTAATAAAAAAAAATATTTATTTATATTTTATACATCTCATATGAGAAATTCAACATGATGACCAAACTTGTATCCCACAAAATTGATTATTACATATTTAATTTTAAATTGTGATATATAATTGCACCAATTATATTGTGTTTAATTTTAATTTTTAATTTCAAATTAATATTTTTAACTTTATCTGTAAATTTACAATTCCGAATATAAAAATATTAATATGTATAATATAAATAATTATGTATGAATATTTTTTAATTATTTGCAAAATTATGTGTGCATTACAGATACGTCCATAAATGCGCGAACAAACGTCGTTAGCCTTGATTAAATGAATGCATGCAGAATTATTATTTTGCATGATGCATGCTACAAAATTGCACGAACAATCGTAATGATTAAGTAAATAAAATTAACATTTTAATTAAAAATTTGTATTATTCGTATATATTTTAAATTAAGCCTTTCGGGTCTAGCTTTTGTAATGTATGTGGCTTGCAGTAATCAGCACAGCAAACAATCTTCTGCGAATTTTTATCACCACTACATAACAATTCGATTTGAGCATTTGCAATGAAGCGCTTATTTATTTATTTATTTGTTCATTGACATTATAATTTTGGTAAAGGAAAAGCACATATGGAAGCAATATAAATGAAGAACAACAACCACAAAAAAAAAAAAAAAAAAATACTTCCATTGGGCATAAAAACCTCAGATTTTTTCAAAAAACAAATCCACTCCATGCTAGTACCCTCCAGCTCAAGCTCATTTGTTACAGAGAACACTGCAAGAAGTGAATACTTACATACTACATACAAAAATAATACAAATAAAAAAAATTATTACAAAAATAGTACTACATGTATTATCGTTCAAGCGCGCCACGCTAAATAATCCGCTTTAAAAGATTTAGGCGACGCTGACCTCTTAATTTCTAGTGGAATAGAATTCCAAAGAGAAATACCCCTAACAGAAAAGGATGTATTTAAAGACCTACACAGATTTATAGGGGGAAGTAAACGTAAATTTGAAGAATGGGACCTACTGAACAATAACTTGTTAAATAAATATCGAGGTTGCTTCGATCTGAGAGGCTAAAAAATAAAAAGACACACACGAAGTTCATAGAAGTTAACCAAACTACAGCCAAGAGTCAAATTTAAGAAAGGAGAAATGTGATCATATTTCCAAATACTAAAAATGAAACGAGTACAAGCATTGAAACATCTTTGGAGAACATTCATATTATCCTGAAGCATTCCAAACAAAACAACGTCACCATAAAGAAAATGTGGAAGAAAATGCGAGAGGAACATACGCTTTTTAAAACTACTATCGGCGAGCCCTACAACCTTGTATAAACAACCAAGCATTCCAAAAATAACTTTTACTAACCTTAACTAAAAGATCACACCAAGTAAGAGTTTTATTAAAAATTAACCCTAAATTTCTAACTGTATTAGAGAATGGAATTAAACAATCACCGAGAAAAATTCCAGGAAAAGAGGAAGTATTTAAAGATTTTTTATAGATTATAATAGACTGGGATTTACTAGCATTAAGAGCGAGTCGGTTAGATAATAACCACAACTATAAATTCTTTCCAAATCATCGTTAATTAAAGAAATATTAGAGTGAATGGAATCATTATCTAAGCGACTACTCCTATATATTGGGACATCATCAGCAAATATATGAAAAGAAGAATGACGAATGGAACATGCAATGTCATTAATAAACATTGAGAATAGGAAAGGGCCAAGAACCGACCCCTGAGGAACGCCAGAAGAGACAGGTAAAAAGTCAGAAAAAGAATTGTCATAAAAGACTGCCTGAAAGCGACCCGAAATATAGTCTAAAATCAATTTAGCAGCAGAGAGAGAAAAATTAAAGTTTGAAATAAGCTTATTAAACAAAATTTCATGATTAATCGAATCAAACGCTTTAGAAAAATCTAACAGAGTAAGGCAAGTCATTTCTCTTTTACTCATACTACGACGAATATCATCACAAACATTCAGTAAAGCAGTGGTAGTACCGTGAAACCTTCTAAAACCTGATTGAAAAAGGCTAAGCAAATTAAAGCTATCGAATAGGAATAATTTTACTCATCTTCCACTGAGCGGGATATGAAGAGGTCGTTAAAATAAAATTGAAAATATGTAACAAATACCTTGATACAATAGGAAAAATGCGCTTAACTAATTTCAAACTAACCATATCTAAGCCAGTGGATTACGATTTAACTTCCCAAATAGCAGAATGCAAATCAACAGTAGATATATTTGTAAACGAAAAAGAATTAAGGGGTTCGACGGACACTAAATCAATAATGGAAATATCATGAGTGTGACTAGAGTTAATTAGATAAAGGTTAAAACCATTTGCTTTGAAATCTACAGAAGCAGCCCCTTTGCAACTACCAAGGCCCAAGTTGCGCACGTTGCGCCAAAATATCTTAGAGGGAAGTGAGGGATCTAACTTATCCTTGAAAAAATTTTGCTTAGCGATACGAATTAAACCTACCACTCTATTTCGAGATTCCTTATAAGCTAGATAAGACAAAGAATTAGGGCTAATTTTCCAAAGACGATATTTGGAAAAACGAACAGAAATAGCACTCAAAATCTCTCGAGTCATCCAAAGGGGGGATCTAGGTCTAAAATAAATAGTAGTGAGAGGAACGCAATTATAAAATACATAGTTAATAGAGGAATTAAAATAGTCAATTTGGTCAGTAGAAGTAGAGAGAGAAAAAATATTATCCCAACAAATAGAGCCACAAGTTGATGAAAGGTGAGATTCATCAATTTTAGAAAAATCCCTAAAGCTGAAACTTTTAGGTCTAGGTCGAGAGTAATAATTAACAGAAAAAACAAGAAGATCATGGTGAGAACCAATACCAAGAGACAATTGATTGAAAAAACAAATGGAATTATCAGCAGAAGCAACGACGTGATCAATGAGCGAAAAAGAACCACCACTTGCAGTAGCGCAAGAGTAAGTAGACTCTACAGTATTATAAACCGAAAGGTTAATGCTATTTAAGATATTCAAATAGCTACGAGAAAATAAAGACTCTTGAGAAATATCAAAATTAAAATCACCCGAAATGAAAACCTCATCATACCGACAGGAAAAATAACTAAAAAGACACTCAATGTCTAAAAGGGATTTTTTGAATCGAGCAAAAGACCTCTTGTTCGTTTTAGGAGGATTATAAACTACACCTAAAAGAAATGTCCGCTTATTCATGAAGACATTTAAAAAAAGAAACTCAAAGTCAGAAACGAGCCTTTGAGAAATTGAGGGGGGTACCGATACAACACTACATTTAATATGCTCGTTAACATATATGCATACCCCACCATAATTAACCGGTGGACTAACCCTATCCCGCCTGAACAAATTAAAGCCGCAATGAAGTTCGATTTATTGAATTTTTATAAGGATTACCTTTGTTTTATTATATTAGGTACTTATTTTTTTTATTTATTTATTTATAAGAGAAGAAAGAAAAGGAGAAATGTGCACAAATCAACAAGGGTGAATATGTTGTGGGCAAGACCCGTATTTTTCCACGAATGTATTCCACGAATTGCTGCCACTTCCGGTTCACAGATTTCCACCAAATTTCTCAAGTTTATCATAATTAATGGAGAAAGGCTAAGTATGAAGTTTGATTCCGGATAGTTTTCCACCAAAGGAATCCAGCGACGTATGACAAGTACTCGTTAATCGCCTTTAACATTGAAATTATGAATTAATTTTTCGTTACACAATGACACCCTTGAATCGCTTATGCAGTAGTACTCAAATCATCATATTTCCTTTCAGGGTCATAAAATTTTCTTGTTATTCAAAAGTAATTGTAGTTACTTAAACAACTCCAATAACATGACAAATGCTCGTTTTTTGTTTTCAACATTGATATTTTGAACTAATTCTTTGTAGTAACGTGGGCGTGATCCTTAGCATCTTGGCAAAATTCTTTTACGATTTTAAACAATATGATAGCTTAAAATAAATAAGTTGTTTAAGAATTTAATTTCACAGTCATTCAATAACATCAATCCTTTAATCTGAATATTGAAAATATTTACCTAAATATATTTCAAAATTCATTATAAAGAGTAAATAAATTACCTTTATTGGTTTTTTTCGAAAAAAGTATATACTATTCACTTATACATATATAGACTTTTAGAATTTAGGACAAACTTCAAAAATTTGTAAAGGAGCGTGAAGTTTGTCCTAAATTTGTTTTTGTAATTCTAGAAAAAAGTTAGGGTATACTTCACGGAAATTTGTTTTATCACTATAAGAGATTGTGTTTCGATTTTTGGGGTGAAAGCGGTAAGGAAAGTGGGTACCACGATTGAACTGATTAGTCATGGTGCGTTTCAATCGTATCCAAAGTATTGAGAAAATTCAATAGACGTTTGATTGATAACGCTATTGGTAATCTCCTACTAGGTCTAATCGACGCACCGGATGTTCTAAAGTCAATTAAATTTAAGGTTCTTGGTAGACAACTAAGAGATCGTGACTTCATCCACTTGTGTAGACACAGAATGGCAATAATGAACCAGTGAAGATAATGTGTAAGAGATTCAATACAATTAACTAGTTATTTGATTTTTGTTTAACAAAAGATAATTTTAAAAGTAGGTTAATGCAATTTTATGCCCCTCAGTGATTTTTACTTAGTTGTTACTTTACTTTTATTTTTTATATTATAAATTTTCAAGTCTAAATTTTGTATTTTTACTTTAATATTTTTCAAGTCAAATTTGTAGCCATATTTCAATATAAATAAATAAATGCTGGTCTGTTCTTTTTTATGTGCTTTTTTAGCCCTATGGAGATAGATCGAATAAGGAATCTGGAGCTCGATGATTATGGAACAAACAACGAAAAAAATAAGGATTTATGGTAAATGTATATTGTCTCTTTAAAGTATTTCCAGTTCAGAAAACTTTCGGAACTACTGTTAGTAAAACTTCATTTAGAATAAAGTCTAATATTCTGGGAGAGACTGGACATCCTTGCTCTCATTTGTTATGTTATTTCTATGCATGTACTGAACCATCATATAATTGATATTTTTTCTAAAAGCAGACCTTTATATTTCGATTAATTAGGTAGTGTGTGGCATATGTATTGTTTCAGGTACATGAATATGACATTCAAGTCTACTGTGTAGAATTCGTTTGGTAGTTCTATAAAAAGGCTCTACATTTTATTTCCAGAACCCTACTCTTCGTCAAGAACTCAAAGAATAATAAGCATTTTTGCGTCGGTAGATCTGTTGGCGAAATACAGTTTCATCTAAACGATCGAGTAGTAATTTAATTTTTTTTTGTTACAAAGATGGTATTGATCCATTTTTATTTTAGTAATTTAGAGAGAATTTTATATCCTACATTACATGAAGTTATATTATGATGATCATTTATATCTTTTGGCCGTTCGTTTTGTTTTTTCTATGAACTTGTAAATTTTGAATTCATTCGGAAAGAGTTGGCTATTGATCCATATTTTATCAAACAAAAATTGGAACGTTTCTAGAACATTATTTGGAGCATACTTACACAATTCGATAAGAATTCCATCGAATCCTGGTATAGTTTTTGACAGTATAAATTTGATCGTTGATTCTGTCGGATGGTTAATTTTTTTTTTAAGATTGGAGAAAAATTCCTGCAACTCAATGAAACGATGGTTTGAATATGGTTTAGCGAAACGTTGTCTGGCAGTTTTTAAGTGTGCTAAAGAATTTGGGGCTTGTGTAACGCAGCACTAACTGTTCACCACGCTGTGTTCCAGTTGAATTGAACGATACATGAGATACTACTACATCGTTGATTAACTTACAATAAACAACGATTTACCGGTCCGGTTGGCAAATTTGGATGTGAACTTTGGTTTTTGAGAAAGGCATTTAGATAAAATTAAATTACAAAGGCTTGGAAAATTATTATAAAATTCTGATTAGTATAAATAATTAAGAAAGTTAAAATAACATAAAAATGTGTATGAACAATAATTATTTATTAGTAATGATCATTATAAAATCGAATGCTTAAATTTTCGTTTAGTTTGGTAGTATTTTTATGATACTTTGTCGATGTATCGGACAATGTGCGGAAAATACGTTTTTAGCAGATATCGTCGTATGGAACACGTGTCCTGACCCATAATATATGTATACACCATTCATTAGTTTTGGTGTTAGTCTTTTGAAAGTAATTTTGGATGTCCTGATCTTACTTTAAAAAAAGATTAAATTGGTTAAAAAGGTTAAATTTCTGAAACCTGGTTTAAGTCTAAACATTATAATCAACATTTTCAATTGGACAATTATACATTATTTCGTAAAGATCGTGCACGTCGGCGTGGTGGTGGTGTCGCTACATACATTAATAATAAATTAAACTCTAAAATTATTTATACTAATGCTCGTGATGCTTTATTGAAATCACAAACCAATCCAATCAGAAGGTTGTCGTGGGTTCAGTTTATAGCCCACCTAAAATGGATATCATCAATGAACTGGAAACTATTCTGAATGATATTATGGTTATGTATGATGAAGTTATTATTGTGGGGGATTTTAATGTAGATTGTCTGGTTGCAACGCCTGCAACTAAGAGACTAGAATCTTTGATGTCATCTTTTGGCCTTTGTTTAACATCAAAGGAAGCCACTAATTTTGTGGGAAACTCATCTACTCTAATTGACTTGGCATTTACTAACTGCCCAGCCAATATTAAAAGATTCACTCAAATATCTGTGCCGGGCATTGCTACTAGTCATGACATGATCTATGGGTCTTATGCTTTTTCAGTTATTGGAAATGCAAGAAAACAATATCGGTTCATAAGGGATTTACGAAACATCGATAATGATCAGTTACTTAGGGCTGCTTACTTCTTAAATTGGTCTCGACTCTATTGTCTGTGTGATGTTAATGATTAACTGTCCGTTCTCAATCATTTTATACTACACCTCCTTGATAGCTTTGCACCTCTTAAAAGGGTTCTGGTAAGACGTGATGTGTCAAGCTTTCATTTCAGTTCGGTAATTCTGCGGTATCGTAATATTCGTGATTACTTACATGAAAACTGGAAGCGTCATAAAACTGAATCTAATCGGCTTGAATATACCAGAGCAAGAAATAAAGTAAATGGAATGATCAAAACATCTAAAAAACAATTTTATAAAGAACGATTCAGCAACCGAGTTTCTAGTAAAGTATTTTGGAAAAATTATAATAAGGATATAAATCCCTCAATTGTTGAACCCGATTGTGAAATTAGTCCTAGTGAGTTTAACGAATATTTTGGTTCGGTATTTGTACGAAGTAGTGGACATTCCAATCAAAATGCACTACACTATAGTTCAGACGAAAGTGCCTTCTATTTTCATAATGTTTCGGTAGATGAAGTATGCATTCAATTGGGTAATATTAAATCAAACGCTGTTGGAGCGGATGGAATAGTTCGAAGTTTTGTTAAGCTATTATTGCCAGTCTTGTCGCCCTACTTAACATATGTGTTGAATTCAAGCCTTACTAAATCTGTGTTCCCAGATGCATGGAAAATTGCTCTGATTACTCCGATTCCTAAAATACGCCACCCAGTTATTGTAAATGATTTTCGCCCGATTAGCATTTTACCAATATTGTCAAAAATATTTGAAAAGATAATTAAATCTCAAATTTCCACATTTATATCTAAAGAAAATTTACTAAGCAAGTATCAGTCGGGATTTCGTGTGAACCATAGTGCTACTACAGCGCTTTTGAAGGTCGTTGATGACATTACTTCTGGTATTGAAGATGGTAACGTTGGTATATTGGTTTTGTTAGACTTCTCCAAAGCGTTTGACAAGGTAGATCATTTTTTGTTAGTGTCAAAGCTGTGTTACGAATATGGTTTTTCAGAAAGTGCTTGTAATCTAATATTTTCTTATTTAAACTTACGACAACAGTCCGTAAAATATAATGGTAGTTCCAGCAACTCAACACCTGTTTCATCTGGTGTACCTCAAGGCTCCATTTTGGGACCTCTATTGTTTTCAATGTATATAAACCAAGTGTGTCATGTTATTGAGCAAACTAAAGATACTGGCTATCACCTTTACGCTGATGATCTACAATTATATTCCTTTGGTAAGCTAGATGGTCTGGATAGCGTGGTAAATAATTTAAATACGACTTTAAAGAATATTTTAGATTGGACGCTAGCGCATAAACTTCAAATCAATCCTACAAAATCTCAAGCTATTATCTTATCTAATAGTACACGAGTCATTAGACCTACTAATTATCTTGTAGTTGATAATCATAAAATTGAATTTTATGACCACGTAAAAAGCTTAGGTCTGATTATTGACAGTAAGTTAAACTGGACAGCTCATGTGAATAGTTTATGTGGTAAAATTTATGGAATATTAGGTAGGTTGTGGAGTACAGCCAAACTAATTGAACAAAACGTTAAAATGCACATTATTCGTACATTAGTAGGGCCAATAATTTCATACTGTGCATCAATATACTCAGAATGCTCCAAGAAATCATTTATGAAATTAAATGTTGCTTTTAACGCTTGTACTAGATACGTGTTCTCGATAAGAATTGGTGACACTATATCCATACTTTCAAACTTGACATTTAACATGAGCTTGAGAAAATACCTTGAGTTCTTGACGTTAACTGTCATGTTTAATTTAATACTAAAGAAGAACCCACGCTATCTTTATGAAAATCTCAACTTTAGCTTATCACAGCGTACAATCAATTTAAATCTGCCCAGGTCGTGTAGGTCGAAGCCAAGACGCCGTTCTTTTTTTGTTAATGGAGTAAAATTGTGGAACAATGCTGACCCATCTGTCAAAGCTGCGTCAAATTTTATCAATTTCAAGAAGATGTATATGGATAGCTATAGTATATTGTGATTTGATCCTTTTTCCTTTTCTTTCCTATCCTATTTTCCGCATCCTTTTGAAGTTTAGTTATTATTATTATTATTCATTATTATTATTATTATTATAATTAATTATTGTTATATTTTAGTTTTAATTGTTAGTATAATTGAATACTGTTATTTATAAGTCTTATATGTATTACTAATTCCTTTACATTATGTACTGCGTTACACAAAAGAAAATATTATGTTTATTATATGATATTGTAAAAAGGTCTTGGCCTTACTTGTGTAAATAATTAATCAAAAATAAATAAATAAATAAATTGGGCGTCTATCAATTTAAAGTATACTCTACTAACAAATATAAACCTTCTAGGTTTGACTACCAGGAGATCAGACTGGTCATTTCTCAGCTAGTAGTTGTCAGTGTTGTGTCGAATATTACAGTTTAAGAAAAATTCGGTACTAAATACAAGCCACAATAGCATGTAACTTAAGAAATGACGTCAATATATACCAAGGCGATTGCAAAAAGTAGAATAGTTAACATCCGCACCTGACAACCATCATGGTAAACAAGCATTGGACTCTGTGCGTAATAATAATGAAGAACATCGAAGAACATCTGATCGACTTTGTCACAATTCAGCTACTCATTAAAGCAGTAGATTTCCACACATAAAATACTGAAATACACTTAAAAATTACCTGTGGCCCTATTCTGGCTTTCCCTGGGAATTGTGAATTGGGAAAATATTTTGCTGTAATTACATATTTCAATAATTCCGAAATATTTATTTCCCGTTCCCAAATGTATATTCTGGTAGACTGGGAATTATTTTTGGGGGAACAATTTTTTATTTTGGTTTTTATAAACTGAAACGCATGTTGCGACCTTATTACAAGTTTAATTTATTTTTAAATATAAATTTATTAAAAAAAATAATGTTTGTAAACTTCGAAAAAGTAGGAATTACAATTCACTAAAAAAATAATAGGGAAAAATTAACGACAAAACTGCTATAAAATGGAATTATTTTTTCCCAATAAAGAAAATTCCCAAATGCCAGAATACACTTTGGGGTAAAAAATTCCCAACTGCTAGAAATACGTCATTAATTCCCAATTCCCGTAATGCGTAATGTAGTTTTAGTCACTATGACACTATATGCTGTATATGTTTTGTACCATACATAAGTGTGAATCACGAACTTTTAAAGGACATTAAATAAACTAGTTGTCATTAATCTTTTATGATTATTATTATATGATATTAATGTTATGAGTTTAAGATAAAAAAAAATTCCCAATCACCAGGGAAAACCAGAATAGGGCCACTGATGGCAGAACACGTATTGATCAACAAAAGTTTCTCACCTTAATAAAGGATATTAGGGCAATGAAAGCTGCAGACCTTCACAGTAACCGTCAATTGCTTATGTCACAGTTTTAAATTAAGCATGTTACTATAAATCACATCAAGACAAATCGGAAGAAATTTTAAATTTACCTATTAAAAGATGCAGACTCATGAAACAAATTTATGAAGCGCTCAAGCTTAGCCTCCATTGAAATGAAGAAGCAATCATCAATGAATATCAACAGTAACATATCGAAGCTGAAAGGTTAATTTGAAAATATTTGGCTGAGTGACCGTAGACAAGACATTGAAAACATTTTCAAGTACCAGAATAGGCTACAGAAATCCGTTGCATGCAGCACATCAAAGCTTCTACGACGGGCAACTAAAAAATTTGGACTTTAGCAAAATTTGAAATTTCCACTTGGAATAACAAGGACTCTCAAACGGACAATATGCCAGCTAAAATATTAAAAGGAGACATATCTACAACCGCAAGAGCTAAAGTTAAAGCATCTCAAAGAAATTAACGGAACTCATACAAGATCAATATCAGCATATTGTGGGTACAAATAAGTTTTGAGTTTTTTTTATAATTTCGAAGCTTTATTCAGAGACATTGGTACAATGTATTTTATTCAAACTATTGCCCATAGTTAGCTACGACTTCTTCCCATCTTTCAGGCAGCATACGGATTTAGGGTTTCTTCGTTAGCAGTGTAATTGCACCAATTGTTGTTGGTAACGTTCTCCAGTAATGGTTTCATTAGGCTCGAGTAGCTCATATAGTAGATCAATCCGAATTGATCCTGTCAGATACACAGCATTAGCTTCTTGCCATGCATATCCGGTTTGACGATTGAAGTTGATGCATAACCGAGTTTACCGCACGATTTTCTGCGCTTTGGGTTGTCGTAGTGGAATCACTTTTCGTCCCCCGTCACAATTGATGCACAAAATTCTTCCAATTTTGTCTTTGGACCAGTTGTTCGCAAGTGAAAAAACGGCGTTTGACGTCTCTTGTCGTCTCTTGACTTGAGTTCATACGGATCCTAAACTTCTTGTTCTTGCACCATATCCATGGCCTTGAGACGGTTTTGAGTCGCTTTTTGAGTCACCATCAAAGTTTCAGTGATCTTGTCTTGAGTTTGATATGAATCAAGGTCCAATAACGCCTCTAACTTACCGTCTTCAAGCTTTACTGGCCTCTTTCGCGTTCTTTGTCACTGGTGTCGCGCTTCCCACAAATTTTGTTTTGTTGGTACAAAGGTTGACATGGTTAGAGCACAAAAAATATATTGTTTACTTCAAATAAATGAAACATACTGATTTTTAGAAAGCAATGATGACGCTTTAACACGAATATAGCTATACAAGATGGCCCAATGCAATTTAATACTAGTTACGCCAACTTTTGTAAATCCCCCAAACCTTATTTCAAACCCCAATACATAGCGATGGGGGTAGTCCATTTCAATACAAAGGCAAACAAAGTGAATCATACTGAAACAGCCAAGGAGAAAGGCACTGATGCCTACCATTGTCACTTCTGTTCCTATTGCAGTTTCAGATAGTGTCATGAGAAAATTAGATAGCGTTCCGAAACGAAATCCAGCGGGCATTAACTTAGATGCTCAATTGTCTGGATTACGAAGATAACATATGCCTACTAACACAAAAACACGCCGACATGCAGAAAATCTATTGAAATAAATATCAACCAAGCTAGAACCACATTCAACATGCTTCACAAAGTCTGGAACATATCTGTCATATTTGGCAATACCAAGCATTGGCTAAACTTAATTCAAATACTTCATTCATGGTTTGCCTGTAATATTTTAAAATACGCATAAGAAGTTAGAAGAGAATTTTAGCCCAGAAAATAAAAAATTTAATCAGGCAACACTATTAAATTAAAACCTCATTTACGTGAAGTTATCCCGACCAGGAATTAATAAAATTTATTTGTATTAAAAGTTGTTGGAATTTATCCCAGCCCGAAAAAAAATCATTTTACTATTTGAAGTTAGTCTTAGCCCAGAAATTTAAAAATATTACATTATTAATGAGAAGTTAGCCCACTCCAGGAATATATCAAAACAAATCTTTCCATTAATGTTGGTTTTTGCACTTGGAATAAAAAACGAATATATACACATGTACAAGTCAAGATGTTCGATATGTTGCAACTTGCCAAAATATGGCTCTGGGCTGGGTACTTCTAAGTATTTCCGATAAATAAATCAGTTTTTCTTCCCGTGTGTCGAAACTAAAAATCTATCAAATGAGGCTCTAAAGATTTAGAATTACTATGCAAGCAGTTTATTTAATGAATTCACGTCGTTGGATGATGAATTCGAATGGTTGAATGGTGCGACCGTGATTTCGTTGGCATTTCTCGAAAATGCTTAGGAGTACCACCAGGAGTACCCATCAGTCGACCCGACTGATAAACGAATCCAATTTTAGTCCCCTCAACAAATCTGCAGGTACATTGCCTTAAGATTTGGAATTTAATCTTGCATAATTCGCTGACATGTAACTGCCCGTATCTTAGTTCCAACTCAGTCATGACCCGTCCATAGATCCTTTTTGTTACGGATACATGTAGTAAGAAATCTGCAGCTTTCCCATGAAAGGAATGAGTGCATTGACATGCTGCTCTACGGCCTATACACTGTGCTATCCTGCCCCTTGAAACTGGACATTGAAATTCTTAAATGGGATATCGCCATCGATGAACTCGTTTTATAAAGCTAACTAACTCCAATGGTTTGCGAGTTATGTGTTTAGAAGGGGGCCTGCCCGACCGTCGACTTTTACCTCTAGAGATTTTATTTTTATTCCTAGTTCTTTAATTTGAAGATCTTGAGTGTGCTGAATTTGGGTGAGTTTCTGAAACCAACCATATAGCTCCGCGCGTAGTTCTGCCATTTGAGTACTTTGTTCCTTGCGTAGCTCAGCAAATTGTCCATCCTTCTTCATGGCGTTCTGATAACTCGAAAGCATCTCGTTCTTAGTACCTTTGGTTGAATGCCTCAGACTCTGCAGGTTTTCTCTCAACTGTTGTGATATGGCGGAATGTTTCAATTTTTAATCATTGCTGGTGTTTACAAAGTTTCATTTCGGTCACTAAGGCCACTACATAAATGTTACGATTTTCGGACGTTTGGTGCGGGTTTGTACTGGATTTTACAAATAAAACATTCATTTTAAATTTCAAACTTTATTTCCCAACATTAATTTCTTCAGAAATTCAGTGATTTAACTCTTTATTACTATTCACCAATTCACTTTGGTTGTTGTTCATTTTTTACTTGCACTTTTTGCACTGTTTACTTTTTACTTCTTACCTTGCACTGTTCACTTGTTCTACTTGTTAATCTGTTCGAGATTATTTATTTTATTGGAGATGACGATGCATATTGTAATTGTAAATCACTTGATTGTAGTTGTATTCGCGAACATCGGCTGACATACGATAGCTCATGTATAGAATTGGCCAAAGACTAAGATAGTCACCGAATGACAAAGCAGGCAGATCTCTGGAATGGAAACACATTTCGATACATAAGGTAACAGCAAATATCGTAGCAGGAACCTTTTGGTTGAATTTTTGTATAGCGACCACACTTTTTTTCTGTTATATCCAATTTAAGAGATTATAGGGCGCCTTATGCTTCTAAAAAGGAGATAACAGGAAAAAAGTGTGGTCACTATTCAAAATTTCACCGAAAAGCTTTCTGCTATAATTTGTTTCTACTAGCCGATGCATCGAAATAATGTTGCGCTAAAATGAAACTGTAAAAATAATTGTATTTCCTCGAAATATGCGTTGCGAGATTGTACCATGTTGAGTTCTGTGTAAATTAGGTACGAGTCAACGAGTCTCTAAATAAAACTTCCAACTTAAATTAAATTTCATCCTCAACGAAATTATTATTACAGTATCTAATTTATATAAAGTATACGATAATTATAACTTTCATTTCATTCCACAAAAAAATAAAAAAATATAAAATTTTAATTGGAAAATTTGAAAGTTGAGGAAGATACATAAAATAAAACTAATCATTATGGTAAATTTAAAATGGTATTTAATTGCCTTTAGTTATTTGCGAAACTGATAGAATACAAAAAAAAAATATCAACAACAAATATTCGTTATTTTAACTTTAAAAATTATAATTTTCATTTTAATGAAACGCAATTTATAAAATGTAGTACGGCAATGTTTTAATTATAGGGAGCATCACCATTGTTTGAATACGTGTCTCGATTATATGTTATTGATAATTTTCATAGGAAACAGATTATTAATGATCGGAAAATTTCGATGAAAAGACAGCGTAGTCTTGATGATGTTTTTACGATACAATAACGGTTTTTTTTTATTTATTTCTTTATTTCATTACCAGCTTAATCATTATAAATAAAATACATTGTGTGTAAAACATTATTAAAACTAACAAGATTAAGAAGGTAAGATAAGAGGACCATTGGATCAAAATAGATCACGTGACTGGTCCCCTGATTCTAAGCCACAAAAAAATATTTGAATTCTATTTACAAAATGAAAATCAATTTAAAATCAAATTAATTTACAGTTAAAATTAAAATTAAGAGAAACAAAAATTGTATAATAAAATTATAACTACATCTTAATTATTACACATGAATATATTAAAACCTCTTAAACTACACCATTTAATTTTAACATATATAATTTTAAAACCAATAAAAACAAAAACAATAATATTTTAAACCAATAGTTCAAAAAGATGGTCAATATTTTTAGTTTGATGAAGCCATTCTTTAAGGTATATTGAAAAACTAGAGAAGTTGCCGCACTTACGAATATCCAACGGTAAATTGTTAAAGATGATTGGTGCAATGATATTAATAAAGTTTCTCCTTAGATCTAATCTAAACTTAGGAATATGTTTCAAGAAGGTATGATTTGATCTGAGATTATACCCTGCATGAGTCACAAAATTATTCCCACTTTTAACATAGAATATTCTAAGTACCTTGAAGACGAATATGTGACGTAGAGGAAGTATGCTGAGATTTTCAAATAATGGCCACGAAGGCGAAAAGGATGGTTTAAAGCACATTATTCTGATTAACTGCTTTTGTTGCACGTAGATAGGACGTAGTGTAGCATTGCAAGCACTACCCCAACATGATAAACCATATTGCAGTATTGAGTCCGCTAATGCAAAGTAAATCGTCCTAAGTAAATATTGCGGACAAAATAGCCGTAAGACATACATTTTTCTGGAGACCAATGATAGTCTAGTTTTCAGCCATTGTGCGTGCGCTTTCCAATTTAAATCTCGATCAATAATAATACCTAGATATCGAAATTCATCAACAGTGTTCACTAAGAAGCAGTCATTAGGAGGGCATTGCGTGTTATTGCTTCTGCTGCATTTGAAAGTATGATACGTTGTCTCAAGATACAACGATGAGGTATCCCTAAAATGTAATAATTTCGTTTTGTGACTCAAAACAAAATTATGTGCTTCCAACCAAATAGACAAACTTTTTAAATCATGATCTATGAGCATGATATTATCTTGATACTTGGACTAGCATATGTAAACGAGAAATCGTCAGCAAAAGCAGTTGGAGACCCTCGAAATTGTTGTCGAAAGATACCGTTTACATATACTAAAAATAATAAAGGTCCTAAGACAGAACCCTGTGGGACTCCCACATTTATCGGTAACTCTTTACTTAATTGATTGATTGATGCTGAATGCACGACCAAGTTCTTACACAGGAGCTCCCGGGTGACGCCGGGCCCACCGTACACTCTTTTTTACATATAACAAAACCGAAGGATTGGATAGGTTAGTTAAGTGGGACAGAATCGGCCCGGTTACAGACACCTAGGTATAGCCGATAGTTAGTAACACAAAGACAGCACAAAACTAATCTACTTGGGGAAGGATAAAGGTTTAATAGGTTAAATGGATATTGATGGTATTGGTCATCAATAATTGCTTCTTTAAATCAGCAACCTAGGAAAAAATGTTATTATTTCACGTGCATCTAGAAATTTCTTAAAATGTAATTGTAAATTAATGCAAAATTTAATTGATTAAATCGGCCCAGTTGCAGACCCCTAAATAAAGTCGATAGTTATTAATGCAATGACAACACCATTCTAATCTACACAATTAACAATTAATATTTCAAAGAAATATTATTTCACGTCTGTTAATTTCCTGAAATTTAATTCTAAATTAATATTTTCCGGCTTCCTAAATAATATAAACATTTATTAATTTAATCCTCCTGCAATTCCACGACTTACAATAGGATTTCCTGAAACCATAATTATTTAAATTATATCAAACTTAGTCTAAAATTCATTAGTATTTAACCCTTAAATCGAAAAAATAAAAAAAATAAAAAAATATAAAAAAACAAAAAACAAAAAATTTCATATGTAAGGCATCCCAAAGGCAATGGTTCCCGGAAAAATATCAATATTATTCAATGCCAGATTAACTACCGGATAGGATATTTCAAACAAATTTAATTTAATTCGCAAAAATTTCAAATATTTTATTAATTTGTTCACCAAAGAAGAAAATATTCGATTAATTACCAGTATAATTATAGTGCACAGTATATTTATATAATGCTAAATGGAACTTAACTATTCCTCAACCAATAACTGTTAAATATGGTACGCAGAATTGGATTGGCACTCTAGCATGTTCAATGGAACTAAGCCAACTCAAAACAAATGATGATCAAATTCGGGGTGCAAAGCCGAATTTGACGAAATTTTCGGATTCAGCTATAATGAAAGAAACAGGCCGTTTCCAATTGAAATTTTCCAGTTCAGCTTGCAGAGCTGGGCTAGGATTCTAATAAACTAGGATCAACTTGTATTGGGATTTTAATGTTTCTTTTTGATAAAGTTCTAAAATTCGATCATTCTAAATAGAACTTGGCCATATCCCGACCAATTATTGTCAAATCAGGTAAGCAGAATTAAATGTGAATTTAAAAATGGGTTTTAGAGAAGTTCTGGAGTTCAGCCGTGCTAAGCAATGTTTTAACTAATCATGTGCGAATCTGATATGTTGAGCTGAATCGGGATTTCAACATAAATTCCGGGTGAATTACTGGATTTTTCAACTAAATAAATCCGAAAATAATCGGCCAAAGAATTTTCCTATTCCTCCATTTACCCGTCAAGACAACCCGTTGACAGATGACCCAGCCGAACTAAGCCTCTCCCAAATTAATGCTAATTGCTAGAATTGCGATTTTCTAGAATTATGCCCAAAAATGATTTTATGCATCTTCCGCAGTATACCGTCTCAATCAAACAAAAACGACCATGATTTATGTGAGGTGATGGCACGAACGGAGGATAGAACCACGCGGAAGGCTTTTTACATAATTGGTGCATGAGCAGGTCGTTGATTAGGATTTAGAACTCAAATCAATCGATATTCGTATATATCATTCCCATGCAAAGACGAACCTGTTTCGAGAAATATTATTGAGCCAAAACTTCTTTTAGATAAAATAGTGCAAGCAGTAAGCAATCTAAAAAAAACAGTCAACATTAAAAGGCCGAAGGATATCACATCAAAGATTTAATTGTCATTACAAATGGAAATAAAAGATTAAAACCATTTTTCCTTTGCCATGCCGGAACACATATGATTTCTCATCCCTTTAAATCAATCTACAAAAAAGTCATGAATATTTATATATTATACCAGAATCCACCTAAATATAAGTCCTGCTCACTCCTCTCCTCTACATACACATACACATACACATAGATACACATACACACACACACATTCATACATACACATACACACACATACATACATACACATACTCATACACATACCCATACATATATACATACATACATATTATATACATACATACATATTAAATACACACATCTATATATATATATATATATATATATATATATATATATACACATATACATATATATATATATATATATATATATATATATATATATATATATATATATATATATATATACATATATACATATATATATATATATATATATATATATATATATATATATATATATATATATATATATATATATATATATATACACATACATACACATATATATACATATTACAAATTAAAAGAATTAATCATAAACATTTATACATTAAAGTATATTAATATGATAATATATCAAATTAATTTTAAAATATTAAAATGATTATAAAAAGGTAAAAACAATCAATCATATTATATAAATATACAAACTAAACAAATACGTAAGTATAAATAAATATGAACCTACACACACACGCATAAACATACACACATGCATATGCACACAAATCCACACATACGCATATATCAGGGTTTAAAAAAGTCGTTCGTCAAAATGTATTGTTCACTCTACACCGATCGAACAGTGTCATGTCCCTATTCTATGGAAAAAATCTGCTGTCACCAAAAATAAAAGCGAGAAAAAAATATAGATTTTACTGGTTGTGTACGAAACAAAACATGTTGTCAGTAAAAGTTTATTGAGAGAATAGTTATGATGTTGGTAGTTTACTGCCATAATACTACCATAAAAAATGTAAATTGGAGTATTTTTTATGGCAATATTTTTCACACATGTACAAAAAATGTATGTAAAGATAAGAAATTTTTCTCACGCTCGTACAAATAAGTCGCCCGCCATTTTTATACTCAGATGTCGATTTGTTTTTTTTTGTGTTGAAATTTGTTAACGTTAGAGGTTTTTTGTGGTATAGGATATTAAAATTAAAATATATAAAAAAAATCGAATTGTACGAAAATAATGTACAAATTAAAAATTTTAAGAAATTTGTAGGTTATGCGAAAATGTAAAACCATAAAATTTTACTATAAAATGAAATAAAAAATATTTCTGTTCTTTGTCACTCTTATGAAATTTAAAGTTTTTTGTTTGCGTATTATCAGTAAAAAAAATTACTGTCAGCAAATCCTTCCACGGAATTAATGCATTATTTGTAAAACTGATCAACAAGAATAATGTAAAGGAACAAAAAATATTCTGTTTAATGGTTCACGCATGCGATCAAAAAACGATTCGCGAATCAAAGGAAAATTAAATCATTGAAAACATATACAAATTTCCCCGCCTGAGATGAAATTATTTTAACTTTGGGAAAATTTTGATCGGAAGCATCCAACATAATAAAAAAAACAAATTATGAGTAATAATGCGAAATAATTACGCTCAAAGATTGGCTTGATTCGCGAATCATTCCCTGATAGCACACGTGAACCAAGCATTACCATTCACTTATCAAGAATAAAGTAAAAAGAAATGATATGTATCATCTATTCGATCGTTCAATACAGGCAACAATACATTTTATCCAATCAGTACTACAATGAATTTTCGCTTTCTTATTAGAATAGAAAAGTAAAACAAAAATAGCAATAGATCCCGTTCACTAACACAAAAAATAAGATCAACCTTTTTAGTTTCTCATTATTCGCTCACTAGACACTTTTCGTTTTTTACTGCATAATATTTCTGAAAATTCATTTTACTATTCAAGAGCGAAGAGAAATTAGCATAAAAAATTCATTTAAAAATGAACGGAAAATGAATGATAAGCAACTGAAGAGTATTTTTATTTTCATCCTTTTTGTCTTATTTGACTTTAAACTAAACTGCGTGAATGTACGTACATATATCCATACACACACACACACAATCATAAACCATACGACACATATTAAAATGCGCATATTAAAAAATATTTATATTAATAAAATTAAAATGTATATAAATTTTTTATAAAAAAGTAAAAATTAAACAAAATATAAATTAAACAAAGTATAAATAAAAAATATGAAACATAAAAAACACTTACGAGTAGCTTGTGAAGCGTTCACCACTGCTGCGTCAGTGCGTCACACAAATAATAAAATAATTAGTTATAATAATTTAGATATTTTCACGTTAATTCACGTTTTAATTTACTAATATTTATTTATTAACACTTTATATTATATATTTAATTTAATTAAAAACTTTTATATATAACATATTATTTATTTATTTATTTAAAACAGAAAAAAATTTAAGTTTTAATTTTCTATACAGAGAAAGACAAAAACACGTCTTTCTCGTACGACGATCGATCGCCGACCGGTAACTCTTTACTTAATTGTCCATTTACTCTAACCAATTGCGTTCGCCCATTCAAATACGAGGACAACCAATCCCGGGTTATCCCTCTGAATCCACAACAATATAGCTTTTTTAACAATGTGCTATGTTGAACTCTGTCAAAAGCCTTTGTTAAGTCTATAAATAGAGAAGATACCTTGGACCCTTTATCAATATGTTCAGTTACTTGTTCTAGGAAAGACACGATAGCTTGTTCAGTATTTTTATTTTTCCTAAAACCATATTGGTCGGGAGAGAAAAAGTCTTTTTTTTCTAGGAAGAAAACGATTCTACTTTTTATGGCTTTTTCAAATATTTTCGAGAAGACCGAAAGTAGAGAGATTGGTCTATAGTTGTTCATACTAGTTTTATCATTATTTTTAAAGATCGGAACAACTAAGGCTCGCTTTAACGATGTAGGAAAAATTCCAGTTACCAAGCTTAAATTGAAAATAAAAGATAAGACATCAACTAAGAACCAGGACATTTTTTTAACAACATTATTTGAAATCCCATCCAAACCAGGAGTTGAATTATTTTTTAGCGAAAGAATTGTAAAATACACTTCTTCAGATGAAATTTCCGAAAAAACGCAACTATCTATAGATTGGTAATATTGACATATTAATCTATTTTTGTCATCATCCAAGAGGAGACTGGCAGCATTAGCATCACCAACACTAGTAAAGAACTCGTTAAATTCATTAGCAATCTGCACTGGACCAGATATTTTGCAGCCTCTTTGATTAACAATTTCTTTAATTTCAACTGAATCAGGCTTTCCGTTAATTATTTCATTGACTGTTTTCCAATTTTTACGAGCATCACTACCATTGTTGCTGAACTTTTGAGAATAAAAGCTTTTTTTGGCTATATCAATTTGTAGGTTAACAGAGTCACACAGCGTCAAGCTATATTGTTTCAATCTACGGTTGCTGGTATGTTTTTTTGCAAGGCGACAAATATTATTTCTTTTACGTATTAGTCTCAATAAATCATCAGACATCCATGGCTTTAGCTTCGTTGATCTATTGGCACACAACTTAATGGAAGTGCTTTTTTTAATGTGACCTTTTAAGATTTTAATAAAATTATCGTAGGCCTTAGAAGCATCTAGGCAAGAATAAACATCAGTCCATACTTCATACAATAGTAGTTCCTTTAGCTTATTGAAATCAATCTGTAAAACTTCAAAGGTTCGCCGAGAAGTAGATTTAATGTTAAAGGTTCCTGTTAATTTAATTTCAATTAAACAGTGATCTGAAATTTTTAGGTCTATTACACTGTAAGAAACTACCGGAAAATACCTTTGATCAAATCTATGGAGTACATTATCAAACCAAGTAGCTGTGGTATTTGTAATTCGTGTTGGTTCAAGAATATTATCCAAACCATGTTCCGATAATAAAATTAGCAGCCTATCAAGCATTGCGTTCTGCTTGAGGAAGTCGATATTAAAATCACCCATGATAATTAAGTTAGAGTGGGATAGACCTTCCAAAAGCCCACTGAATTCATCAATAAAACTGGTAATATCTGTATATCCAAGACGATAAATACAAATAATACAAACTAATTTAGAATTTATAAAGAACGTCAGACCGACCGCGTTGAATGTTTGGAAAAGTAGATTAAATTGTTTGCAATTTAGACTGCTATGTGCATAAACAGCAACACCTTCCGAACGTTTATCATGCAGGCAAGAAGTGAATAGATCGTACCCCTTTACACCATAATTCGCGACTTCATTGTCGTAAATCCAAATTTCAGACAAACCAATAATTTGAATCTGTAGATTACCGGACCCAATGTATACAAGCACCTTATCTAAATTTTTCCTTATACTACGTATGTTTTGGTAAACAAGATTAAAGTTCATTGAGCTGCCCATTGAAATTAATAATAATCAAATTAATGTAACCATTCATAATAAATAAAATTATTATTTCACGCCGCTTAATTAAATTGGTAAGACTACCTACTTTTGTTCGTACTGTTCGGGTATTTAAATCAATAATTAAGCGAATATGAATATCGCCCTCACATCTTACGTTGTTATAACGTTATAACGAAAATAATAATGAAAAACGTAATATATGTCTGTCCACATTGGTTTCTAAATAAAGCCGTTAAGTTGTTATCTCGTTCGACAAAAGTAGATTTCTTTAAAAATGACAAAGAAGTTGTATACCACGATGGCTGTGAAAATGATTTGCGAGTTGCACAATGCTGGAACAGCTATAGTCACTCAAATGAAATGCAAAAATAGCCAATAAGGGGCCGTAGAATTTGTAAATACCTTTTGGTCGTTCCTAAGTAGATTGAAACACCATCTTTACATTTCCAATATTATTGGTTTTAATTTACCGGCTTTTTTTAATTACCACAATTAAATGTATACACCCACACAAAATTAGGATTGACCTAGCTAGGTATGTGGAGATAACCCAAAAATCAGCCCGAAAATACTATTTCTATAAAACGGTGGGTATAAAACGTCCTCACTAAAATGCATCAAACAGCCCATTAACACAAAATATAATTTACCGTCAATTGATACGCTATTCCGAAAACTAAAATAAATATCTGAAAACTTGTTCAAAATTAGTTTCTTGGAATGATGTTGATGGTGTGTTCTCTCCATCCTCAACTGATGAGAAAGCACTGACTATCATCGATTACTTCGCTTCCATATCAACAACGAAGCTTAACCGTTTCAGCAACAGTCGAGAGAAATTCCTGGATCTGCTATTTGCCAACGATGTTTTGCTTGCCGATGTTGTTCCGTACTTGGGCTTCACTGGACGTGAGAGCATTTACCACACACCATTTACGATAAATATTTTTTGTACTAAATGTACAACTAATTATTTTTCTAATGATTTTCACTTTAATTTTAGAATGGCCGACTGCCGGCTTTCGTGATCAATGGTATAATACCGAGTTGATGGTGCTCGAGAAACGAGGCAACAAGTTTCATTCCCTGTACAGGCTTTACGGCGTAGATTACTATTCCGATTTTGTCAAAGCTCGTAATGGATTTAAGACTCTCAATTGGTTCCTTTATAATAGTTTGCACGTAGTGCAAATCGAGCAAGTTTTGACATCCAATCCCAAAAAATTAAGAAAAAGGTATCTGGTTTTCCGTCGAATATGTCTTACCAGACCACCACCACCAGTCAGCCGTCTGATATTAGCAATTTGTTTGCCAAATTCTTTGCATCGGTCTACAAGCCGCTTCGGTCAACAGGCAACGGGCATCCTACTGCTTCCACCTCCATTGTATTTGATCATTTCAAATTTACCGAACAGGAGGCTCCTTCTCGACGTTAGTAAGGGAGTGGGTCATGACGATCTTCCACCGATCCTATTCAAACGTTGTGCTGTAAGTCTGGACCTTGAAGTTACCTTCTTGTTTAACGAAAGCCTTCGTCGTGGTTTTTTCCGGATCCCTGGAAAATCTCATGTATTCAATTCAATTTTCAAGGCGGGTAATTGAAGTGAGGTTAGTAATTCAAATAAAGTCGTGAGCCACCATCCTCTCTGTCTTACCCAAACTGTTTAAATCCATGGTTCACAGAGTATTGCACTTCCATACCAACACTAAGAAAAAAGATTACTACCAAATACTTAGTTAAATTAATATGGTTGTTTTAACACAAAATTCTGAGCTAGATAAACCAAATATCTTGTTTAAATTAGAAAGTTGATATTTTCTTACTTGGTTACTACAAAAAGTGAGTGAAAGGATGTTAGTACGTAGTTTTGTTTAATTTAACCAAAAAAAAATTTGTTAGGTGAACAATATTCTTGTTATAACTAACCAAATATTTTGGTTTATCTTAATTAGTTATTTTGACCTATAAGTTTTGTCATATAAACTAAGACTTAAAATCTAGCGAATCAATAAAATTCGCTAAATCATTGTGATTATACTTTGAATGTAAGTTCAAAGTATTTTCATTATTTTTGTAGTTTGATCACTGCATTCTGATGAGACGCTCGAATTTTTTAATGTAAAGAATTCAATGTTTCATTAGTTCGAAATCAAACTTCCAACGTGTTGGTTTGGTAACCCCACCTTGATGTAATGTGTTTAACCTTAAACCTTTGCAACATTTACCGCCATTTTTGTTACAATTACTAAGAAAATTGGGTAGAATTAAACTAGTAAAATAATAATAACTAATTATTAGTAAAATAATTTTTTCCCTTGGTTAATTTAACAAAAAGTTGGTCACTGTTACCAATTATTTTCCATTTCTATCCATTAAATTAACCATATGTTTTTGGTTTATATTAACTAAGTTATAAATTAAATAAGCAGGATTTGGTTATTTTAAATTAAAATTTTATTCAACTAAGATCTTGTTCGTTTTTTAACTAAGAAATTTGGTTGATCGAAAATCACCAAGATTTTGGCAAAATAGACTCAGATTTTTGTCTCTTTTGACTCAAGTTTTTCTCTGAGTGAAGAGACTTATTTCTCCTTTTCCGCATGGAATTTATTCAGGTAGGTCTACCGTGATTAACTTGTCTTCTTTTTGTGGTCATTTATTTGATAGTGTAAACTCCAAGCAGCAGTTGACGTTGTCTATTCCGACTTCGCAAAGGCTTTCGATGTGATTGATCACTCTATACAAATTAGCAAGTTGGAGAGTCTCAATTGTCATTTCATTCCCCTCGACTGATGGTTGCGTTATTACCTCTCAGATCGCTGGCAATCTGTTAAGATTATGGATTCTTTCTCCCCATTATTTTGGGTGCCATCCGGTGTAACTCAAGGTAGTCATATCGGCCCACTGTTATTTTTATTATTTTTTGACGACGTTGTAAAATGTTTTAAGTTTGCCAACAGCCTCCTCTTCGCGGATGACATAAAGGTTTTCACCCGGGTCTCTAGCGTGTTAGACTGCAAATTGTTACAAGATGACTTAAACCGGTTCTGTAGTTGGTCAATTAACAACATACTCCCTTTAAACGTGAGAAAATGTAAAACTCTTTCTTTCTTCCGTATCCGCTCGCCCGTTTTTTATCAATATCAACTGTACATCGAAACCATTGATCGGGTTGAGTTCATAGCGGATCTTAGCGTAATCTGTGAATTTGACGCTACATTTACCAGACATGTTAACGCCATTATTTCAAAGTCGTACATTATGCTTGGTTTCATTAAACGAAACTGCAAGAACTTTAGTGACCCGTTATCTTTGACATCATTATGCGTCTGCTTTGTTCGATCTATTTTAGAGTATATGCATCTCCTGATTGGTCACCCTCCACTTTTGTGAAGTTGGCCCAAAATTGTATCCCAAAAAAGTACGATTTTATAGGCTGGTAATACTAAAGCTATAATCACAAAATAAAAAACTCTCACGACATAAAAATATTTTATACGTTTATGAATAAACAAAATTATCACAAAAAACTTAATAAAATGAATTTCGCAAAAGATTGTACATATTTTGTATGTATGAATTATACATATGATATTTAGATGTGAACAAAAAAAAAAAGATAAATTAAAACTAATAACACCTCCAAAATAGCGATTCGTTTTAATTCCGTGTCGAAGTTGTTCGAGTACTCCCGTTAACTTTAGGATGCTTTTCTATTAGAAGTTGCCCAGGAGTATAAATGCCAATAATCATTTTTGGGGGAATCGGAGGTCTGGAGTGTCCCCGTTGCAAATATATATCAATATGTATCGTTCAAGAAAATTTGAATTCGTTTTAATTCCGTGTCGAAGTTATTCGAGTACTCCCGTTAACTATGGGATGCTTTTCTATTAGAAGTTGCCCAGGAGTATATATGCCAATAAACATTTTTGGGGGAATCGGAGGTCTGGGGGTCCCCGTTTCAAATATATATCAATATGTATCGTTCAACAAAATTTGAATTCGTTTTAATTCCGTGTCGAAGTTATTCGAGTACTCCCGTTAACTTTGGGATGCTTTTCTATTAGAAGTTGCCCAGGAGTATACATGCCAATAAACATTTTTGGGAGAATGGGAGGTCTGGGCGTCCCCGTTGCAAATATATATCAATATGTATCGTTCAACAAAATTTGAATTCGTTTTAATTCCGTGTCGAAGTTATTCGAGAACTGCCGTTGTTAACTTTGAGGTGCTTTTTTGTTTAGAATGTGCTCAGTAGCCACACACGCTCGTAGCTATTTTTGATGCAATTGGAGGTGTTAGTTTTAAATTTAAATAAAACGGCCTTGGTTAATCTTACTTATTGCTTGATCCATTTAGTATTTTAACTGAGGAGCAGCGGAGGGTGGAGGTATGAATCGAACGTCGTTTCAATTATTAATTTTCTGTGTAAAAAATTAGGTGAGGCTTTACTTTATGTGTTTCATTTCGAATTTTGATTATCGTAGTTTTTAAATCATCATAAAGTTCCCAATAGTTCCCCTGTTTCCAATATGCCGTATAATGTCGTTGACCATCATTGTAATTAACAAAGGAGTTTACAAAATATGTTTTCTCGTCCAATGATATTTTTGGAGGAATTTCTATTAAGGGAACCATTGGCTGGCTGTAGCAATTCAAATATTCCGTATTTAAAACCACAAAAGTGTTTGTTGTAATTTTTTCAGCGAATACCGTTTGATTACAACACGGCTTTGGAGGGAAAATTATTAGGCAATTTTCTAAATTTTGCATGCCAGTTTTTTCAAATAACTGCATATCAATCTGGACGTAAGGTCTTTTCTCTATACTTTTATTGAAACAAATTAAACAGTTGAACTCTGCTGTTAAACTGGGACACTCCTTACAAAAGAAATCAGACACAAGAGTGATATTACACTCGCAATTAGTCTTAAGGCCTGCATCATACCTTAATGATATTTTATTTCAAACAAGGCTTCGTGTCTCCAGTTGGTTGGTCGTATGCTCTCCGTTCATAGCACTAACCAATTTATGAATTGACTGTAATTCATTAGATTTAATTTTTATTTTTTCGAATCCTACTTGACAAAGACACTGAATAAACGAATCGAATGCACAAGTATTTTTGTACGTAGATCTGTTATCCACAGATCCGTTTTTCAGAAACCCTTTTGAAAATGATGATTTTTCAATTTCCAATTTTTTTGTTAGAGTAGTTACAGCTACGGGTTCTGTATGATTTATTAGAAGTTTAGTTGATAGTTTTGTTTGTTCATTGACGGTGTTTTTATTAAAATCTAAAATTTTATTTAAAATTTTATTATTGTTGTTTATTGTTGTTTTTCTTCCTCCAAATTTCTTTTATTTTTAAACTGTCGACCAGTGACAGTCCTCTCAATTTTAAAGTTAAATTTTTCAGAGATTTTTTGGGGATTTTCGATTTATATCGATCGAATATATATTCATTTCTTTGGTGAATCTCTTTTAAAACCCTCAAGCATTTTGTAGGAAGCTTCCCTAAATTTGGTGCTTCTCGACACCGCCGCTTTCAAAGTGCAAAATAATTTTCAATATGGCTATTACTAAGCCGATCATCTTCCAGAAGAATGGACCACATTGGTAAATAAGTCACGTATTTTTTTATAAATTTTTTCTAAAAACTGAGGGTGTGGCTACTGAGCACATTCTAAACAAAAAAGCATCTCAAAGTTAACAACGACAGTTCTCGAATAACTTCGACACGGAATTAAAACGAATTCAAATTTTGTTGAACGATACATATTGATATATATTTGGAACGGGGACGCCCAGACCGCCCATTCTCCCAAAAATGTTTATTGGCATGTATACTCCTGGGCAACTTCTAATAGAAAAGCATCCCAAAGTTAACGGGAGTACTCGAATAACTTCGACACGGAATTAAAACGAATTCAAATTTTCTTGAACGATACATATTGATATATATTTGAAACGGGGACCGCCAGACCTCTCATTCTCCCAAAAATGTTTATTGGCATGTATGCTCCTGGGCAACCTCTATTAGAAAAGCATCCTAATGGTAACGGGAGTACTTGAATAATTTCGACACTTTCACTTACGTCAGTTGTCAAATGGTATTGACGAGGAATTAAAAGGAATAGCAATTTTACAGATCTTTTTATTGGTGAATTGGCTATAATATTATTAAACTGTGACCAAGAAGTTACAAAATTACTTTCAAATTAATCTTTATTCATTGAATATTCCTTGAAAATTTTTCAATTTGGTTTCAACTTATTTAATGAATATATTTTGGGCTGACAGTATAATTCCTGCTATCATGACATTTTTATAGTATAGCGACAGTTTTAATTTTGGGCTGACAGTATAAATATGACGCATTTTCCTTAAGAGATAGATATTTTTTTTTGGGTTGACTATAGTAAATAGCGTCGTTGTGAATATTTTCTGGGCTGACACTAACTTATAGATATAATTCGTATATTTTGGTGTTGCCATAGTATTTTTCTGGGTTGGAAATTGTGCCAACTTCACATACATATGAAATGAAGGGATTATCAAATTGAATTCAAAACTACCAAACTTTGGATACATTTATGTATGGACCAGTAAAGTTACAGACATAACAATTGAAATGAAGGTAGATGAGATAAAAGTGAAATGAAATTTTCGTATCAGGATTGGAATGTAGTGAGGGATATAGTTAAAGAATTTTTGTCTTATAATATAATACGGCGAAGTAAAAGCGATTATGCTAGTAGTCTTGTGCTGGGTCTGAAACGTAATAAAACACACCGACTTTGTGTAGACTACCGCGCATTAAATAAACTAACGTTGGCGGATCGGTTTCCGCTTTCTAGAATAGAGATTGACGATGGTTCTAGTATAATATATATTAATGATATTATGATTACCGTAACAATAGAAGATCACTATATCGTTTTGAATCAAGTCATGAGTTTAATGCATAGTAATTGTTTGGAGATGAACGTTTCAGTTTTTGGGAAATGAGATGCCCCAAAACGGAAATAAACCGTCTCACCTGCATACAGAAACTATAAATGATTTTCCGATACTGGTTAATGTGCAACAGCTAAATTGTTTTATAGGCCTGGCAAGTTTTTTCCGTAAATTCATTCAGAGTTTTACAATTATAGCTAAACCTTCGCCGCTCCAGTGGCAAAGTGGTCACCATGCTTGCTCCAGCAACCGGAGGTCCCGGGTTAGATTCGCGGTGGTTAAGGATCAATGAATTAATCATTCATTATCCGAAATGAAAATACGATTATGAAACCTCGTTTGAGGTCGCCAAATCTCTTGATTGGATATAGGGCCAGATAGAGATAGAGATAGATAGATAGAGAGAGAGAGAGAGAGAGAGAGAGAGAGAGAGAGAGAGAGAGAGAGAGAACTAAACCTTTATATGAACCTACTTCGTAAGGAAGTTGCTTTCAAATTTGAAGTAAATGAAATTTCTACGAATGTGAAGAAAATGCTAATCTTTTGCTTGTTTCATTAATTGTGTTTGTGTAAGTGATATTACCTGCGTAAAACGGAATATCATCGAAAATTAAAGTTTTCTTAGATTTAATTATTAAATCCTGTTAAAATTAACTGAATAATATAAAACTACTTTATATCGACTAGTTACATGAATGTTTATTTTGACTCAAAATTATATTTAAAATTCTCAAAATACGCCTAATTATCAAACTTACTGTACAATTTTGCCTTAATTCAGGGAATAAAAAGCAAATATGTAATTAAAAAAGTATTTTATTTTGATAAATGATAAGGAAAACATGCTCATATTCAAGACAGTAAAAATAACTCGTATTCATAATTCTAAACAACAAATTATACAATATAGTAGATACAACTATTTCTTAAGAATTCTCGAGAATAAAGTATCCCTGGAGATCTAAACACAACTTCAGGTATATGGGGTGTTAGTTGGGGACCATGCTAGTTAGAAAAAAAATTCAGATGCTCCCCTTTCAGACGTATGTGAAGTTATCCCAGGATTCTATCCCAGAAAATAATTTTTTTTAATCAGGCAACGCTAACATATCAATAACCAATTTGCTCTTGTGTGAAGTTATCCCAGCCCAGGTTTTGATTCATTTCATTCAAATATACTATATTTGCGAAGTTAGCCCAGCCCAGAAATTTTATCCATTTTAATGAAAAACCAAAAATTATCAAGTTTATTAAATTCGATTTGGTTTTCATATAATAAAAAAAATTTAAATGTGACGTATAAAAAACTGCAAAACTTTAAGTTGCATAAAGTAATGAAAAATTTCAGGCAATGTAAGAAAAAATTTGTTCCGTGGCAAGTTCTCGAAAATGAACTCTGGGCTGGGAATTTCATTGATTTTTATATAATTTTTCGTCCCGCTCGATAAATTTAAAATTATTTCGCCAAAACTAATAGGGCAACATGATTTTGAAATGTATACACCAGTAGCTAAATTTCAGCTAAATTAGAAAAAAATCGTTCCGTGGCAAGTTCCCGAAAATGAACTCTGTAAAAATTAACAGCCCACAGTTCATTTTCGGGAACTTGCCACGGAACGATTTTTTTCTAATTTAGCTACTGGTGTATACATTTCAAAATCATGTTGCCCTGATCCGAGACATTTTTAGTTTTGGCGAAATAATTTTTAATTTATCGAGCGGAACGAAAAATTATATAAAAATCAATGAAATTCCCAGCCCAGAGTTCATTTTCGAGAACTTGCCACGGAACAAATTTTTTCTTACATTGCCTGAAATTTTTCATTACTTTATGCAACTTAAAGTTTTGCAGTTTTTTATACGTCACATTTAAATTTTTTTTATTATATGAAAACCAAATCGAATTTAATAAACTTGATAATTTTTGGTTTTTCATTAAAATGGATAAAATTTCTGGGCTGGGCTAACTTCACAAATATAGTATATTTGAATGAAATGAATCAAAACCTGGGCTGGGATAACTTTACACAAGAGCAAATTGGTTATTGATATGTTAGTGTTGCCTGATTAAAAAATTATTTTCTGGGATAGAATCCTGGAATAACTTCACATACGTCTGATTCAAGGGAGGGGCACTTAATAAAATTTAGTATTATGACCAAATATAATAAAATATTTATAAACTGCCCCTCCCCTGGATGGGGAGCACCTGAATATATTTTCTAACCGAAATGAACCCCAACTAACACCCCATCTAGCTGAAGTTGTGTTTAGATCTCTAGGGAAATCTCAGTTAGCTTGAAAGTTTTTATTATATTTGGTCATAATACAAAATTTTATTAACTGCCTCTTCCCTGAATGAAGAGCATCTGAATATATTTTATAACTAGCATGGTCCCCAACTAACACCCCATATACCTGAGGTTGTGTGTAGCTGTGTAGAGGTATCTGTAGTGAAAACAATTCCGTGTCGTTTTACAGTTTCCATTACAAAACAATGTCTAAAGCTATAACATAGGTCGTTGCAGTCAGTCAAATGCGCTACAATCTACTTCACATGGCAGGTGGATTTTCCCAAAATTTTATTTCATACAAACCATGTCCTGACAATTACGAACACAACAAATATAAAATCAGCCAAAACGGTCAAACCATTCGCCAGTGATGATCTTTCAACATGCGGCAAATAGTTTTTGTTTATATAGATTACACAAGGCAGACTCCAGATTTTGGGTAAAATCTTTCTTATTAATTGACCTTGTTAGGGTAGGTTAACTATATTCAGGTATATAATATATAATTTTTGAATCGAGGAAGACGGAATTTGATCTAATTGGTAAAGGCGTCAAATGTGTAATTTAATGGTCGATTTTATACCACTTGAGTAATTTATTACACCAGGTCGTTACCCGATATTGAGTGAAATGTTTCTCATTGGATGTAACTCAATGTAATCTGATACAAAAATAATTTATTTTTGACCTGGATTTTCTCGTCTGTTGATGGCTGTGAAATTCCATCGTTCATATAGTAAATGACTTGCAAAATACTGATTCTAGTGGGTTCAATGAAATATCAAATAGGACTTTAAAACAAATTGCGGGAAACATTATATCGCATATTGAACATATCTTCAACCTAAGTTTGTTGAAAAGAATTTTCTCAACTCGATTGAAAATAGCTGTAATCATACTTCCTTTTAAAAATGTCGATTCAACTAACATGTCTAATTTCCGATCTATTTCCAAATTATCTGGATTCGCTAAAATTCTGGAGAAAATTATGAAATAAAAAATTCTTGAGTACCTAAACAAAACAAATTTTCTTAGCAATTGAAAATTTGGTTTTCGACCTCATTTACTGAAGATGCTCTCTTGGGTCACTTTATTGATGTGTGTACTAACTTGAATTCAAACCGGAAAGTTGGCGGTCTTTCTCAAAGCAATTGATACTGTTAATCACGTGATACTATTGGGAAAATTATCCATGGCCGGATTTCGCGGTGTTCCATTTGACATGCTGAAATCATTTCTATCGTTTCGTCCACAAAATGTTATGATTGATGGTGTGTCCAGTGATTTTGTGTATGCTAATTTGTGGGATACTTCAAGGATCGGTATTGGGTACAATTTTATTTCTGGTCCATGTTAACGCGTAGTGCAATTTTAAATTTAATGGAAAAGTAGGGACCTTTGCCAACTACACAGCTTTCTTCTATCAAGCTGAGAACTGGAACCAAATTGTATCGAAAGTTAAGAACGATCTGACAATTTTCGAGTTGTAAAACTCGTAGTCGTTTCAAACGCGCAACCAGACTGATGGTACCCCAGATGTTATAATTCGACATCCGTTCTATTGTTTGCTGATAAGTGCATATCGATTAAAAAAGTAGGAGTGTTCAAGTACTTGGGAGTCATTATTGATACCAAATTGAATGTTAGACCCCACATTGAAAAGCTTTCTAAGCAAATTAAATTTATAATTAGGAAATTTTACATTTTGTGACAATTATGTCCCAGAGCTCTGTTAAAATCTTTATACTTTGCTTTAATTAATTCACTCGAGGTTACATTATGGTCTAGCTCTTTGGGGTCTCGCTGTCTATGAGCCGCTAAAAAAATTGATTGTGGCGCAAAAATACGTAATTCGTATCATGTACAGGAAACGTTCTAAGGATCACACTTTATTCGTTGATAATAAAATATTACCGTTGAGATATTTATATTTATATAAAGTACTTAAAGTTTTTTTCAATAGAGGAGGCTATGAAAGGATTAGATCATAGCTCCAAAATTATATAATAATTTACCATCACATATTAAATTACGCTCATCAAAATCGGAATTTCTGAGAAATTTGAAGACATGGCTATTTTCTTTTGAGAACCTCGACCAAATTGAGATACATTTTTAATAGTAGTTGGTTATGGGTGTGTAAATTTAAAAGTTTATTTTTATTTATAGACCTTATAAGCAAATTTTCATAAATTAGTCAAGTTACGAATTAAAATATTACACTAAATGAAGCCAATGTAGAGAATTGTAAATCCATGTAAGTTTAATGAAAACGTATTCACCTCACACAAATTTCTAAAAGTTTCAAGTTAATATCAATAATTCTTGTCGTCAATTAACACAAGTGCGTGTCACTTCTAAATGATGTACCTATTTCAATCATAAGGGTGGTTTTGAAATATCTAATTCAATGTAAATAATTTGTAATAAATTCCGGTCCAAGGACCGATTATATGATGCCGTGTGAAACAGTTACAATTTTGGCGGTGCAGGTTTAATTGTAAGCGGAACCGGGCGACTCGTTCGTAACTGTAATGAAATCGTGATTTGTTGTAATAAATTGTAATAAATGTGTAACAAATTATGGTATGTGTTTAAATGAGGCGGGATAATTTGGTCGGTGCAGGTTTAAAGCACTGATTTTTTACCATATTTGGTCATAATAGAAAATTCTATGGATGGTAAGCTCCTAATTATTTTTTCTGTAATTCACCTTGAAATTCAACTAACAGCCCTATACCTTAGTTTGTGTATAGATTTCTAAGCATATCTCAGTTGATCTAACAATTATTAATTTATTTTTGGTTATAATACAAAATTCTATAAATTGATCTTATCCCTAGATAAGGATGTCCTCACTATTTTTCTTGTTAACGTAAGCTCCAACTAATAATTCATATTCCTCAGGTTGTATTTAGATCTCTATAGATATCTATTGTGGCCCTAAGAACTCTCATTATATTTGTTACCATTTCCGAAAATAGGAGTTCCCTGCCTTTGGAGCTTGGTATTATTTTTTATGTTATCCCACCCATTTTACCCGAGTGTGGATTATATTTTCTTCGGTTATCTCATTTAATTTCAATAATTCTTCCTTATGTAGGTCAGCGTGTAGTGTTTGTTACTGTTCTGCCTCGGATAAATATTTTCTAGTTATTTTTTTTTAAAACTTTTATTAACCGCAATATTCTTATTAATAAATTAAGAGTTACGTTAATTCCGCTTAATACAGGTATCATTTTGGTATGGACCAACACATATAAACGTTTAGCATAGATTTAATAGAAACTTCACACTGTTATATAAACTTGTGAAGTGTTTGCTAAATCTTTTACTAGTAAAACTTTAGCAGTATCTTCACATGCTGCAGTATCTTCACATGCATGACATTTCTGCTTTCAATTTATTGAAACATAAATTAGTTTCAACACCAATTTTATGCCTGTATAATCCTTATTATGAAACGGAGCTATGGACTGACGCAAATCAAAAGGGCTTCGGTGCTAAATTGGTTCAAAAGCGCAAGCAACATATGGTTGTTTTAAACACTCCCAACATTGTATGCTCTTCCACGATTTCACGTTTACCTCCACTGCATACAATATAAAATAAGTACCGATTGTAATGCAACAGACGTTTCAAAAAAAGGACGTAAATAATCGAATTGACAGATGGGCTTTAAATTTTTCAAATTATAATTTCGAAATAGTGCATCGGAATAGTCATCAAATGAAGCATGTTGACGTATTGAGTTGAACCTTAAATATTTTATTCGTACATGAATGTACACAGAGACTCATGTTGACTCTCAGAGACTCGCGTTGCTTCAACATACAAATGAAACTAGTAATCGGTTCATGAATATCTTATTAACAATGGTGAAAATAAACAGTTTGAATTTTGTGAAAACCTAGTTTACCCTAAAACCGATAAAGCAAAATTGTTATTCGATGTGTCCGAGAATCTTGAAACGAATAAACCTTGCGATATTATCCATATCGATCATTTAGGTCCCTTAGAATATACAAAACTTAAGGCTGAACCAGTCAGTCCGTAAGAGCTTGAGTTGTACGCAGTTTTGACCATTTGCATAACAGTAACTAAACAGCGAGAGTTTAGAATTTGTTTATTGAGTGTTGACAAGATGATTTCAAAAGTTAGTTGGCAAGAAATCGTAATGGAAAGGTTCTAAATAGAGGTCAACTTAAGCTCTTACGGACTGACTGGTTCAGCCTTTAGTAATAAGTAAATTTTAGCAATAACCGATTCTTTTACAAAATACCTAAAATCCGTATCCGTGTATCCGCGTAAAACGACAGGTACATCTGAAGTAAATAAACCCCTCCACTCCTAATTTTAGACTTTTAGTGTTCCGAAGCGAGTAATTTCCGATCAGGGTACTGGTTTTTAAAAATTCAATAGAAGTTTTAATGTTGATGTTGTGTTTAATACAACCACATCACCACAATCCAATGGTCAAGTCGCACACTTTTACGCTCATACTAGCGAAATTACGTGATCCTGCAAAGATATTGAGTTGGTATCTCGTATTGAGTGATGTCAAATTTGTAATAAATAAGAGCTTTAATCGAACTATTCAAAATACCTTTTCGATAGTTTTATTTGGTATAAATCAAAATATTCGAAATGATGAACCGGAACAGTACATTAATAGGCAGTTGGGAATCGGAAAAATTTACCACAAAAATTTTTATCAATAAAATTCATTTTCTCATACATTTTGTATGGAATGGCTTTTATGATGATATCTAGAGAATAGATTCACTGATTTCGATGATTTTTTTTTGATATTGTTCGTCAATACAGAGATGGTTTAGGAAAAAAAGAAAAGTCGGAAAAACACAAAAGGGAAAACCCCAAAAATCTAATATAAACCTTTTTTTATATGAATTTTGTATGTGTAGTTTGTATGTGACGAGTGGAGCAGTGGTTAAAGCTTCGGCACTTGCGCCGTGAAGTACTGGATTCGAATCCGGCTGGAGGCTGCATGCAAATTATTTTTTTATTTTTTTATCCAATCCTTTTGGGAAGGCATTCCTCATGCCATTTATTTTGGCCACTATTCGTGCGAGATCCGATATTTTTGTAGCAGTTGCTCAGCGTTGAAATTGTCATTAAACCTTCAATCGGCTGAAAAACCGACTTGCAACAATGCGAAACACTCAGCAATGGCGAAAGTTTTGGTAGCAAGTAAAATCATCATCTATTATGAAAGTACAAATGCGCATTGGAAGCACTCAATCGAACTATGAAAGGTCTACGCAATGAATCAAGATGTTTTGGAGGCGCAATGGCGCAATGATTCTACTGTCCGGCGATTTCCGTCAAAAAATACCACTGATTCCAAGATCAACCGCTTTCGATGAAATAAACGCTTGCCTCAAATCATCGACTCTGCGTGGCGCTATGTGATGAAACTTCAGCTGACGACAAACATGCGAGTTGCATTATTAAACCATAGACAACCTAAAAGGGATATTTCATCCTATGTAAACGTAAAAATTTGAACTGCGAGTTCATTTTCTGTAAATAGCCTCAAACATCCAAAAATATTTTGTTTTTTGCGTACACGTATACGCAGTTTAACGAAAAATGACACATACAACGATGACATTGGAATTGTCAGAAATATATTTTGTTTTCATTTTTTAGCTCGAACGAAAAATTTAATGTGATTGTCTGTAGTTAAACGATCCATCTGCCAAAGATTTCTCCAAGCAAATGCTGACTATCGGTAATGGCCGTGTTCCGGTCGACGAATCGAACGGATTGATTTCGTTTCCTCAGAACTTTTGCAATTTTATCTCAACGAAGGACGAGCTCATCAACAAAGTGTTCCCGAATATCATTACTAACCACAAAAATCACAATTGGGTGAGTGAACAAGTAATTCTTGCGGCAAAGAAAAAATATGTGGATCACTTAAATTTCACAATTCAAAATCTAATCATCGGTCTACTTCATTCCTTCAAATCTATCGACTGTGTGACAAACAAAGACGAAGCAACCAACTACCCAACTGAATTTTTAAACTTATTGGATCTGACTGGTTTGCCACCGTACAATTTACAACTGAAAGTTGGTGCGGTGATCATCATACTACGAAACTTGAATCAACCAAAACTATGTAACGAGACGCGTTTGGTTTTGAGAAAACTCAAGGAAAGTTCAAAGTTGAGGAAGTTCTCATTCCGAGAATTCTGAAGATCCCAACCGATATGCCATTCGAGTTTAAACGAATTCAATTTCTGATTCGTCTTGCATTCGCCATGACGATCTACAAATCACAAGGCCCACTTTTGAGTGTTTGTGGCCTGAATCTAGAAAATTAATGTTTCTCTCACGGCTACTTGTACGTAGAATGTTCACGTGGCGGCAAATCATTCGCTTTGTTTGTTCTCGCACCTGACAATAAAACAAAAAATGTCGTATATCACAAGATGCTTTACTGAAGGGAATCGACCCTATTGCAACCCACCCAGCAAATAGTTTAAACGAAAGTAGTGCATTGCACGTGAATTACATTCATTTCAATGTAATTAAAATATATTTCATTTTGATTGACTATAATTAATTTGGAGTATTTATTTTATCCGCCCCGGAGGTCTCGGGTTCGATTCCCGGTAGTGACAAGGAAAAAATTGCCCGGCTGGTTTAGGATCAATGAATTAATCACTCATTATCAGAAATGAAAATATGATTATGAAACCTCATGTGAGGCGGACAAATATCTTGATGGGATATAGTGCCAAAGAGAGAGGGAAGGAGAGAGAGAGAGAGAGAGAGAGAGAGAGAGAGAGAGAGAGAGAGAGAGAGAGAGAGAGAGAGAGAAAGAGAGAGAGAGATATTAACCTTTATACGCTCTTCGGGTGAAATTTCACCCATTAATGATTTTAAAGTTATTTTACTTTTTATTCGTTTGTATTACAAATAAAATATTGAAATATGTGATATATGGATGGATATGTATATAGATTTTATATAATATATATTCGGGTGAAATTTCACCCGAGCAATGCATGTGAAATTTTTTTTGAGAATCGTATGAGGGTTAACAAACAACTCAATTTAATTAAGCTATAATAACTTTAAACAATATTTATTGATTTTGAGGCGGTACGAAGTTCCCGGGTCAGCTAGTATAATTATAAAGCCGGAGATTATGTTTTAAATCAAGTTGGAGCTAATGGAAAATTGTTGACCAAATACCGCGAACCATACGTGGTAACCGAATGCTTAGAGGGTTATCGTGTTGAGGACATTCCTGAAGCAACGTTGACTACAAGACCAGACCATACAGGGGAGTTTCAGCACCGTTCAATATGACGCTGTTTCAAGCCAATTGGGGTAAATTGTGTCATCAGCACGGCCGAATGTAGTAGTTGTAGAAAAGTAACGTACATTTATTTAATAGTTTTATATAATCATTAGAAGGCGCTGTATGGCGTTTATTTTTTTTATAATTTTTGTAATATGTAGTGTGAACACTATAATTTTTGGAGCACAAAACAGAAATTGAATGACGCCAGATTCATATAACTCAACTAGTTTGGAAAAGTCTCGCAACTAAAAACCATGAATCCCTGTTTATTGAGACTTTCAGATCTAACAGATGATTTTGTTATCTTAGTAGGACTATCTCTGAACCTGACCCATGCTTCCATTAATATAAAACGGGGATTAGGCATTTATAGTAAGCGAATAATTGAGTTATATGAATCTGGCCCTAGTTAAATAGCTATTTTCTATAAGGTCAGAGATAGCCCTACTAAGATAATAAAATCATCCATTAGATCTGACAATATTTATTAACAGAAAGTCATGCTTAGATAGATTTTTCGAAAATATTCAAGTTGTATGAATTTGACCCCATCTGCGACGATAAAAAAAGGAATAGAATCGTTAGTACTATGAGACAGTGACGATGAAGCTGATGCACCTTGCTTAACAGAATTTACCGAAGATTTTAAAAACGTTTCCATGAATGCATTTGCACGCTCAGCTCATATCGTTGAGCAAGTACCAGTTCAAAGATTTCTCACTGAATGCAGTTTCGGCAGTAAGTTCAAGTTTAAACTATAATTGTGACGGCTTCTACATTTCTCCCGACTACTCATAGTAGCGATTCCAGCTAATAAAAATTTATTTTCCAAAATTTTGAGCCAAACCGAAATATACGAATTTTATGTAAATTGAACAAAATGTATTTATGTTTACAAATTGAATTTCTTATTCCGTATCAAGTAAACTGTAACTTGGGAATTTGAAAACAACCAGAAGAAAACGTTCACTATACATGTTCTTTCCTTCATTCGGAATATTATATGAGTGCATTCTTTTCACAAGGCATCGATAGGTAGACTAGAAAAAATATTCTTGCCTCATGACGTTTTGTGCAGGGATGTGCACATTTTATTATTTTGTATTACGGAAATTATTATTTATCATCGATTGATAATGAAAAAAAAACACTTGATAGAAAGGTAGGTAAGAATTTTTTTTTTTTACAAAAATATGAAGTCTGCGTTTATGTAATAAATCGTACAAAATATTCCTAGGTTACACGTTCAGTGTTTTACTCATTCTGTTCTTTCTGTAGAATAAATTAAAGGAAACACCTTTTATCTAGTAGATACATATTTAAAAAAAAACTACTGTTACGACTCCTTGCGGGGTCATAACATCATTTAGGTTATAAACTTGATTTTTAATTTTAATTTCCCAAAAATTTCGTTATCATTGAATATCAGATGCTTTTAACTCATGGCATTGCCATCTGTTCTCGAGCTTTTGACATTAAGGTTTTTTTGTGAGTGTGAGTTGGCCTTTATATTCTGGTTCACGTTTACCATCCTTTTACCGTATAGCGTAAACTTCGAATAATTTTGAGAGCGAGACCAATGTGCGACCGGTGAGAATGTAGAGGAATACTTTTGTTGTGCGTTTATCGTTTTGGCGTATGATTTGATGTGCGGTGTGATGGGATAGGCAAGAGCCGCACACGAAAAAAACGAAAATATTCTTCAAGAAAGTTGGAGGAGAGAATTTTTTTAGTTAGCGTCTAGTTTTTATTCGGGTAAGTCGAATAGTTTGCTTATTGTATAAAAACAATACTCGAATATTTCAACAATTTTTGTTTATGAGAAAAATATAAATAAGAACAAACTAATAAAATTACTTTGGAAAATTAACAATAAAAATTATATATGTAATTTGGTAAATGTTAAAATTGTGTTAAAATTAATATAAAATTATAATATATATGATATAAATATATAGAAACTATTCAATAATTAAAAATTTTAAAAATAAAAGGCTCCTGTTTTTGAATTAGTGAAACAAACCCACCCCCTCCCCCGCCCATGTGTTTTCTCATTCTTTTTATTGTGGCTAAATACGTAATTTATTATTTTTTTGAGTCTCAAAAACTATAATTTGCATACACGAGACGCAGAGCAATATACCTGGTGGTTGCTAACATTGATTCGGATTTGGTGAATTGGATTTAAGAACCATACTCAAGTGGGCTCAATAACTATACTCCAGTACAATAGGCACCGTAAAGTACAACAGGCACCGTAAAGTGTTATGGGTACGGCATTATATTGAATTTTCAACGAGTGGCGCATAATCCACGAGTTCTGAAAATTTCTGCGTGCAGCCAGTTGAGGGTCGTGGCACATTTACGGCATTTATAAAATATTACAACGGCGGGACGGCACCCAAATTTATCCGATTTTTTTATAATGGCAGACGTGCTGCCATGTTGGATTCAACTTACGGGTGGCCAATCGAGACCAGTCGTTTATTACCAAAGGCGGGAAGACGCCCAACGTTATTTATTACCAAAGGGATGAAGATGCCCAATGTTATTTATTAACAAAGGGGGGAATATGCCCAACGTTACTTAGTACCAAAGGAGGCAAGGTGCCTAACATTACAGAAAGCGCAACCGAAGGGCTAATGTTAATTTATTTTTAATTTCATTTTATTTTTTTTTGATTTTATTTTTTTTGATTTTATTTATTCAATTTCCATTTAATTTTGTTTGAATTTTTTTAATCAAATATATAAGTGTAATTCTCGCTACATAATTTGCTCACGTTCGGCGGTCATATTTTTTTATTGTTATTTAGTTTCTATTTTCCTGTTACACCATTTATTTAAGGTCATCACCCATTTTATTATTTTAGGTCAACGATTTGTTTTATTTTTGCTCGATTTATTTTTCTGCTCCATAATTTATTAATAATTACTAAAATGAAGTACTAAATTTTTCGGGTTGGTATGATGGGAGGAGAAATTCTATTTCATGTCGGTTCCATGTTTGCAGGCTAGGTTTGTCACTCCACGTTATCCACTTGGCAGAACATCCACAGGGTCGGAGTGGCGAGTCTAGCATATGTGTCGTCTATTTGGGAACGATCGTATAATCTACATACGGTCTCTCCATTGCAGTCCGGCAGTCCCAAGCTGTCGGAGTGTGTAACGTTGAAGATTACCTAGAGGTCTCTCTGGGTAAAGAAAGGCTTTGTTTATTTATTTCGCTTCCTCAAATTTCGGCCGACACAATTTCGGGGTAATTCCATTTTTTAGTTTGAGTATTTTATCCTGTTCCACGATGTAGGTCACAAGCACCCAAGCCTCAACTTCCCCACGATTCAAAACCTTGAGATCTAGTCGGCAAAATCACGGTGAGAGAGGCCTATGCGTGCTTAGTCTGCGGGTTGGCTCCATGCCACCCGTAACACTACTAGTTAAAATATGAAATATGAAAATGAAATAATTTACTTACAGTTATCCGTAATAGTATTACTTTCAATAAATAAATTGAAATTCTACTATCTTTAAGCGATACGTTTTTTTCAGCAACTGAATAACTAATTTAGAATAGATAAATTACCAAATGATCTCTGAATCACATACAATATTTAATAAAATATTAAAAAATAAACAAAAAAAACATGCGGGTTGAACAATATACAACTATTGTTGGTGTTGTGCAGTTTTAGGAATACTTCGCTCGAGTAACAAAATACCATTATACACAAATATGTATTGCAGCATTTTTCGTGTTTTCTATTTTTCCACACAAACAAAATTATAGTTTCACTTTAACATTCAATTGCAAAATTATATATTATGTTTGTATCAACGAATGCTTTCATAAATTCTAGGTACCTTAATAGACGACAATTTAAAATCAAATTACATAATCCATCACGTTAAAATTAATTTTGAAAATGTCGTTTTCATTTTGCCTGTATAATATAATATAAAGTCAAACAATTTAAACTTTATACACAGCACCTCCGTACAACCGCAAACAAAATAAAATAAATTCAAAATTACATTACGAAATCGTATTTTATAAAAAAAAAAAAAATTATATATAAAAATAAAATGAATTGTTTTGGGTTAAATTAAAAATGAAAAATTTTTAACCACAAGAACCTTCTTCATCTTTCTTTTTGTAAGCTATTAATTTACTCAAATTAAATGTATGCATACATGTAGAATATATGAAATAAACATACGTAACGTTTTTGTAGAAGGAAAATTATAAAGATAAGTTTAAAATTCAGTTTAAACCAATAAAATTTTCAATTTAACTTTTAACTAAATGCGAGTTAAAACGATTTGAGGGAAAAACTCAAGGGTAGTACATTTTAATACTTTAATAAACAGACCTACACCCCCCACCATACTCTATTTTGATTTGTTCTTTCTACTTTACATTACCTCGAGTGACCGAAATCACTAGAAAGAAAAGTTCATTATAATTTTGAATACCAAACAAAATTTATTGCTTCAAGGTGTAATTAATACAAATTTCCAATTTCTTTTATACGTCAATCGTTGTAATATTTTTGAACATGCAAATCAAAGTCAATTAATCTATAGCTTTATATGTATATATATGTAAAGCAACAACAATTCGAATCGATTTATTTTAGAAACCTTAGTAACGAGTTGAGTTGCACCCGTACCGAAATAGTGGAACTTTCGATTTTCTTTGTTTAACATTTAAAATCAAATTTTTATTTTGAAATCGTTGTACTAAAATTTTCGTTAGTATTGAAGCATCGATCAAAAAATGGACAATCTGAAATGTTGTTACGCTGTATAGTCGAATGGATCGAAATCATAGAAGAAAGTAAGAAACCTTGAAATATAAGGTATCACATATACTAATATAACTTAAGGCACAAAGCTTTCTCGAGCTTTTTGATTTTGCACATTTTGTTTTCTCGTTTACAACTTATTTTGGTTTTAGATATCAGGATACAGAGATGTCCTGAAATATATTTAGTAAGTAAACTTTCTAAGGCTTAGCACATTCTAATTTATAATTATGAAGTAAGTAGAGAATGCTAGCAGAGCCTCCTAAATATAAGAGCCGTAAGATCCCGCCATTTTTTAAATGAGCTTTCCATAGAGGGGAAGCTTTTTGTTCTTTTTCATACCAATCAGTGTATTTTAATATTTATTTAGAAGCTTTTTTGTATATAAAAACATTAATGCTTCGTTTCAATTTTTAATTTGAATGGTTAGTTCAATATTTAGGAAAAGCATATTTTAAAATTGAGTCATATTATGTCGAATTAACGCAAAAATATTTAAATGAGTTACCACAAAAAAAAAATTTATTGTAAAAATAAGAATTTGTTTATATGTGTATGTAAAAAATTAGTATAGAGTGTTCCATCAAAAATTCCAGCATTTCTTCTCCAAAACAAACGTTCGTTAAAAAATGCTTTTTAAGTAGCTATGTAATATGGGGGGTTATTGTGTTCTGGATTCTATTACAACATTGTTGATGAACAAACTTCGAAAACTGTTTTTTCGTTATTTGTTAAAAATATCATCGCAACAAATTCGCAGCCTATACTGTTTCATCCTGTAGTATAAACAAACCGGAGCATCATAAAATAAAATTATATTATAGAGCTTTTCGCAATTATTAAACCAATCAATAGATGTCGCTAAGTATAAATTAAAGCTAAATATTGAAACCTAAATGTTTTTTAACTAAAATTTAACAATTTTTTATGTATACTGCCTGGTTCAATAGATTATTGAGATCTCTTGGAACTGAAAATAACCGAATACGAGTGAATTGAAATAAGAAAAGAAAAAATTTGGAAAAATGTGACATTTTTCTATTATTGTTTTTCAGCGCGCAGCAACTACGATGGTAAATATTTTGCGATGAAAAGCTTTATTTATGCCAACCGTATTATAAATAAAAATTATAATTGTTTTGAGTTTTATTAATTATGATAAATTATTGCATTAAAGATTTCACGCTTAACTTACAATAATAATGGTTTATTTTCGTAAATAGTTATTTAATTACTTTACGCTTTTCTGTAATTTCAAATAAATTTATTACAGAGACATCTGTAAACGGATTTTCAAATTACAGAAAGCTCGGTTTTGCAATCGGATAAAATTGAAGTTTTTTACGTTTTGTTCTGTTTTGTAATAATATTTAATTAAGAAAATCATAACATCGTTGATTTTTTGTATACAAAAATAATTTTCGTAAATAGATTTTGATGTAAAAATTTTATTATATTGTTACGATTTTGCCTTGCCAATCAAGGTTCGAATCACTGGATTGTGAATAAATACACCGCTTCAATTTTAACTCACACAATTTTATTTACACAACACAATTTATTATACAACACAAAATTCACAATTAATTATTACAATTATAACACACTTTTTAATTATCACTTTAATAATCGCTTTAATAATCACTTTAATAATCTTTCTATTTAACCTTCACTGTATCACGTTTAAAATAATACTCAGCATTCCACGTAAACGCGCGCCCTTATATACCAAAATATTTGTTTCTAGAATAATCCTAAATGCGCAGCAAATATGTTAGTAAAGAAATGACGCCTAAATGTTGAGTATAAATTATAAATGTAATTGAACAATTAATGAAATTAACTTATTCTATTCTAATCTAGGTGTCACCGTAACACTACCCCCCACCTAAGCCTGTTCGTCCCGAACAGGATCCAGATCACCTCCTCTATAGAGCGCCAAACGCTCTAAATGCACCACCTTTGGTTTACCTTTCCGTCCTTTCTGTATGCGATAAACCACGTCGTTCCACCTTTTAATGACAGTGTAAGGTCCTTCCCATGTGGGTTGCAACTTCGGTGATAATCCTTTCTGCCGTTGCGGGTTGTGAAGCCATACCAACTGCCCTTCCTCGAAGCCTTGATTATTTGCTCGTATGTCATATCGAGCTTTCATTCGATCACTTGATATTCGAATTTTCTCCCGTACAAATTGATGTATTTCATTAAGTTCCTCTTTCATCCGGTCGACGTAATCCTGTCCGCATAGAGCTGCCGAAGGAACAGCCCCAAACTTTAAATCTCCCGGCAATCGCAGATTGTTCCCAAATATGGTTTTCGCTGGTGTCACTCCTGTTGTGTCATGTACCGCTGATCGGTAGGCCATCAGGAACATTGGTATATGTCGATCCCAGTTACGTTGGTTCCTTTCCACAACCTTTGCTAGATATTCTTCCAATGTGCCATTGAATCTTTCCACCATACCGTCCGACTGTGGGTGTAAAGGCGTCGTCCTTGTTTTATTGATTCCAAGCATCTGACATATCTCCTGAAATACCACCGATTCGAAATTCCTTCCTTGATCCGTGTGAATTTCCATCGGTACACCAAATCTGCTAATCCAATTGTTGACCACGGCATCAGCTATTGTTGTTGTCTCCTGATTGGGTATGGGGTACACTTCCGGCCATTTGCTGAAATAATCCATTATTACTAGCACATATTTATTTCCGCTCTCGGTGGTCGGAAATGGCCCCGCCACGTCCATTGCAATTCTCTCAAATGGTGCCCCGACATTATATTGTTTCATGGTTCCACGGCTTTTTCGTGCTGGTCCCTTTACTGCCGCACATTGGTCACATCTTCGACACCATTCTACTACTGACTGTCTACATCCGGACCAGTAGAAACGTTGTCGAATCTTGGCCAATGTTTTATTAATCCCTAGGTGACCTCCACTTGCTCCTCCATGATACTCCTTGAGGATTTCCGCTATCCGATCTTTTGGCACCACTACCAACAATTGTTTTACTTTACCATCCGTGCTTTCCCACTTTCGTTTTAAACATCCATTTTCTATGTGGAGGCTATCCCATTGAGCCCAATAAGCTTTTACAACGGGAGTTTTGTCAGCTATCTCACTCCATGTGGGCCGGTGTTCCTTTTCCTTATGTTCCATGATGAATGACAGGTCAGCATCCCGTAATTGCTCCTTCTTGATCATTTCATCAGTCCATTCCTCATCAGGTAACACTTGCATAAGTCGAATATCGATGATGTTTTCCTTGATCTCCACATGCCCACAATGCTTGCATTCCACGGGACATGGCCTTCTTGATAACGCGTCGGCATTTCCATGTGCGCTTTCCTTTCGATGTTCAATATTGGCTTCATCTGTCAAGCTGTCATCGCCTCTTTCTACTCTCGAAACTTGGATGGACGTTATGGGGCAATCGGTTGTGGGAGTCAGCTTTTGCTCCTTCAAGCTGTCTCTTTTTAACGACTCCAATGTCGCCCGACCCTCCTTTCTGGCCTCTCTCTGCTGTTCGTTTTGTCTACGCTTCATAGGAGATGGCGATCTTCCTCGTTTCTTCTTAATCTCCCAACAGTCTCGTGAGATGTGACCCATTCTATCACATACCCAGCATTTAATCCTGCTACTTCCATATCTGAACCTTGGCGTAGCCCGCTCGGTGTCCATTCTGGAATCAATCTCCACTCGGCGAATTTCCATTGCTGGTTTGATGATGGCCTGAACAGTTTCATTTGTTAGCGCACAAGCGATGGTTTCCGTAAAAGTTGCCTTAGGTGACAACATCACTGCTCTGCGCGTCTCAGGATCTCGAATACCGTCAATGAATGCATCTATTTTAATTCGCTCCATGTAATCGGCCGACATATTTGAATGTGCTAAATGTGCAAGCCGCTCAATTGCCGATGAAAATTCCTGTAGCGATTCTCCTCCTCTTTGGTATCGACCCTTCAATTCCATGCGATAGATTTCTCGTTTGTGGTCACTTCCGTATTTTCGATCTAACGCCTTCATAATTCCCATGTAAACGTTCCGTTCTTGCTCGGGAATGATTTGTAGTGTTTCTGCCGCTTCGCCTTTAAGAGCCACAATTAACGCTGCAACACATTGTTCTTCAGTCCACTGATTTTGCTTAATCGCAGTTTCGAATTGGAACTTAAAAATACTGAAGGAAAAGGATGTTGTTCCATCAAATGTTGGTGGTTTTATCTTAACTGCGTTAACTGTCTGGATCACTTGACCTGTTGTTCCATTTGACTTGACATCTTGGAACTCCTTCTCGAGACGTTTAACTTCCGTTTGTAGATCTTGTTTAACATTTTGAATTTCTGCGTGTACTTCTGTTTGCAGTTTTTCCACTTTACCGTGTAGTGTAGAAGATAACTCCAGAAACCACTTGTCTATTTTCTTTTGACCAACTTCTATTTGGTTTTTAATGTCCGCTCCTTGTTGCTCCATCTGCTGTTTAATTTCCTGGTTCGATTTTTTAATGTCCGCCCCTTGTAGCTCCAACTGTTGTCCTATCATTTGATTCATAGCAGCCATCAACTGCGATAAATCGAAACTTCCAGATGGGTTTTGTGTTGTTCCGACCACAATTTGTACGTCACCTTCTTTCTTGTCCACACCGATCTCATCCGTTTTTTCCTCCTCGAAATCATACTTGTCTGGATTTAAACCTTCCTTCTCCATGGCCTCACGTAGTCGCTCCATCAAACTAGCTTTCGTGTCTTCACTGGCCAAACCTCGCTGTTTCAGTTGCTCCTTTAATTGCGCAAGCTTTAATTCGTAGAGAATCATTTTCCTTATTATTCACAATCCCACCGCTGTCACCAATTGTTACGATTTTGCCTTGCCAATCAAGGTTCGAATCACTGGATTGTGAATAAATACACTGCTTCAATTTTAACTCACACAATTTTATTTACACAACACAATTTATTATACAACACAAAATTCACAATTAATTATTACAATTATAACACACTTTTTAATTATCACTTTAATAATCGCTTTAATAATCACTTTAATAATCTTTCTATTTAACCTTCACTGTATCACGTTTAAAATAATACTCAGCATTCCACGTCAACGCGCGCCCTTATATACCAAAATATTTGTTTCTAGAATAATCCTAAATGCGCAGCAAATATGTTAGTATAGAAATGACGCCTAAATGTTGAGTATAAATTATAAATGTAATTGAACAATTAATGAAATTAACTTATTCTATTCTAATCTAGGTGTCACCGTAACAATATGAAAAAAATTATTGTTTCTACACGGTGATTCATAAAATTTCGTTTCAACTCACGTTTTCTCTTTAATTCTGTTATAAATGGAGAATGTTTAGATTGCTATTAAGAGCATCGTTCATCTCAAAAATTCTGATGTGCATGTGACCCGAATTTACCAAATAAGTTAAATTTTTATAAAACTAAATTTTAAATTGGATGTAAGAGGAATCCGCGGCAGCACCCTTTATTGTCTTACTATATAAACCTACACAACTAAACGGAAAGCTCATTTTTATAGAAAATTAATAAATTTATGCTCCGCTTTAGTTTAAATTTACCAAATAAATACTACATTATGATGGCTGATTTTCAAATATGTGTTCTTTGAATAGTTTATTAAAAATATAAAATTAAAATTTAGATGATTTGTTTAATTTTTTATTCATAAATTCGTGTTCAAAAATTTTCCAATTACCACGGTTTCTTATAGTAATTCAATAAAAGCTTCCCCTCTACTGAAAGCTCTCCTTTTAATATTACGGCTCTTCAAAATCATAGATGGCTCTGATGCTAGTCGTGCGAAAGTTCAATAAGTTTTTGGTGAATCAGGTCGTTCTAACCCGATCAAAGTAAACTTCGGCTTATTCATAATTCTAGAATTTTCATACGTATTCCTCTATGGTTATCGGGCACGTTAGCAATTTATAAATGCACCAAATTTTAAATATTGTTATGTTTTATATTTTTTTGTCAATCATTAAAATTAAATAAATTTTATTTATTTTTGAATTTATAAAAAAAAACAAAATTCACATCATAATTTTTACGCTAAACTAATTCAAATATTTATTTAAATTTTTTTGTTTTTTGTTTTCGTTCACAAACGGAATTATTATCCAATATTACAGTCTTCCCCCGAACATAAAGCATAGCGAATACTACGCCTACTAGGCGTACTATTCATTTACAACGCCTAAGCGCTCTATTGTAGTTATATTGCAGCTATATAACAGGTTGGTGCGAACGTTTTAAAAATCGCAATAATTTAGTATTACGACGCCAAACTACTACAAAAAAACTTCCGGAAGACGTCCAAAATATTATGCAAACGTTATTGAAAAAAAAAAAAAAAAAAAAAAAAATAACAAAAAAATACATGACACAATTGATAAATACAAGATGAAGGCTTGCATTGTAATTAACTTCGACCAAATTCCACGGTATTTTGAGTCGGAGCCTAAAACAACAATTACCAACAGAGGTACATCGGAGGTTTTGATGAAAAAAACCAGTAAAGGACATAAACGTTTCATTGCAACGTTAGATAACCATGGATGGGAAATTTCTTTAGCCTCATTTATTTTTTTCGAATTTGAAAAAAGAAACCGGCTGTGAACAATAAATGTGTGGACGATATCCTTAAAAATTATTTAAAAGAAATAGTTCTCTGTCGGCCTCAAACCAGTTTTATGAGAGAGCTTAATTATGGCCTCATATGGTAGCCACGTTAAATTACACGAGAGTAATTCCTTGACAGATATAATATTTTTGCGGTTCTGGTTTCACCTAATTTAACTGGCCTGTTGCAACCTTTGAACGTTACTATAAATCGTATATTTCAAGAAAATCACAATTCACAATATGATGAATACATAATATATCAAATGCATTAGAAAATTCAGAGTTTGAAGCGCGCCAAGGGAACCCAAAAATCCCTAACTATTTAATAGTAAGAATTTACAATGTGCGCTATGGGAAATATGAAGCTATTACAAATTTTAATTACGACGAGTTCATTAAAAATAATCTCGAACACCGGCCAATAGCAGAAGTTTTTTTGAAACAATTTACGGTATAGGTGAATGGTTTTGGTCAAGTGTGCAAACTACAAGTTTTTTTCGCTTGTATTCACCAAATAATACAGATTGAAATTTCATCAGAGAAATTCACTAAGCATTACTCTGACAAAATGATTTATTTTATTAAACCAAAGAGATATTGGATGAAAATTAAATTAAATTGGGTGAGATATCTTTGTAACTAACAACTCATTGTCCAGCAAACGACTTATCAATCGTTGAAAAACATCCAGCAAAATGTCTGAGCACAGCTTTTGCGGCTACTAACTCAAGGCAAACGGGGGATTATTAAAATTCAGACACCCTGCTAGACATATTTCACTATGCAAATAAATTATAAAGGGACATCACTTACCTTCAACCTCTGGCTTTTAGTCACAAATCGAAATATTTAGAACATAATGTAGCTCGATGGATGGCAAGCAAACATAACTAAGTTGTTCAAACTTTTTTAACTAGTCACTATAAACGACGTGAAAAACACTTAATAAACACATAAACTGTATAATCGAAATGACAGAAAAAAGAAGAATATAAAGCTAAATACTAATTAAATAAGATGAAGATTGAATAGAAGTTAAATAAGAAACAATGCAAAGAAAATCATCAAAAAAATGGTTTGCTAAAAATTAAATAAAACAACTGTTATCAATATGATCCCGTTTGTGATATCAGGTGCTCTGATTCGTCCAAAGTTGCTTACTGGAGGTCGTCTGGTAAAAATGAAAGATCCAAAATGTTGATGGTAATATTCTTATGCAGGTGTTACATCGAATTTGTAACCAGCGTATAGATTATTTTCTGTTTTGCACATTACACGCGACGAATCAATGATACCGATGGTTTGCAAACGACTGGAATTACGATGGTCGTTTCAAAGGAAAAAATCCAAAATGGAAAAATGGAATTTAAAAATAAGTGAAATTGTCTCGAATTTACCTCTTTTGTTTATTTAGCTAGATGCACCGATGGAGTGGCTGCTATCGCACACTTAGGCCAGTATTGGCCCATTGTGATGCACCGATGCAGCGAGATAAATCCAGTAAGATAGATGGGGAAAACATTTTGGATTACGGCAATAAATTAATTTATACTTTGTATATAGAGGCTGTAATTTTTATTTTTGACCACTGAGAAAAAAAACCAGTAAAAAAAAAAAAATATACATATAAAATCAAAAAAATATACATATATTTTTTAGGCGAAAAGTCTCGTTTTTAAAATCAAAAGGATAATCTTTTCATTTTTAAAATAATTTTTTTCGCCAAATTTGTATATAAAAATAAAAAAATTGTTTTTATTTTCAAAAATACTTTCCTTACTTATATCAAATAGTTTTCTTTAATTTTAAGAGATTGTTTTTTAAGAATAAAAAAACTATTGTTTAGTTTTAAAAGATTTATTTTAATTTTTAAATAGTTATTTTTTAACAAATGTCACAATCACAATATTTTTAAATCAAAGTAATCAATGTTTGCGACTGTTCAGTCAGCGAAACCAAAGGGTCGTCTACTCATAACATATCTACCACGAAAAGTAGAAAATTAACTCCCCCTCCCCAATTTTTAACCCCCAGGGCCATTGTGTAAAAATACACACAACCCTTAAAAAAATATAATGAGAACCACCTCAAATTCTTTTTTGGCAGTTTGGTTTCGTTTCGTACTGATAAAAAGTTGTTCTACTCAGTTGAGTCAGTGCTCATTAGTTGCAAAAACCAAGCTGCAAAAAACAAACCTTCATACCTTTAGTACAACACAAGAACATATCGATTTGGCGAATTATATAAATAGCCGAAAAAACCTTAAATAAAAAATAAAATATAGAAGAATTGAAAAATAATACAACGGGATTTCTGGCAAAATAATAAATATAAACATTTTCATAAGTTGTCATTATTATCAAAAAATTGTTTTTAAATGCTAAAACTCTTCTTTTGAAATAAATTATTATGTTTAAATAAATAAACTTTTTAAATTTAAAAAGTATTTTATAAATCATTATACAAAATATGTTTTTAAAATAAAAAAGCTTTTTATTAGTTTGCGAAAATTTCATTTAATTTCAAAAAAATACTTTTGAAATTCAAAAAAATTTATAACTTTGAGAAATTAAAAACTTCGTTTTTTAATTTTACAAACCAAAATTTTTCTCAGTGTGCATAGTATATTTTATTATTATTATTTATTTTTGTGTAATTTTTGTTTTTATTTTATAATCAAGTTGCAACAGAACCACTCAATGTGTTTTAAATGCTTACATTTATTAAATTACGAAAACAAATTCATTTAAAACCTCTAGGTTTTATACTAAGAGGAGCGTTATATTCGAAAAAAAATCCTAAACATTGAAAATATGAACATAAAAATATTATTCAAATATAACGCCTATGTGTTATGTTCGAGGGGAGACAGCCGTGTTTCAACGCAAAGGCGCTTAGTAGATTTAAATTCCAAATTTGTGATGTAAAATAAAATTTGGATCAGGTTTTCCATATAAAATTTGAACTGATAAATCACGGCATTTATACTCCTCGTGCAGCTCAACATTTTCCCTTCATAGCCATAAATGCCCACGCGATCTAACGAAATCAAAACTTGTTTTTCGTTACCCAACATAAAAGTATTGCCGAATAAACAATTTTAAGTGTTACGTTAAACGCACTAACGCGATGGCATCCATTTAATAGGTTTACTGTGTAATGTAGGCAGAGTGTAGGTGAGGTGCAAAAATGTAGGTGAGGTGCACAAAATTGTTTATCAAAATTTACAAAAATAAAACACTAAAAAAATAATAACAAAATTACATAAATAGGTAAATTAATAAAATATACCAATACAACGTTTAACGTAGTGAATTAAAAAGCAAATACATATTAATTCAATAATACTTGTCCACCGGACAAGAGGTGCGGATGTCGCACTAGAAGTGATAGCGCAATAGAAGCTTATAATTTTTGCATGCGTGATTTGAAATGTATATTACTGTAATAAATTTACGGATTACACATAAATAAATTTTGCAAAAAACCGGTCAACATCAGTTCCCCAAAATTTAAACGGAAATTACCATTTCTGTTCAAGCCTGTGTTTAAGTAAAAATTCATACGGATTGATTGATCGGTGTGAAACTTCATACTTAAGCTTTTTCCATATTTTGGGAAACCAAAGTGATTTTACATCGAAATCGGTTCACCAAAAGGCACCTTCAACAGGAGCTTTTTCGTGATTTGTAAATATTTTGAAACATATATCAATTATAAGAAAATCGACTATGAACTAAAATATTCTAAATTTGGGGTAAAATTTCATACTTTATGTTTTTGTACAAATTGGAAGATTTAGTGAATTTTTGGTCAAAATCGGTCCTCTGGATTTTCGTTTCTGGCAAATATTTGGAAAATTGAAAGATTCACCGGAAATGACGATTTTTGACAAAAAAAAAACATTTTCGAAATGACATTTTTGAAACTTCATACTTAAACTTTTTCTACAAATTGGGAGATCTTAGGAAATTTTCTCCGAAATCGTGACAGAGTCAATCGGATCTTTTTCGTTTTAATCACGATTTTTGAAATAAAACTGATTTTTCAGTATAAAAATGGTCCATGTTCAACATAACACATACGAATTGATTGATCGGGATGAAACTTCATACTTAAGCTTTTTCCATAAATTGCGATATCCCATTGATTTTTGGCTGAGACCGATCCACCGGAAGTGGCATTTTCCTTAGGAGCTTTCACATTTTTTGCAACCTTTTGAAAAGTTTATAACGTTTACGAAAAACAGATTAAAAATAGAAGGACTGTAGATTGAATTTCAATGCAAATTAGTTGAGATCTTATTTGAAGTTTTACCGTAAATAGCAAGTTTTGATTAAAAACTTTATTTCACATCTCTACAGGCCAGATTATTTGAAATAAAACATTTTACTTAAACTTGTTCCTTAAATTGGGAGATAAATGCAAAATGTGGTGGACATCTATGTACCAGAAGTGGTATCTTCTGTAAGACCTTTATTTGATGATTATGTTTTCAATAAGAGTTGGCCTTGTTGGGTTTATGGAATGATTTTTGATTGTATAATCAAACTTTATCACGATCCCGCTCTAAAAATAACTTGTAGTGTTTCTGAGATCTATGTACATTTGTCGTAAAAGAAAGTTGGGTGTTGGACACCACAGTAACACTCCTGCATTTTTTCTACAGGGCGATAAGTCACTGAACATTGTATTTATGATTAAATTTTTTTTTTTTGTATTTTTTTTCTCTTTTTATTTTTCAGTATTAGAAACAACGTTTGGGAGATTCAGTAGCCATGTATACGATTGAGGAACGTGAAAAAAATTTTGAGTTTTATTTTGCTAGTAAAAATTAAATAATTTAAACCCAAAGAAAATTACGAAATTTTTTTAACACGAAATCAAGTACGCAATCAAGTCACTCGTTTTCAGTCATCGGGATCTGTTTTCAGTCATCGGGAGTGATTCTCACGGAGTGGAAGACCGCTTGAAACACGACGCCAAGATAATATCGAACGACTTCGGGAGAACGTAAATGAAACCCTGAAACATCGACTCGTAAACGTGCCACTCAGCTTCAAATGTCCAGAACTTCACTGCGTCGAATAATGAAAAAACAAATGTATTGCTGTTTCCGTACAAGACACAAATGGTAGATGCAATTTTGCTGCAAGACTATGCAACCCCGCTTAAGATTTTGTGCAAAATTGGCCGAATTATTATCGGATTATCCTGGTTTTATGAAAATAATTAAAATGACTGAAGTGCATTTCCATTTAAGTGGTTATGTTAATAAGCAAAATTTTAGAATCTGGAGTACTGAAAACCCAAGAGTGCATCCACTTTGGCGTGGAATATCAGCAGACAAGATCTACGGCCCGTACTTCTTCCAAGACGAAAGTGGCAATGCGTTGACTGTAAATGGTGAGCGAGACAGGAAACGCCTACGTTAGAAAAATTTTTGTTTCCTGAACTTGATAATACTCAAAAAATGTGGTTTTAACAAGACAGCAAAGAGCAGTACCTTGTGAAGAGGCTGATGGCAGGCATTTAACAGATATTATTTTTAAAATTTAATTTTTTTAAAACTCTTCATGATTAAAACTATATTTTCAATTAAAAATTAAAAAATTATATCAAAAATACAATGTTCAGTGACTTATGGCCCACCCTGTGTATTAATTTTGTAAGCAAAATTAATTTAGATCATTTTTTTTATTTTACCGGAAATGACTAGTTTCGAGAAAAAAATTACTTCACCAAAATTAGTCCGCAGGTTAATTGATTCTGAATAAAACTTCATACTTAAACTTTTTCTATTAGTTGGGAAATCCTTGCGAAGCTTTTTCTATTTTTGCAATGTTGAAAAATTTACCATTTACAGAAACCGACAAAGAATTAAAAGACTCATATAATTTAACAGAATTAAATATTAACGTGGGTTGTATTTTTGAAATTTAAGCAGGAATAACGATTTTTGATCATTCAAAACGTATTCGAGCAGGGCCATATATTAACGGGCCTGTTTGTATAAAAATTAAAGCTTTCGGTAAGAGTACCCAAATGGCTATTTTGTATGGAAAAATGGCATTTTCGGATGTTAAATTATCACATAAAATGAAGTTCATTTTACAATTTAATTATTCATAAATATAGTAAATTTCTTTAAGTTCATTTGATTTTAATTTCACACCATAGAAATATCGTGAAATTACATAAAATAATAAAATAAATATTAGGTGAACGAATAAATTTCCGACCTTTTTAGATATGTGTCGTTAGTATCACTGCTTGCATATTATTTATTCAATCGGGCAATACATGTTTTTTGGAGGTTAGATGTCAAGCTTGAATAATTACTAGTGGCATTTGTTGAAATCGTAAACAACAATTATTTTCATGTAATTGAAGATGTCGAATTTTGTGCCATAAAAACAACATTTGCGGGAACTTTTACTTCATTGTTTTTTGTTGAAGAAAGGTGCAGCGGAAACAAATCGTTTGCTTATGGAAGTTTGCGGTGAGTATGCTCCATCGAATACAACATGCAAAGATTGGTTTTAACGATTCAAAGTTGGTGATTTTGACGTAAGAGACAAAGAACGTGAAGGCAGACCAAGAAGATACCGAATTGGTGGAATTGCTTGATGTGGACCCTTGTCAGACTGAAAAACAATTGGTAGAATAGTTGAATATTACCCAACAATGTGTTTCGCAACGTATACATGCAATGGGATTGGTTCAGAAGCTGGGAAATTGGGTGCCACACAAATTGAAAGAAAGGGACATGGAACGTTGGAACACCATGTGCGAATTGTTGCTTCAACGACAACAAAGGAAGGAGTTTTTGCATCAGATCATCACTGGAGATGAAAAATGGATCAATTATGACAATCCAAAGCGCAATGCCAGGTGAACCAGGCCCGTCGACGCCAAAAGCAAATATCCATGGTTCGAAGGCGATGCTTTGTATTTGGTGCGATATGAAGGGTGTCGTCTATTATGAGCTGTTGAAAGCGCGTGAAACTATTACGGGACAAGTTTTATCGACGACAACTGATGTCTTTAAAGCAAGCTTTAGCTGAAAATCCGCCGGAATGAGACAAAAGGCACAATATGATTATTTTGCAACATGACAACGCTAGGCCACATGTTACTATATCTGTCAAAAATTACTTGGACAGGCAGAACTGGGAAATTCTACCCCACCGGTGCATTCACCAGCCATTGCTCCCTCTGATTACCACTTGTTTCAGCCGATGCAATCAACCCCTGGAACAGCAGCACTTCACTTCATATGAAAACGTCAAAAAATGGATCGATGACTGGATCGCCTCGAAACCACCAGACTTCTTCCTTCGGGGAATCCGTTTAAGGCCTGAACGATGGGCGAAGGTTATAGCTTCTGAAGGAGCATACTTTGAATAAAACATTCTTTCATCTCTACAAAATCTAATGTCTTTTATTTCAGTAAAAAAGGTCGGTTATTTGTAGACCCAATAATTGTAAAATCTCTTGCACTGTTACATTGTAAGAGCCACCACTCATTTGTCTGTATTGGCCAAAACGGTTTTCAAGACGATCTGTTGTAAATTTATCTAATAAAATATGTTTAAATGATTTTTGATGTAACAAGTATCGTGAAAGTAGTTTTAAACCTGTGCATGTGTGAATTAAGGCAATAAAGGTGTCTTGTGTTAATTTATGTGCTTTCTCTATTTCTTCGGAATCCCTCCACTTTATTAACCAATTTGTAATCCTTTCTAAATATTTTAAGCCTAGTGAATTCTCTTTCGTTATCGGATTAGCCAATGGATCTCTATAGACTCAAAACGCCCTACTTAGTAGATCTTACTGATACAACTGTAAATAAGTTAGAACTTATATCGAGTAAAGTTGATGTGCCGATTGCCTCCTGATTCAACATTGAACTGTAGTGAGCTATGGCGGCTAGATTTCTTCTGTCACATATCAATCTTTGAGCCAAATAGACATTCTGCTTCTCTATATCTGATGGATTGATAGCTTTCTGACATAATCCTGGTGCTAATTTAGCTACTAAATTCCGCTCGTGTTTATATAATGCCTCTAAAATACCAGTAGATATTGTAGCAATATTAGTTTCGGAACTTGCTAATGCTGGATATATGAAAGTTCTATCTGTTGAACTTAAACAAATATTGCGAAAAGATTTCATGAGATGAACAGTATCAAATAGAAAAAACATTCAACAAAAGCGGGTAAGACGTTTTCATCCGGTGAAAATTTTTTAAATGCCGCTCTATTTATTCGATTATTCGATGGTTGTCTGATATTACTGCTAATACCTCGAAACCAACTTCATGTTCAACGTCTAAGACATCCTTAATTGTTACGTATAAGTATTGTGCAGTTAATTTTTTTACGGGAAAAAGTCCCACGACATTTACATTTTTTGATAGCAATGAGCTGATCATTAACGGCTGAACGGTCCGGAGCTAATATTGGTTTTTCATCTACGGCTGTATAATTATTAGCTACTCCTTCCAATTTGCCATTTTTGTAGGTTATGGCTGGTTTGACATATATTTCATATGGATGGACTCTAAAAGAGCTAATTTCTTTTCTAGGTGTTTCTTCAAAACGCCGGATTTTATATTCCCTTTCGACAAACTTCGTAAATATGAAGGATGAGGCAGAGTGATATGTCCTATATCCCTGATAAAGTTATACGTAGTAGGGTATGAATATTGAAATTCAGCAGAGAAAACTAACAAAGGTAAGCTATATCTTTTCAATTTCGAAAAAACTATTTGAAACTGCTAGTATAAAAATTCTAGTTTTTGCCTTTGATCGTATTGCGTTCTATGTGACTATAACAGACACATAAAACTGGTTTCAATATTGTTTTTGTAATAATCATAATCTAGATTTGCTAATTCAAAATTTTCTAAATAAAATATCAAATTGTGCAATTTTGAAAATTTATCACACAATAAAGTGCAATCTAAAATGTTATAAAATTTTTTTAAATTCTGTTTAAGATTATTAATGAAATTTTTACTTCTGGTAAAATAAATATTTATGGCAGGTGAATGCTCAGTCCAAGAGATCTTGTAAAATGTAATTAATTGTTCAGAATGTCTCTGGTTAAAACTCAAGCAATTGTACTTATCTTTAATAAGTAGATCGTTTAACCCTACAATTATGTCTTTGTTTATTATTTTTTCCGCCTCAGCTATACGACGAACTGCTTGGTGGTATTGCCTAGCCTGAGGAGTAGGCCGGCAGTCTGCTTCTTTTTTTTTAATAATGAGGCAGGCTTGAAAAAATTGTTGGGACAGCATCAACACGCAATCGCGATCTGCTACATTGTTTTGTACTTTTCGCTTTAACCAGGAACTCTTGTTTAAAATGGATTTCACAAATGCGAGTATGTTTAGATGGAGTCCATTTTTTTCTGGGGATGTTATTCAGTCATAATACTTTTTGATCTTCCTTAGTTGGTATACTAAATAATTGGTGAGTCTTCCAGTTCGACTTGCACGATGACACACAACAATAAGTTTTCGTTTTTTGAATATTTTAGAAGCAAATTTAAATAATTATTATAATATTAAATTGTAAATTTAAATTGTTTAATAAAAAAGAATATAAGATATAAACAAACATGTGATCAAAAAGTTAGATATTTAAAAATGTTCAAAGCCGGATTACATAGGCAATTAAACCGGACAGGGCAAAAATAATGAAATTATCTCAACATATTTATTTAAACGATATTTCATGTCGATCGGGCTGCAGTTAGTCCGTGGGCAACGTGTTTTGAACAAATTTTAAAATTATTTGAATATACGATCTAAGAATAAAACAGTTTATTGTACACCACAAAAAACATACAGATTACAAAATTTTTATACGTATTATATATTATTATATATTTATCATACATGTTTCAATATTACGAGTATATTATTTTTAAATATTATAGTCCGCTATATTATAGTCCGCGGCCGATGTGTCACCCATTTAATCTATTTTAAAAGTGTTTGAACGAAATGATACACGCATTCATCATTACTATCCACATCAATTCTTATAAAAAAATATTTATTGATAATATCTAATCCAAAAATTTGTAAATTACATTTTTTTATTAAAAACTGTATCAATTATATTTCATTGAAATCTCCATTAGATTGTGTAATAAAATTGACAGCTCTCAGTAAAAGGATTGACATTTAAAATTTACAAATTTTACGTTAATTATCATCAAATCACAACACAGAATACAAAAACTCCATTCCCATCAAATTTTCAGAAGAAAACATATGTATACATAATTAATTTAAATTTTAAACATAATTTTAAAACTATTAAATTTTATAATGTTATCGAAAAATTCAAATTTAAACCCCCAAAAAATAAAAACAAAACGCACGACTTTCTTTTGTTGACGTTTTATTCAGCAAATTGCTGTATTAAGACGATATAAATGTACATCTGGCAGCCCGTCAAAAGTTCAAAATTTTACCAAATTTATAATAAATGTATTTTGTATTTAACTAATTTTTTAATTTTATCGCCAAATTTATGAAATGTAATTCAAACTAGATGCAATTGAACAAATATGTAATAATAATAATAATAATACCCAACGACCAATCACCCCTCCCTGACCGCACGCGGGGAGTCACCAACAACATTATTATTATTTTTTGAATATAATTCCAAGGAATAAAAAAAGGATATCATTCTACTAATTTAAAAATTAAAAAGAAGAAAATGGCAAAAATAAAATTAATGTGAATCGAATAAAAATGTATTGATAGAGCTATGATTAAATGAAGAGGCTGAAGCTATATGTAACTAAATTTAGGAGAATGATACCCCACCGCAAGAAGGAGAGAACGCCCGTTGGTCTACTTAAAGCAAGCAGATTTGAATGACAGAAAAAAAATAAAAAAAAGAAAGATAAAATAAATAATAAAAACTAAAGATAAGTTAAGAAAAATTAAATGAAGTGGAAATGGGGAGAAAAAAAATGGTAAAAATTATAAATACTCGATTGAGTATTTAAGTCAACTCGATTAGAAAAAAGTTAATATAAAAAAATAAAATAAAAATTAAGTTTATTATGGTTTGGCAACTGGTAGCGAATAATAACTTCTTGATGGCTCGTTCTGGCCGTAGGTCGTTCTGTGAGGAGCAATTCTGTAAGCTGGTATCGTTAAGGTTTACGTTTTCGAGTAGAGCTGCAGAATCAACACCGCCAGATAAAACTTGATGAATGAAGATGATGTCTGCAACAGATCGTCGCTTGCTTAGTGGCTTTAAATTAACAAGCTCCAAGCGGTCTAGATAAGGAGGCAAATTGTAAACGTCATGACAATCGACGCAGAGCAAAGCGCAAGAATCTACGTTGTACCGCTTCAATTCTTTGTGTGTGCACTTCATGGTATGGGGACCAAACCTGACTAGCATACTCGAGCAGGGGCCGAACAAATGTCATATAGAGAGCCCTGGTAACATAAGGGTTCAAAAATTCTTTGGACCAGCGTTTCACAAATCCAAGAGAAGAGTTTGCTCTGTTGACAATAGAATCAATATGATCTCTAAAGTTAAGTTCGCGATCACAAATTACCCTAGGTCCCGTATGGTTAAAACTTTTACGACAACAGTGCTATTGATGGTATACTCACGACTAATGGAATTTGTGCGTTTTCTTGAGTATGTTATGCATTGGCATTTATTCACATTCAGATCAAGATTATTTTTAGTGCACCAAGTCATAAAGTTATTGAGGTCATTCTGCAATAGGTTGACATCGGTGGAACATGAAATTTGTCTATAAATTTTCATATCGTATGCATAAATAGAAATTGACGAGTTTTTAATCATGAAATCGACATCATTGATGGACAAGATGATAAAAAAAGGCCCAAGATGACTGCCTTGTGGTACCCCGGAAGTAGCTATAAAAGGAGCAGATATGGATGACCTGAAGATCACCTGATACCTACGTTCCCTAAGATAAGAGTCCACCCATAGTAAGAATTGAGGTCGAAAACCAAGTGCCCGGAGATTAAACAAAATTATCTTATGGGAAACTCTGTCAAACGCCTTGCTGAAATCCGTGGTAATAACGTCAACTTCCTTTCCACATTCCATAATGTTCAAAGTATTAGAAACAAATTCGGTTAGATTGGTTGTAGTAGATCGTCCTCTGAGGAAGCCATGCTGATTCATTGAAAACAATGTTTTACATTGAAAGTAAAGGGAATCGTACACAATACTCTCGAATAACTTGGGGATACAGGATAATTTCGTAATTGGCCTATAGTTAGAGACGTCAGATTTACATCCCTTCTTATGGGTTGGAGTTATAAAAGAGTCTTTCCATATTGATGGAAATATTCCGTAGGAGATCGACTTTTGGAACAGCATTGTAAGTGGCTGCGCTAAGTTACCAACACAATTTTTTAAAATAATAGAAGGCAATCCATCGGGACCAGCGAAAAAATCATCTTTTAGCTTGTTAATGCTCCTTACCACAGTTTCAAGATCAATTAGAATGGAGACCGGAGAGGCTAGCAATGGTCTTGGGGTCACCAGAACAATGATCGCCGAACTTCATCGTGGAAGGATATCCATCTGATTTCTTCTTATAATTAATGAATTGCAAAAAGCGCTTTGGGTCAGCAATTATTTCTGACTGCATACTAGTGATGTAATCATCATTGAGTTCATGAGACATATTCGAAAATGCATTGTAAACGTTCGCGTAATTTGAGTAATCCGAGTCCAATCCAGTCCTTATGAATTTTTTCCAGTTTTTGTTTCTTTGATTGCGCAGTGATCGCAATCCTCTGTTGTACCAGGGTGGAACTACCAGTTTGTGTCTTCGTACAGTATAGGGAATGGACTGTTGAAAGAATTCAACCATCGCGGCATAAAAATTGAGAGTTTGGGCTTCCAGGTTGTAATTATTATCGAGAATGAAGTTAAAATCGACGTTAGCTAATAATTCATTAAGCTTCTTAAAATCGGCCTTACGGAAATTAAAACTGGGTAAAGTTTCGTAATTAATGTTAGCTCTACATAGTTCACTGGAAAATGAAATTAAAAGAGGCGGATGATACAAGTCAATTGTACTGAGAATCAGATTTTTTTCTAAGACTCTACAATCATTTGTGCCGGAAGAGAATACTAAGTCAAGTTGCCTATTAAGATTATTCTTGACGTTACTGATCTGCATCAAGCCGGAATTAGAAAAATTATCAGTAATCAAAATCTCATTTGCAGATCGTGCATTCTCAGCAACGTAATAGGTGTTGTCCTCAGATTGTGTCCATATAAGGTCAGGGAGGTTGAAATCACCAACGACAAATAGGTCATCTGAAATAGCAGTGTTATCAAAAAGGAAATCGACAGCATCAACGAGAAGCTGGTAGATGTCCGCGTGACTATTAGGGCGTATATAGCAACACACGATATAAATGTGTTTATTCGTATAACCCGTGTTGATTTTAACACAAATCAGCTCAATATTGTCGGTATTTGAAATTATAACCACTGAGCAATCAAACTTAACATGCACCGCAATAAGTACGCCTCTTCCATTCAGTACACCATCAGAAACCGAACCATCTTTGCGGGAAACGTTATAATCTGACGTGCAGTATTCGTTACTTGAGTTTGCAAAAATACTTCACGGGATTTTATTCGTAGTCCCCTTACATTTTGGTAATAAAGGGACCAATAATTCAGTTTTTTTGGTTTGCATTGGTATAATTGTTATTAGCACGGAGATCGAAAAATTCTTGCAGGTACGTTGATTCAGGCCATGATGCTGGGGACATTAGTAAGTCGAACATAGAATCCGGGACCGTGACTTTGAAGGAGGAGACATGACCATTATAGCGAGTTATATTTTTACATTGTACTTGGTTCGAGCCAACTCTGGTATCATGCAGATTCAAAATGGAGTTCATGTGCGCAAGAATATCTGCGATTGTCGTCGAGATACTAAGCCTTGAGACGAATATATTCTTATGCTTTAGAGCTACTCTGAGTCGGCAGGGAGATCTAATGTTACTGATATATTCAGGGTTAGCTGAGTAATTATTGGATATAGGGATAATTTGTATTGGAGGTGTAACATTACTGATTGATTTAGCGTGAGAGACTGGAACTGCTGATGTTGTAAGTGTAAGAAGGCTGTTGATTGACTGAGTATCCGTTGATAGAAGTTCATGTTGAAGAGAGATGGTGTTTGGAGGAGCTTCTGTTGCCATAGGTTGGTTGGTAAACACGCAATTCATCCGCTCATTACAGATGTCCTTCATGGTTTTAAGTCCATTCTCAAAGCAGGAGATAGATGAGTGTAAATGTTCGGAGATGTTGATAGTGTTTTTCTTAAAACCATCACTGAGAGCGAAGCTAAAATCATCGACTTTACGGGAAAGTTCTGCTGTAACTTTCGAGTGTGATAATAGATATTCATTAATGAGCTGGCTATGATTCCTAAATTCACGTGTAAGTTGACTGTTGAGTTGCTTAACTTGTGACATATTCGTACACACGTCCGACGAAATTATATCAAATTTGTTGCAAAACAATGTAACGTATATTAACTCATAAGTAACCAAATTAATTCTATTTTATGCAGTAATTTATTGTTGGAAAATACGCTTTTTCCATAGAAAATACGCATTTGGGTACCCTACCCAAATGCGAAAATGTAATCGAAAGCTCGATTACATTTTTTCTGTATACAATCAGGCCTGTATTTCTTTGGTCTTGATTCGAGATCTAAAATGTACAGTTAAAATAAAATCGGGTGTACACCAAAATATATTCACCCCTCGATTGTGTTAATTGTCCATACATACATTGTCAATACCTATGGAATATCAATTAACTACATGATGTAGATAACATGGCAAAACACTGCAATTATCTGAAAATACCATAAATCCAAATAAGCAGCCTAGCAGGGCGAAAAGAGCGTCCAACTTGCTAGTTTCCTAATAAATAACAATGAATTATACAGAAGGGTTTCACTAAAATTCTTTTCATAGTTATTATATCTTGCAATATTTATTTACCTACACTAAATTAAATGCTTTATCACAGTTCGTAAAAAACCACTAATTTGGTTCTTCTCTATACAATACACCCACTGAAACAGTAAAAAATTTTAATAACTGACCGACAGAAATTAGTTACTTTTTCTTTGTGAAAAATAATATTATCAGTAGAACAATAATTTTTCCAAATAATCATGAAATTAATCTTTTCGAATAAAATTTATCTGAAAATACAAGAAGATAAAATCATCAACAAGAAAATAAAAATTTTAATTGTTTTTTTTTTCGTACGTACCGCATACACAACACAATAACGAATGGCATTACGTACTTGCCCGCAGTTCCTTGTTACTTGCTTTCTATTGTCCTGCTCATTGTATTGTTTTACATCGGGATGAGACTGGTAGTTTACTATATATACTGCACACTAAATACACAAAGACGAAAAACTGAGCTTATCGTAAATTTTTATATTATTTTGGTTTTTATTACCAAGACCAAGAACTTATGATGACTCAAGTAAAAGAATAATAACAATAATTATGATACAGAAAACACCAACCAAAAACCAAATAATAAAATTTTGAAACAATAGGAAAAAATAATAACACAATTTTCGGTGGCCAACTGATAAGAGGTTTTCCTCCTTATCCTTCCAATGTTTTTATTTTCGCTTTTTTTCTTTTGTCATCATTTTCATTAGTTTTTTTTATTATTATTTTTTGGTTTTTTGGTACTACCCCAGTAAAGACATTACAGAAGTACACGAATATAAATTGTACATGAAACAATAGAAACAGAATAAAACAACAAAACCCTAAGTACTCTGTACGTTCACTAATTTTTTGGGTATAGTTTATTGCATATCATCATCCCTATTTTTGGTTTGTTGTTGTTTTTTTTTTTAATACATGTGCTTGTACAATACCTATATGGTATACGTTGGTATGTATGCATCACCCCGCATCATCATTATTTTATTTTGGGGCGGATCATAAAAATGGAAAACGTTCGTTTTGCTCTTGATGGAACTGTTTGAAATCTTCAAATAGTGATATATAACCTGAAAATAAAAGTGTGTGTTGTGAAAAACTATAAAAAATAATTTATCATCGAGGATTTTGGAAAAATTTAAATGAGTTTTTTTATTGACAAATTTTATGAGCTTTCGTTGGTTTTATTCTCTCAACGCAAGTTTAACGCAATTTTTGCATTTTCGATGTTTTTAGGTTTTATGAAAATTAAATAGATTTTGTTGAAATCTTTCGTTTAATAATTAGGCGTACATGTTGTGTATCATGAAAAATAAAAACATGGGGAATTCAACAAATGAAACATTTTGAAATTTTCTCGATACATTGTCATTAAGAGTGAACCAACTTAGGAGATCGGATGAACAGAGTTGTACTGATATTTTGAGATACATTAAGAATTGAAAAATCAGTGATGCTTTGGGAAGAAAGAAGCTTTGTTTTACACAAATTGAAAGAGAAATACGAGAGCTATCGTGTTTTTGAAAACAAAAAAATATTCAGGCGTTGATGACACATTAAAAGTGAGAGGCTCAAAATGTTATTATGAAAAAGACTTACATCTTCAGCTGTATATTTAAATCTCGAGCCCATTATAATTAGTGTTTTGTTCTCATTAGCGGATATCTTCTTATTATAATAATACTCTTAATTTGTTCATACTCAACCCAAAAATGACCCCTAAACATGATCCGATCCGTTAGATATTTTCAGGGTATAGGTCGACATGAATATTGCGCTGTGCGTAGGAAAAATTGGAAAAATTCCACCGGGAAGTACCCGAAACATATACCTCAGGTGGTTTCAGAAAATTTCCAAGATTTTGTGCGTGTAAAATTTTGCAACATTTGAGAATTTTATGGGACGACTAGAAAGCAAATTTGTTTGTTCAAATTAGTGGCGCGCGATCCAAATTCAATGGTGCAAAACAGTTGGCGCGCGATTCAAAGTAGCGGATACAAATAAGACTGGATTGAAATTGTTTTAAAAAAGCAAGCTACTAACTTTTTAAAGTAAAAATAAGACAAAAAATGCGATTTTCAAATAGTAATAAAAATGCATTGAAATGTAAAAAACGACGCGAGTGACCAATTTTGCGATTTTCAAATCCATTCTAAATTGAATAATAATCAAAATATTTTTATTTTGCTGATTTTAATACTGAAATGTGAAAGAAATTCAAAAGATAAAGCCGTAATCATGAAGTCAAGCCTCGAGTATAAATAAAGCACCACTTTGAACGAGTGGTCCAGCGAGTGAGCCATTACCATTTCTCACCTCTTGAAGTCTTGAACAAAACTCTTTTCATTTTTCTTCAAAATGCCTTGGAACTCAAGAGAACCTCGAAAACGAAAAATATACGATCAAAATCGAAATTCACAATCCACAAATTCAAGACAAGAACCAGTCTCATCATCATCACGGCATACGATGCCTCTCATTTGACGGGCTCAAGGAGTTTTTGTTGAGATTGCTGATCGAGATGGATGCATCTAAACAAAGAATGTTGTTTTTGTAGAGATTAGCTTTTTCTATCAGTTTTGTTTTTGTTTTTGTATTTCTATTGAGAATTAACTGTAATATCTGGTCAAAGTCCTCTGCTTTTCTACTATTTCCTTAAATTTACTAGGCTTGGGTTCGGGAATTGTATTTCATCTAAAGTAATGTCCGTTTTTCAGTTCTAAGGGTATCATATGAGTGGCAGAGTAAATGGAGTTATTATTGGTTATGACTGCATTGGTCATCAAGAATTCTACACTATCCTTTGGGTTCTTTGTTTTAAGAACTCTGTATATTTCTAGAATTGTGAAGTGGAATCGTTCCACAGGAGAATTAATGCACATAACTCTTTAAAATTATCGTTTTTGAATTCTCTTCCATTATCTACTATTACTTTCTCTGGTTCGCCATGGGCCATAATATATTGTCTAAAAAGATTAAAAACTTTGTGAGATGTAATATCATTGCCATTTAAGATTTGAGCTACCCCAAATCTAGAAAACTTATCTAAAATTGTTAGAAATTGCTCTTTTTCTATGAAAAAAAAGTCCATGTGAACCACTACGATAGGTCTTGTGGGGTTCTCTGACATCTGAAGCTTAATACGTTTCTCGTTTCTATTTTAAACGTTCAGTATTTTCTGCGATTCCGCGATGATTACTATCGTTGTGTTCCTCTAAGATCAGTCTGTGTTGCATGTTGACATCTTGTATGTCAATGGCTAGGTGTTTACAACGAATGAGTATGATTTTTTCCGTCTTAAATGTAGTGGTCATTAGTTTACTGAGGGTTTTAAAAGTTTGTACATTGGATGTGAACCCTGTGTTAATATTCGGTTGCACATACTCTTTAATTAATTCCGTTTGAGTTTTTTCGTCATACATACCTTTTTTTAAAGATATATTGTGTTTTTTTTTTTGATTCGAAAAGTATTTTTGAATCTACATCGTACTGTATATTTTTGTTGTGGTCGATCTCTAAGTCAATTTGTCTTTTAAACTCGTTAAGGATAGTGTTAGTAAATGGGATATGCTTAATGTTTCACGAAGATAAACCAACGGTGTTGATGAGTCACTGGAGCTTGAACTGATCGAATTCAAGTTAATTTGCTCTTCTGGTATGGTTTGCTCATCTTGATAGTGCGTCGGCGTTCGTGTTTTTGACACCTTTTTTGTACGCAATGTCATAATCATACTCTTCTAACTTGAGCTTCCATCTCATCAATCTTGAGTAAGGTTCTTTTAGGGAGAAAAGCCATGTTAACGGCCTGTTGTCTGTTATAATAGTAAATTTCAGTCCAAACAAATATGAATGGAAATATTTTACTGTCACGATACCTAACATCTCATTTTCTATCGTGGAATAATTTTGCTCAGGTTTCCTCCCCTCCCTCACCCCCCCCCCCCCCCAAGAAATGCCACGTCCCTTTTTAAGAATTCGGACTTGTCTAATTGTACTTTCAGGTTGGCTTTAGCCTAGCGTTTAAATACATGTTCTTTGTTTGTTAATATGCTCTTGAAGCGAAGTCGAATAAACAATGATGTCATCCAAATAACACAAGCAGCTATTACTTTATAGCTCCCCAAGGACATTGTACATTACTATTTGGAAGGCGGAAGGGGCGTTTTTTAAGCAAAATGGCATTCGAATAAATTCTTAATGCCCGAAATCTACAGTAAAAGCTGTTTTTCGATATCTCGAGGGTTCACTACTATTTGGTGGAACCCACTTGCAAGATCCAAGTTGGGAAAACATTGGCATTTACCTAATCCAGAATGTCTGTAATATTTGGTAATGGGTAACGATTGCCAATAGTAACCTCGTTGAGCTTTCGATAGTCTATTACAATTCGCCATTTGACCTTTTAGCTTGTGTCTTGTTTTTTGGGTACTATCTAGATGGGGGACGACCAAGGTGAAGAACTGGGTCGTCTCGAATTATACCTTGCTCCAATATCTAAGAGACTTGATTGCCTACTTTTTCTTTATGTACGTATGGATATCTATAACTTTTTGTTTGTATAGGCTTAGAAGTATCTAGTATTATGTCGTGTTTTATTTGGTTTGTGAACGACAAAGGATTATGTTTTGGGGTTTTTCAAATAGAAAAGTTTGCTCTAGATTAGAGAAATTTATAACTTCCATGGCTGAAATATGATTGAATGATTTATATATTGCTTCTGGAATTATCAGTTGTTCTTGGACTGTGATAGGTTTTATGTAAAATTCTGCATCTGCTATGTCTACAGGGATTTCTATGAGTTTCTTTGATCTACACTGAATTTTGAAGATAGGTGTAATAATCTTTGGGGTTGTGAGCATTGACATGCGAACATGTGGTGTTTCTAATTGAAAATTAATTATGTCCAATTTGATTTTTAGTGTCTTTATGATATTTAGGCCTATGAGACCATCAAAAAAGTTATAAAGTTTAAACGAATGAAATTCTAAAGGTGCATTTATTTTGAATTCGGTCATTCCCTTAATGATTACAGACTCAGAAATTTTGTGTTTCTTGAATACCGTAGTTTTATCGATGAAGAGATTTATTGATGAATTTTGGATTTATGAAGGATTTGTCTGATCCTGTGTCGATCAGGAATTTTAAGGGTTTGTTATTTATTCTAAGATATATGTATGGGAGACAATTTTCCCAAGTGTGGTTGTTTAAGAATGCCATGGGGTTTCCGAAGCATTCCGCCGAAAATCCTGGTCATCAATTTCTTCCGGTAATGGAATTGTAGTGGGATCTGGGTCGTAAGGATATGCCAGGCTAGCATGGTCATTATATTGGTGGCCATACTCGTCCATATAGAATATTGGTATTCTTCTACCGAATTAGGGTTGAATGTGTTGCCGTTTAAAATTTAAATATTAACCGCTTATTTACATCTTAAAAAACCTTCATAATCCTTTCTTAACCAAAAATTCAATAAAATGTATTCACGTGACTTATTATTCAGTCACAGGTCAGCTAGTAACTTTAGTATTGATGAATAAATCAGTCCGATCGAAAAAAAAATACAAGTTTCATTTCAGGCAGGTATCTCATGAATAATAAAAGAGATTCACAGAAACAAATCAATCCGCTTGTAAAATTTCTACTTATAGGCATTATAGCTTCAAAGCGGAACTTTCAACGATACGATAGATTCAATTCCGAAATTGATTATGCGAAGTCGAAATATTATTAGTCATGAGTGAGTTTCTATCAAGTACCACAATACGTCAATATTATGTACATAATAAAATTAAACGTTGGTAAGGAAACCGACCCCGCATTTTTAATTATAATAATTATTGTATCAGCTGGTAAGGTATGAAAAATGTCTTTTGGAATGCACAAGGCAAAATGATCATCGAGTATCTTGCGAAGAGTCGAAGACTATTATTAAGCACTTTGAATGAAAAAATTAAAGAAAAATGGTCACAATGAAGAAGAACTATTACATTTATTACGGAAAACAGAAACAATTGAATTGAACTTAGAATTGCTTTCTCATCCACCAAATTCGCCAAGAAAGGTTTGAAAAGATGGAACTCAGGTATTATTTCATCTTTGACGAACGATTATTTTGAGGAATTTTATAACTCATATTCTAAAGAACTTTAATAAAATTTATATAATTTTAGAAAACCGTTAGTGTAATTGTAACGAGTTAAAAATAGAGTACTTTGAAAAATAAATGAATTTTACTTGAACAAATTTATGTTCACTGTTTCATTCTAAAGAGTTATCAATCCATCCACGTACTAGATAACACACGGAAAGTTCAAGTCAAACGCGTTTTTTTCGAAAACGAGCCGCCCGCAGTAACTTCAAATCAAAATGCCAAAAAATTGGAGAAGTGAGCATATTGTGGTAAACAGCCGATTTTATTTTACCACGATAAATAGTTATCAAATACACCGCACATGTTTTTTAAAGTTGAAAATTAAAGTAACTAGGCTTTTGGTGAAAATTGTTTTGTTTGATCAAAAAATATCCGTATGCTTACAAGGTTAACTCTTGCGCTGGTTGATAATTTAATCTTTTAATTCATTTAATTCTTCTTCATTTTTTGTAAATGGTAAACTTTTCAACATCATTGCAAAAATTGAAAAGCTCTCATTGAAGCGGCCACTTCCGGTACATAGATTTTCACTAAATTTCACAAAGATCCATTTTGGACTGCATGACTGCATCATCGTCTATAGAGATGAAATATAATTTTTTTTTTTATAAAAACTCATTATTTCCAGCAAAATTTTGAAAATGATCCGAGCCAATATTATTTGAAATTGAATTTAAAATCGGTTTGTTGTTAATTTTTTTTTGGTAAATGTTTTATAATTTTAAAAATTAGTGCACAAAGCAAAAAAGCTCCTATGGAAGCTTTCACTTCCGGTAGACCGCTGACAGTTAAATAATATTATGACTTTAAGCATGAAGTTTAATCCCAATCCATCATTCCGTCGATGCAAGAGTTCGCATTTTTGTTAAAAAACAGTTTTTTTGTCGTCATTTCCGTTGGAAAACTAGTCTTGCCATATATTCTTGCAAATTTAATTTAGAATCTTTAACTTCGTAGTCATTTTTATTGTTAATGATCTACTTTTCAAAATATTTGTAAAACACCCAAAAAACTTCTGTGGAGGCTGCCTGAGATAAGAGTAATTGAGGCAGATCTGCATGTGCGATTGTTAAAGACAAACAACTTGGATTTAAAAAAAAACTATTGAAAGGTCGGATGTGTAGGAATAAATCAAATTAAAACTGAAATTTCAAAACTTTGGAAATTATCAACTTAGAATTAATACTAATTCACGTTTTAACACTAATAATTCATATTTCAGAAATACAAGTACGGCAAATGCATCATCTCCACGTAATAAACTTATCCAGTCGTCTGCTGGTCGGCTTCGCTAAAGTCAAATTAAATGCGGTAATTGTACATATGAACATCAATAAGGTAGATGCTCTTGCTTTTAGTCTGTTAGCCGACATGTGATAAATAAAATCACTTTGCTGTTTTGTGTAGGAATAACTTGCCACATAAAATGCTAAGTCTGAATCATGAGACGGATGATGATTTGGGAATGCAATTGTAGGTTATTGATACAATAGATGATGACCGCGTGCTGTAGTTCAAATTAGAAATTTACAATTTCAGATTCATGGCTACACTCGCTACTGGTGATAAGTACTCCAATACTGTAAGTGAGGTGCATATGATGACGTACCATACCTCTTCATATAATTCCTAATATAAGGAAGTACCAGAATCTTATAATTCTACTCTAAAAATATGTCTTAAGTCATTTGCGTAATTTAAACTTAATTACAGTAAACCTTGATATAACGGATCACAATTCGGTAAAATTGATGCGTCTATTAAATTATTACACCCCATATAAAGTGGAGTTGCCAACGCGTATAGGAAAGGGGATACATGTACTAAGAATATTCTTTTGGCACTCTTTTGATTATTCGATTCAATTGTGAAGTATAGCGTGTCAAAGATGAAATTAAACAAAGAGAAATATTACAATATTTTACAATATTGTTTCGATATAGGCGAAAACGTAGCAGGAGGCTGAAATTGTGAATGGTGTCTATGGTCCCGATACTGGCACAGCCAATCACGCTAAATTTTAGTTTCGTCAATTCCGTTCCTGTAATTTCGATATCAAAGATGCACAATGCATGTCGAAATCATCTAAATTGCCAATAAAATCCTGAAAATTATCGAAGTTTTAAACCAATTGCTTAATACCATACCCACTTGCATAGGGCTGGCTGACGCAGAAAAATTGATTGTCCGGGTATCCATCTGTGAATCCTTGGCCAAACGGAATAAAATTGAGCCATTTCTAAAGCGGATTGTGACATGCGACAAGAAATGGATCACATACGACAATGTCAAGCTGGAGGAAATAATCTACTATGATCTGCGCCTGATCAATGACCAAACGTTCAATTTGAACCTCTACTGCCAGCAAATGGGCCGACTGTAGGCATCAATTGACTAGAAGCCTTGTGTTCTACCTTTACAACACACGTTCATGATGACCCGCCAGAAGCTCCAAGAGCTTGGGGGAGGTTATTATGCATCCACCTTATGGTGCGGACCTGGTATCAAACGATTTTTATCTCATTTGTCAATGGCAAACGCACTTAGTGGTATAAAAATGGCCTCAAGAGATGCTTGTAAAAACTAGCTATCTCAGTTGTTGACTAATAGGGACAAGACGTTTAGAAAAAGCGGCATAATGAAATTACTTTCTGAACGGCAACGAGTTATCGAAAAAAAACGGCGCCTATTTGAGCCAAAACGAATGGTTATAGCGATGTTAAATAAAGCTCCGAATCAAACGTAAAAATAATGGATTTTTAATTCTCCAACCTAATATTTAGTACACCGTTTTGGGTGTTATAATTTCTCAACATCGCCCCAAAACTATTCCAAAAGCCCAATTTTAACTATTTCGGTAGACTAAATGGATTATTTATTTATTGATGATATACTCGACTCTGAAAAGAAGTTAGAGAAACATGACAGAAATCTTAGAGCTGTTATACAGCTGTACTCGAGGTCAAATTAAACCCGAATATTTCGCGTTGAAATGGCCAAATATCGTAGATTAACGTCAAATTGAGACATGAAGGGAAATTTTAAGGAAATTTATCTGTTAGAATTTTTAGTATAACTTTTGGATTTTCTGCGGCCATAAAATTTATTTTTAGTTTCTCGCCAATACCTGAAAAAATTCCACAAGTAATCAATACTTTCAGTTCCTTTTCTAACAGCTAAGGTATAATTACTGTGACTACTTGGGAAATTTGAATATTTCACACTTTGTCTCAGAAAGACCTTAGCTATTAGAAAAACAACAGAATAAATTGTTTAATTGTGGGAGTTTTCGAGACTTGGCCAGAAGCTGGAAAGAACTTATATGGCAGAAGAAAATCAAAAAATTATAGTAAAATTCTACATAATAATTGACCTCCCAATTTCCCATGTAGTTTGAGCTATTAGAAAAGCACACGAGGATATTGGTTATTAGTGGGAGTTTTTAAGATATCAGCCAAAATATTTCTAATTTTCTTATTAGAGTCGCAAGTTTCCAATCCAGATTTCAAACGCAACCCTAGGAAGATGGGCCGACCCATCTTCCATGCCGGTATAGGCTGGTATGGAGCTTGAAATGTGCAGATGGTCTGAAATCGGTCCTATAGCCGTACGTCCTCGAGTTGGCCAGAAGACGTAAAGTAAGGGCGTAAAAGGCATAACCGCGGAAGAGCAGGGTGAGCCTTGAGCCCCGAAACAGATCGCATAGTTACCAATAAAAAAAAAAAAAAAAAATCGCAACCCTATACAACTAGTTTTATATTTACTTGTAAATAAATGGAGGAGAAGCACCTATAATTTTGTTTAAAGTACTTATTAGATTCTAAGAGTTCTCTCCAGCATAGTTGTAATTCATATTAATCGTGTAGGAATGGACAGATACCGGAACTCCATCATCAAATATATGCTTTAATTCAAAATCTATATAGAAATGGTCAAGTTTAGTGCAGCATTAACAGATCATAGAAATTGGTCAAAACTCATTTTAAAATCCATAACCAATACTACTAACCAAATTTCATCATAATTCGTTCAGAAATGGCGGAGAAGATTCCATTGAACCTTGCCAAATTTCAAAATTTCGAATGTTGTATTTCTTTACGTCGGCGATCAATCAAATTTGTCGTTTTAAGCAACAATTTTAAGATTTTATTCCGTTGCAATGTTTTATTTTGAATAAAAATAGGTACAAATTGAATAAAAAATGTCCACTGCGGTTATAAAATTACCACAGAAATTTTCTTTCGTGATAGTGCTGCCATTTGCGGCGAGTAGAGCCTTATGCAGCATTCGGTGGAGTTGGTACGAGTATGATAGTTATTTTTTATAATAAAAAAATTGCATTAAGGGGCAAATTTTTAACCACGACCTTCTGACCCATGTTCCTACAACAACTTACGTTTACTCGAGAAAACTTTCTTGATGTTACTTACGTATGTATGTATAAAATTATTTTCATTTCGTATTGAACCCTAAAGTTTTTTTTATAGCTTTTAAGTTCCGATTTGTTCAACCATCACTAAAAATTCGTGTCGAAAAATAGGGTAGGGGGAATGAAAAGAAGAAATTCTGGGTTTAATTACAACCCGTAAACTGGCGGATCCATTGTGTGCTCGTGTTTATGAAATCGACTGGCATTCAATGATAAAGAATCGAAAATATAGGTTACTTGTCAAAAAATTTATAAAACATCTAAATCCAGAAAATTATTCATTTCAAAAAATGTTGTCATAAATTGGAGCCTCATCGGTAGAATACATTATTTATTTTTTCTAACATTTATCCGTCAATTTTATCGCAACATGATCTAGCTGATGAGGTTAAATTTGTCGAAAAATTCTTGAACTGAAATTTTTTAACTGATAATAAATCGGCGATTATTGTCACAATTTCTATTTTGTTGTTTCCTGAAATATCAGACAAGTCTAAATCAAACTTCGATTATTTTTCTTTTACAGACGTTCGTGGCATAGCCACCATTCGTGGTATACATTTTACGAGAATGAGAATTTGACTCGACGAAGGAAATGGCTGGTGAAATTGCCAACCAGTAACAGAAGTATATACCGAAGACCCTATTTGGATTTTCCATTGGAATAGAAAATTCAGAAACATATTTACACAACATTCAGCCATGGTTTTTTATGGGCGACCGATGTAATCAGTTTGGTGTAAAAAATTTCGAATTCAAGTCGGATTTTAAGGGATTAAAAATTTTCCCAACTGATTGCTTCAGTAGGCCAGAAAAATCATATAAAATTGCTATGAAAATATTCTTTCTATAATAATCTTGAAAGCCATAATAGGATCAAGAATAGAAGTGACTTCCTTTGTTTGTTTTTCAAGAACTTACAAAGTTCATTCACCATATAACAAATCTTACAATGATTAAATTAGCTTAATACAGTAAACTCAAGCAATTTAATAAAGAAAACAAAAGAAAAGTTATTATATTAAAATTAAAAAGTTTCATTAGACTCATCAATAAAAATTAATTAATTTTTTTTTAAATATATTCCATTAAATTAGAAATATTTATTTATTTTTTTTCTACTACTCGTATCTTATCATTTGTTTTACTATTTTGAAAAAAGCAAAATAAAGAACTCATTATAAATTGTATTTCTTCGTACTTTTTAAATTTTATGAAAGTCAACAATAACAATCAAACCATCATGTAATTATAAGTATAAGAAAAAGGTCAAATCTCTTTAGTTTCATTATAGACATACTCGTACATACAATAAAATAAAGGCAATAACGCAAAACAACCAGAGAACTAAAGTTTAAAAGAAAGTCTAAATTATTCTGATAAATTTGTTTTTTTTAGTAGTTGCGATAAAATTAATTTCCAGCTTTTCTTGTGAAATGAAGAATAATTTAAAAATATTAAGAGCTTAAGTGAAATGAAACTCATTAATGAATGAAATGAATAATTTTTCGCTATTTTGTTGTAATTGTGAATTTTTTCATAATTTTCAGAGGGATGCGTTTACCACCAACGTGGGACTTTAAGTTTAGAATATTTATAGGAACGATGTTATTTTGACATTCTTTAGGTTTCTATTATCAGGATTGTCGCTTCGCCATATTAAATTTTTCATATACCAAAACAAAAAAGCTTTAAAAACATTTGTGAACAACAAAAGTGAAAAATAAAAGAAAATGTCTTAAAGGCTTATTTAACCTCTGTGGTTGCATTGCGATCACACTTTGCCAAACTATAAAATCGTAGTTTATTATTTTTTTTAGCAATTGCTTTATTTATTGAATCTTTTAAACATGAAAATAACAATAAGTTTTCAAATCTTAATAACTAAGGTAATTATGTAAATCTGCGGGAACAGAATCTACTTCTTAAATTTAATAATTTTATATTTTATGTTAATACAGCCATCGTTTTCTTCTTTAATCGCGAAGACGTAGGTATGTCTTTTAGGTTTTGCGCCAGCAAATTCTAATGAGATACCAGCTTCGCTGCATAGCTGATCCGCATCTTTTGTAATTCGTCTTTAATAGTTAGGATGCTAAGGTCCTTATGTATATTTTTGTTTTTTACGAACCAGGGTGCTCCTGTAATCATTTTCAAAATTTTTGACTGTGTTCGTTGGACAATGTCGATATTCGAATTTGAGGTTGATTGCCAATATTGTATTCTAGGTCAATAGGTGAATATTTCCCCATCAACCAATGCATTTTATCAATTTTTAATTTGATATGGTCTCGTTACATTTCTTTACGTGGGTCGATTTCTCTTCATTGACCTTTATCTTCCATTCCATTTGCTATATTTCGATGTCATAAATATGTTGTTACAGAATTTCGGACGCCGTTTGTGGATTTTTATGGCTACATACGATTGCCGTATCATCTGCAAAAGTAGACGTCAGAATTTGCGAAGACGTTGGTAGATCTGAAGTGAAAATTAAATATAACGTTGAGCCAAGCACACTACCTTGTGGTACTCCAGCCAGAATGTTTTTCTCGTTCGATTTAGAGGTGTTGTATTTGACATAATATCTGCGATTTGACAAATACGACTTCATAAGTTGGTAAATTTCTGGCGATTTAAGATTATTTTTATGAAGCAGACCTTCGTGCCAAACTTTATCGAATGCTTGGGCAACAACCAAAAATACCTTATTTCTGTAGCTACTCGGTGCACTTGCTCAATGGTTCCGTGCTCGGCTCTGAAACCAAATATATGACTAGGGATATTTCGTAGTTCCGGTTTAATATTTTCGATAATAGTTTTTTCGAATACTTTCGAGACGGTTTGTAGTAGGCTTATTAGTCTATATGACGAGACTTTGTTAGGATCCTTGCCAGGCTTCGGGATCATTTTTATAGTTGATAATTTCCAGCACTCAGGTATATATCCTGATTCGTAAATTGAATTGATTATTTGAGCCAGTCGTCCAAAGACACACTCAGGCAGTTGTTTAAGTATTTCACCTGTAATTCGATCATACCCAAGGGCTTTCTTTAATTGAATTTGATGTGCAATAATAAACTTTACCAGCGATTTCTTTATCTTAAATATCCTCACAGGTCTGATTGCTATACTACTGTGGGAAAAAAATAGTAAGATTTTGTTCATAATTTTAAACTTCTTTATTTATTTCTCCAAATCTATTTGGTCCCCCTCAAAGTAATCCCCCCCGGCCTCAGTAAACTTGTGCCAACAAGTGCGCCTAGCGATTCACGTTTAATGTCTTCAATTGAATCGAAACGGTTTCCCCGGAGCAGTCGTTTGAGTTTGCTGAACAGCCGGAAGCCTCACGGAGCTAAATAAGGCGAATACGGTGGTTGCGGAACGATATGGGTGGAATTTTTGGCGAAAAAATCACGTAAAACCAATGCAGTATGAGATGATGAAAATGATCGATAATGAAATGATCTTTCAAAATAGTTTTCACTGATTCTTCCGATATTTCAACGATGCCAGTAAGGTCTCTGACTGTTAATCGTCGATTCTCGAGCACCAATTCCTTCATTTTATTAATGTGTTGATCATCAGTTGATGTTGATGGCCGTCCTAGACATGGTTCGTCGTCAACACGTTCTCGACCCTCTTTGAACAATTTGTACCAACCAAAAACTCTTGCTCGCGACATACAATTATCACCGAAGGCCTTTTGCAACAATCTGAACGTTAAAGCACCACAAAATTGATTCCGCACAAAAAATTTAATGGAACTTCCTTGTTGAATAATTTCACTCATTACGTAAAAATCGCCGAATGCATTTTTTGTACTTCAGAAATACAAGCGTATACTAAACACTAATGATTATTTTGATGTGACATTTTTCACAGATGTCACTGACAGTCATACCAACATAGAAAAAAAAATATTTCAACGAATGGTTTTCCGCGCGAAATTTAAATTAAAAAGTCTTACTACTTTTTGCCCACAATAGTATTTTCTGTCTCAACCACCGATAATCCGAGGTTTGGGGTGAATACACTTTTAAGGTGATCAGCAAAGGCTTAAGGTTTTTCATCGTCACTTCTAGCCTGTTCACCGTTTAGTTGTCCGAATGGGGAGATAATTCTTTAAGATATTTTGCATATAATCCATCTTGTTTTTTTAGTAGCTTGTTTTAGTGTTTTTAAAAAAAAAATTAATCAAAATGTGTTTAATATACTTCCTACTTTTAATTAGTTTTCTTATCAATACTTATATTAAAAGTTTAATTTAATATCGATTTTTGGTAAGGTTTGATAGAATAACACATGGTATACAGGGTTATACAGAAAAACGAAGGGCGTCAATTTTTTGTTTTCAGTTGAATTTTGGTTCTTCAAAATGCCACCAATTAGACGTACCAACTTAGGTCACAGAACTCGCAATGCTGCAAGTAACAGATGTACGAGCAAGTCAAGCTGCATTCTATTATAAGGTGGCAATCAATTACAGTTCACTACAAATCATTGTTATTGGACTAATGAACGTTGTGTGTCCAAATTGCAAAGTCAAATTACATTCATTGGTTTCCGGAAATGGGCCAGATTTTATGCCTACTTGTGCCTACTTTTATGCTGGTGCAAAATACATTGCCAGCAATCAATTGAGTGTAAAGTACGTTGCTAGCTTTAAATTGCCAAAAGCAACCAGAAGTGAGTTTGTTTACAAAAGTTGATGGGAAAATCAAGACCACGCATTTTTCCAGCCACTTGACGGTACAAACACTTCGCTATACAATTGCCCACTTTCTGGTTACCCTTGCAGATTCGGGGTCAAATATATATCATCGAAGAGGTTCCTTATTGCCAACGTCGGATAGTCACTACAAATTTTTACAAAATTATTTTATGGTCGATTCAGCAAGACAAGTCGATTAGCGTTGTTCACACCACAGTTCGTTGAAAAGACCAATTGTGGAACAACTTCAAAAATATTCCATCATCACAAAAAATTGGTTGCATTATTCAAAATCGCATTAGAGCGCATGTCATCTGATAATCAGAAATCGAAATGAAATAAAACCACATCGATCACATGATGCGTTACAATATTCTATCTTATTTTGGCAAGGCGAAGATTGGTATCATTTTTCAATGAAGATGATAAATCCAGTTACTGTAAATAACAAATCTACCTTTGCAATACCTTAATCACAAGTTTACTCTATCTTATTAACACAAAAATTTATTTACAGGCGGCGAAATTAACAAAAAAGTTAGTTCAACGAATCATTATTCATATACAGACTGGTTGAACTGAATGAACACATTCATCTTCGGGATGCCATAAATGCTGACGAAAATGCAAAGAATGTCGGCAGAATGGATATTCTTCCAGCAACATACGTCGGAAGTCGGCGACATATGGTTGAATACGTTCAAAATGCCATGTCGTATGTACGACGTCATTATGGTACACTAGATTTGTTTATCACGTTGACGTGCAATACACAGTGGACAGAAATTCGACAAGAATTGGTTTTCTAGTCAATAATCCATTGAAGGCCACGACATCGCCGCTATAGGGTGTTAAAAAAATAAAATCACTCATGGATTTTATTGTTAAGCATCACGTGTTCGGCGAGACGCGCTGTTCGATGTATTTAAATGAGTGGCAAAAACCCAGGTTGCCACATTCATTTACCCTCATTTGGTTGGTTGAAAGGATAAGGCCGAATGAAATCGATGATGTGATATCAGCGGAAATTCCCAATAATGAAGAAAATCCTCTGGTACATGAGGTTGTTACAAAAAATATGATTCATGTTCCCTATGAAATATTAAATCTCAATTTCCCGTGTATTGACGGAAAATGTTCCAAACGCTATCCAAAACAATTAGTAGCAGAAACTATTAATGGGAATGATGACAATGGAAGTGAATCAACACGACATTGAAATTGATAATCGTTTGGTTGTTCTGTTTCCGCCGTTATTCTGCAAGACATTTAAAGCACACATAAATGTCTAATTTTGCCATTTTGTAAAATCTAGTACATGAACAACAAAAATATATCTACACGCTCATGAAAGTAATGAACGATGGAACTAGTGGAATTTTTTTCTAAGATGCTCCTGATGAAACTGGTAAGATCTTTTTAATATCTTTCATTTTGGCAACGATTTGATCGCAAAAAAGCGTTTGAACAGCTCATTCAGCACTCAAGTTACCGTTGAACATGCAAACTAATGAAACTGAAAATTGCAACCTTTCGAAGAATTCTGCGATGGCCAAAGTGTTGCAGCAAAGCAAATTGATCGTTTGGGATGAATGCACGATGGCACATAAAAAATCTTTGGAAGCATTAGACCGCACGATACAAGATTTACGAAACAACCAAAACCGGGTTGGTGGTGCGATGATTTTATTGACAAGTGGTTTTCGACAAACATTGCCAGTAATTCCACGATCAACGCCATCCAACGAACTTAATGCAAGTTTGAAGTCGTCCATTTTATAGAAATAAGTCACTCACAAAACATTCAAATTAAATATGAACATAACCTATGGGCCGACCCATCTTCTGTGTCAGTATAGGCTGGCATGGAGCATGCAATGTGCAGATGGTCTAAGATCGGTCCAATAGCCGTACGTCCCCGATTTGGGTGAGTAGGCGTAAATTAAGGACGTAAAACGCAAAACCGTGAAAGAGAAGGGTGAGCCTTGAGCCTCAAAACAGATTGCATTTTAAATGAATTGGGTAAGATTTTTCCAAACAATTGCTCGACATTGGTAATGACAAAACTCCTGTTGATACATCATCTGGATACATTATATTCCCTGCCAATTTTTGTCACTTTGATTACCATTACTGACCAAGATGATGTTCCCAACTATTCACTGGAATTTTTAAATTCGCTGTAAATATCCGGATTACCACCTCATAATCTGCAGTTCAAAATAGGGTCGGTAATCATTATGTTGTGGAACATAAACCAGCGGTAAAGAAATTAATGAGGAAAGAGCGTGACATGTCATTCGACTTTAAACAATTTCCAGTGCGGCTTGCACTTGCAATGCAGATAATTAAATCGCAAGAGCAGTGGTTAAGTGTTTGGGGGTAGGCTTTGACTTTCGAGTCAAACGGTTGATATTTTCTTTCGATTATTTTTGCGTTTTTTAAATTTAAATTTTTAAATTTTTATAAATCATAAATTGTAATAGTCAGTGAGGTTTTTATATACGAATTTACTCGTATATTATATTTTGCATGGAGATTAGAAATCTATTACTGATATTGGGCAAAATACCATAACGAAAAGGAAAATAGTGTTTTTAGTGAAAAGTCGATTTTAATTGGCAAATTTTATAATAATAATGCATATTTTACCTGATTGCAAAAGTGAATATATTGTGTGCTGTCGCGAAAGAACATGTCGTGATTAATATATATAAAAAAAAATAAAAAAAAAAAAAAAAAAATCGTGTAGCAAGAAATTCGTGTAATTTCAAAATGGCTCCGTCTCCAGAATTCGGATAACCTAAAGCACCTGATAAAACGGATACGACTAGAACGGGTACAGCTGCTGGAGGAAAAAGTGAGGATAAAACCGATTCTGGATATAAATATGAGTCAATAAAGGAAACGGATTTTGCATCTACCACTACCACATTAACGACAAGGCGATATATAGAAAACCGGTGTTACCACGAGGGCCGATCAACACATGTGGGGGATGGACTGCACCAATCGAATCGCCTGGGGAGATACAGCTAAGTGTTCTGTTATTTTGATCTTTTGTGTATTATATAATTTTATTGGTGTTATTTGTGTGTGGCCGTTGGCCTGTGTGATGGTGGAGGCCTACTAATTGGGGCCTTCTTTTTCCATTGTGTTGTGGTGTTTTGTTTGAAATTTTCCTTTAGTTGTTTTTGATTTTCGTTGTCAGCGAGTGACATACTGTGTTGAACGAGAGTTAATTTCATAAGGAGTGGAAGTGTTTTGTGTTGCTCTTTATTCTGTATACATACTGTGGCGTTTGTTGCGGCGCGGGTATGTCGCGCTCGCACCGCACGTATGAATTTATACCTGTGGGAGCGAGTGCGATGTATTTGTGCCGCGATGGTTTCCGCAGGTGTGTATACATTAATTTGAGTTTAGTGTTTTGCGGGTGGGTAATAAATAGATACAGAAATGTATATTCATAAAATATATGTTTTCAACGTTCGGACCCATGAGGTATTTTGTATTAGGATCATTCATCAGTTTATTCATATCCTTATGATTTCTTTTTTTCTTTTTTCAAATCTTCATCTCAATTTAACGAACCATCAAAATACTTCTTGTAACCGAATGTTGTTAGCGACACCATTTTCAATTGGATTTATGTATATTACTTATAGTAATTATATTAATATTGTTTTCTTTGATTGAGAATGAGTAAATGTTTATTACTTAGTTCGAGATAGTTTCGTTCTAAATTTTGAAAGAGTGAATGAATTTTTAAAGTAGCTAGTTAATTAAAGTTTATGATATTGTACTAAAATATAATTTTATAAAGATTCTACAGTCCATAAGGTCAGTATGGACTGTATAATTTTTAGTTCATCATTTGTAAAAATATATGCTTTAATTAAATGGTTTTCTAGGTTGTTTCGGGAGACTGCAAATTGGTGAAGGTTTTGATTATATTGTTCTGGGTTGGATAAATAATTATCGCTGGTTGTTGATTTTAAGATTTATTTAATACGATTAGGTGATACGATACGATGAAGGATCATACAGTTGTGCTAGCTACTTATTATTAATTCTATCATCTTACAGATTCGTGATTGCTTTAAAAGTTTTATTTAATTTGTTTAGGTGTTGGGGTTCTGGAGCTGTGCCAAACATCCATTATTGATCTTATATTGCAGATTAGTTTTTTTTTGAAACCATTTGGAATTAACTACATGACAGATATGCTGTTATTATTAAAAATTATATTCCGATTTCAGAAGCAGTTAAAAACTTTTATTGGACTATTTTGTAGTATAGAGACCTCTGTTTTTCCTGTGGCTTGGCTCTTTTTTTAGTTAGGCGTTTTAGTAAGAATTTTTTTAATTATTAGTATTGCATCCAGTGGGTGGTATTTAATAATAATTATTAATTTTAATTTTTTATTATTTTAGATCTTTCTTTTAGATTTTATTAAAAATAGGTATTAACGAAAATTCAAGAAGATAAGTTTGCAGAGTTAAATAACTATTTTTAATTTTCAGATGACTGGAAGTTTTTCAGTTACATGATTAATTATTATTTCGTAGTTAGAATTGTGTCATTGTGTTACTAACTATCGACTACTTAGGTGTCTGTAACCGGGTCGAGTCTCTCTTTACTAATATAACCTTTCGTTTCCCTTCTATTTTGTTATGTATAATACAGGTGTACGGTGGGCCCCGGCCATATCTGGGATTACTTGTCAAATGACTTGGCCGTACATCTCAATCAAATCAAAATCAAATCATGAGCAGTGGTTAAGTGTGTGTGGCATCAATCTTGAAAATCCATGTTTTTACATGGCCAATTGTATGCCGAGTGTTCCCGGGTCGGAAAACCATCATCATTATTTATTTACACGCCAGAAAACAAAACTGACAATGTTGTGTATCAAAACGCATTACAATAAACTGTTTTTGAAATATTTTGTTGTTTTATTACTTATTCCAGTTCGAATTGAATATTCATAGCTAAGACAGGACACCGTCTATCGGGTCAGGTAATAGTTTTATAAATCAAACGATCGGAATCGTTTGTGGTCAATTGCCATTGAGGATTGGTCACTAGTTGTTTTCGTTTGGCCATCGATACGAAACATAGCAACAAACTCTAAATACATATTGTTCATGGTGGTGACTTTGTTGTTTGTTACACGGCCCGCGATTAATATAAATTGAAATTTGAATCATTAGCTGTATTTCCTGACGTCTGATCTGATCCAGACCAGATCATGTCTCATGAAACGACACAAAAGTGTATAAAAATAATTCCATGGGGTTGGTACTACTGTTACAGAAGAAACAGTTCCAAATTACATTTATAAGGCACTATTCAAAATGACATTCATCGTATTTTCTTAATGTCATTCATTTAGTTAAAAGAGCTGTCACAAATTGTAAAAATTTAATAAATTTTGAATTTTTATAATGAATATTCATTAAACAAATTATAACCATTAATATAATAATAATCAATAATATAATAATAATAATTAAATTTCGAAATACATATAGAAATAATTTATTTACAAACAGTGTTGTGTCACAGAAAATGGAACACAATTTCGATCAAATTTTACAGGTATATTTAAATTACAAATAAATTTGATTGCATTAAAAATTAACGAATTATATATTGATTTTATTGTAGCTATTGGAGACATCCAGCTCCACAGTTTACAGCAGTAGTTCGACATCATCTTCTTCAGAGTAAGAGCTGGAGGACCTCAAACAAGATTTTATATCCGTTATAGAAGCCTACAACGAACATCAATTTAAAACTCATTTCCGATTGAGCCGAGCAACTGCAACAAGACTCATAGGTATAAAACTTTATTTAATATTTCATATAAATTTAACGAACGTTTACTACCGTGTTCTTGCATTTTAGAAATGTATAAAACATAGACACAATTTTTAAATGATGCGGTCGACGAAAAACGAACAAAAATAAGTGCGGATAAAGAAATGTATATGTTTTTGTGGTACATAAGCAACAGTGAGCCATTTCGCATTATCGCAAATTTATTTAATGTGTGCAATGCATCCGCATGGAGAATAATATATAGAGTAACTCAATGGTTAATTTCTATTGGACATAGATACGTGAAATGGCCCATCGACGATGAAATTTCTGAAACAACATTCAAATTTGAGCAAAAAAAACGGATTCCTCATATTATAGGTGCGATTGATTGCTCACACATAAATATGAAAGCTCCACATATTGATAAAGAGGCATATTTCAACAGAAAACATAGTTACAGTATTCATCTCCAAGCTGTTGTGAATTCTGATAAAAAATTTATCGACGTGCATTGCGGTAAACCCGGCTCATTACACGATAGTCGTGTTTTGTGTGGATCAGATCACCACTATATCGTAAGGCAACAGAAAATAAATCTTTAAGATTTCCGAATGGTACATTTTTACTAGGGGTTTCAGCTTATCCAAATTTAGATTGGCTAGTACGCCCATTCAAAGATACCGGTAGGTTGACTGTAGCAACAATTTAATTACCATCATTCATCAACTCGTATGGTTGTCGAAAATGGCTTTGGGCTTTTAAAAACAAGATTTCGACGATTGCTTCACTTTACAGAGCAAACCCATATCGAAAATGTGGTAAATTTGACCGTTTGCGGTTGTATTTTGCATAACACTTCTTTAATGGAAAACGATGTTATCGCAATTGATGAAAATTTGGATATTAGTACCGAATTTCAAGACGAATCAGGAACATCCACTAATGAAATAATCAACGAAAACTTTCAAAATCGACGCCAGCTGGTTTTCGACGAATTAGTTTCTAGGAATATAATAGATACGAATTTATTAAATTAAATTGACATTTATTTTAAAAAATGTAATCACATTAATTCATTAAATAATTAATAAAAAAATACAAAAATATGTAATTCATTAAATGGTTTTTAATACATACTAATAACTAATAAGTTTTTAAATTTCGTAGAGCCTCTAATATTTCCTTGTGTTGTACTTGATTTTCCAACCGTCGTTGCTTCATTTCTTTAATTTTGATTTTTTTGTCCAAATACCGCTCTTTTGCCGATTTTCTTTTAATTTTAGGTTTATGGTTAATATTATCCTGGGTGGAGCTTTCGCTGCAAACATCAATCGTTGATGCAATACTTATCTCCGAGGCAATGCTTATCTCCGGGCTATTTTGGGTCTCGTTTCTCGTTTGTATATCAAGCGGCGTTATTGGTTCGCCTGACAAGCTAAGTGTATGACTATTTGAAATAATTGGGTTGTGCCCAAAAATTTCGTCTATTAGATCTTTAAATGGTGCGGTACTCAGACAACTACCCATCCTTTTGCTGTTGTCCTTGGCATTTTCATAAGCACGTAGCAAATTTTTTAATTTGGTATTTAATAAAGTTACCGTAGTCGGTTGTGTCTACAACGAAACATTAAATTATTAGCTCGTATTAAATTTTAGCCACATGATTTTGTATACATTGCACTGGTACATATACTTAACAAAACGTTTTGTGAAATTAAATCCTCCAGCACGTTTGCCATTGCATTTTTTTTTGGAATTTTCAAATTCCGCTTGTCTCGCCATATAGGCAACGAGAAATGTGCGCGTCTCTGCATTCTGCCAACTTCGTTTGACACTGGAAATTACAAAATGTTTTTATCGATATTTTTCGTTTACATATATTTATTATTTACGTTTGCATAAATTATATACGTTATATAAAATACAAAAATAGTTACCTTTTATCCATATTTCACTATCGAATAGTCGAAAAACAACTGTCAAATTTTGTTGTTTTCTTTTTCTTTAATATTGTGCTTCACACCTTTTTGTTCTTTTGATGCGTTCGGTTTCTGTTTAATTCAGTGCTAATAACCTTTAAGAATAAAAATTGGCCACCTACATTTTCAAATATATTTCACATGTAAAATTTGATATGATCATGGTGGTGTCATGAAATGCAGCTATTGTGAAAATGTATTTTTTATTTGTGAGAAATGTTTATACTTTAAAAGGTAAGTTTTACAAGTTTATGATTTTCATGTTAAAATGATAGCCCTCTTCTCCCTGCCAAAACAATATCGGCTATTGCAAAGCATCCTAAGATCGATGAGCTTCAAACACATGATGAAGTTGATCACACAGTTGATCTGCACCTGCGATGCAGTACTATATCGAAAGGTTGTAATTCTCACTCAATAATGACTATTGCTATATCATCAATTGCCAATGCCCTCAATCTTCTTGCGTGTTCTCCGTAGGTGTTTTGTTAGCTCGCTTGTGCTGAAACAATCGAACCAATTCGTTTTGCTGTTAAAATCAGTTTTGGAGTGTTGTTTAACTATTTCTAATCTTGTGTTGAAAACACGAAGTGTATATTTGGATATTCGTCAGAATCCCATTCAAGACCAGTAGTTTTACATTTACACTTGGAACACATTCTTGGAGTTTCCCACCGTCGAGCGGTTCGCCAGTCTATAGAGGCCAAACGAACAACGTTTCATTTTTATATTATAGATTGTTAGAAAAATATTTTGAAAGTTCACTACTTTCAAGGTTCTCCATTGCAAAGGTGGAAAAGGCCGTATTTTATATTAATTAAACTTTACTCTAATATGAAGCTTTCAAAAATTCAATAAAGTATCAAATTAAACCTCAATTAACTTACATACGAGCATTAGAATGCGATAACTCCTCTGAACTGCTCTTTCACACCCCACTTAACATTGCACTATAAAATTTTAAATAAAAAAAACTATTTACGATTTTATTGATCATGCCACAATTCCAAACAATTTTCTATCAATTGCATGCAGTTTAACTATAGTTATTAACTCTTAAATTTTTTTACAAACACCAATTTCAGTTTTTTGTTCATTTACAAACAAAACGAGTTTAAAAATTGATAAATTATCATATTTTTCATAATTTTTTATTTCATATTTATTGAAAATCGATTAATTTCTCCCTCGTCCCAAATTGTTTTGCACAAAAAAGCTATAAATTTTCCTCAGTACCTTAATGTCATAACGATGCAAAAAAAAATTGTTAAAATAAATAAAAATCAAACATAAAATTTATAACAAGCAAGGTGTGAGTATCGTATTAAAGGTGATCATTTTTCATTCGGCATGGTAAGGTTAAAAATAGCATTAAATTGGTCAGGAGGTCGGTCGGCATACATAAAATAGCGTATATACTTTAGACTTGTGTATACAAAAATTATGTAAATGGTCATAAAAGGATTTTTTTTGTTGTTGGTATTTTTGCTTATATATAGTCGTACGGTGCCTTTTAAAGATTTATTTTAAGGCCATTTTTAAATATTTGAATTTATTCGTTGTGTAAAAAATAAGTAACACAAACAAAAATTATAATGCCGAACAAGTTTAGCTTTTCTAAACGAACATAAAAAAACGTTGCTTTGCATAAGGTATTATAAATAATACGGGAACCAACTCGATGTGGAATAAATCGAAAAAATCTCACGTTTTGTCAATAAAATAAATTTTCGCTTTCGCTTTTTTTTTTGTAAAAAGATTTGTTTTTATTGTCGTTTTTCCTGTTTTCCATTTTATAGCTGTTTTTTGTGCAGCATTCTCTCTCGATTCTCGACAAAATATATATATAAAAAAAATTATTCACACATAAAATACAAGCGTCATGATAAAATGTTTAGAAATATTTTCAAATCGCTATAAACTATCACCTCATAATAACAATTCTCTGTTTCATCGGTTCGTACAAACTAAATGGATTCGCACCAAATTATCGTGTTGTCACGATGGAAAATTGTGTACGGTTGACAGTTTTTACGATAAACGCACATTGAAAGAATTTTTTCAAAATTTTTGAAAGTAATTGCCTTTAAGCACCATCACATCATGTCAGTAATTCTATCATCTTTATGAAATGATAATTTCAGTGCACTCTGTAGCGTGGCATACTCAGAGTTTTCAGAATTTTGGAAAGGAATATTTTTAAGTCTGAAGATTTTGTAATTAATAATGCGGAATTTATGCTGTGATCAGGACCAACCTTAGTTTAGTGGTTCAAACATAATTTGTAAGCTAAAAGCTTCATAACATTTCATGATCAATGTTCTTTTAAGTTAGCAACTTTTACTACATATTGCAAAATATTTGGTATCTTGTCGCAACGCGATGCTGAACAATACAAATCCCAATTAATAATGTGCTACGAGAGTATCGAAGTTATGACGACAGGGTTCGCTCGGTGCTAATGAAATTCTAGTTAATCTTGATCCTACAGAATTTGGAAGACACTCAACCCAGTCTACTTGATATAGTGTACTCCGCGCATCATGATATTTTGCATCCCCACTATACTCGCACCAGACCAATTAGAAGAAAATTTTTCGCTGATTCGGCAAGATGTACCGACAGCAGAGTTTAACAGTCAGAAGCAGAATGACCAAGCAGAACGTGATCATCGAAATCATCATCCCACTTGCATTCGCAATACAGTACACAGTTCTATCCGTCAAAGCCGTACCAAACATTCTGCAAGACAGGTTACAGTCAAGCATAGTATATTCAAATGAGTATCTGGCCATGGACAATCATTGTGAATATTTCGCGTTTTTCCCAACGGAACAACTATTTTGTTGCCAGATTGTCCCCTCATCTCATGTTTTATGAAATCCTACTTTGAACAATTCTGCAGTTTTCAAACTAGCAATTCCACGAATGGATGGATTCCACTAAAGACACCAAATCAATGTATGCAGTTTCCAACGAAAGTACAGTTGATGTCTTGTATGGATCCCTACCTAGTCCGCATACACTTCAAGGCTCGGGAATAATTCGCATCGATGCAGGTTGTACATTGCGAGACAAAGATTTATACATTGTAGTTGTGGGCACAGCATCCAACAGTATAAGCAAGGTTTTTCAAAATTTATCCTCGGGCACTACCACTTCCACAGTTGAAAAATCAAAACCCACCAAAAAGTTGGAAGATGAGATATCAGCTCTTCGGGAAAATGAGCATCTGTGTAACAAATCAAAGTTGGCATCAGTCGTTCGCCGGATTAATTAAAGAAAAAAATACAATCTTCTTGCTCGCCCTATAGTCCAAAATTTTGTAGTGTAACGCAAATACAGATATGCGAATGTATATAAATATTGACAGCTAGTTGCTCAAATTATATGGTTGGATGCTTGATGGGCAATTGAAAGGGGATAGATATATGAATTTTCGAAATGTGGGATTCCGTTAAGGACGTTGAACAAGCTATAAAAGCGAAAGAAAAATAATGTGTGGGGGAGACGAACCGAGAGAGGAAGAATAATTTTTTCTGATTGATTTTTTTTTTTTTTTTTTAATTTGAATTGAAATAGTTAAAAATAAAAAATGGTCCATATATTATTTGTAATTATATGTTTAAGTGATAAGTGAAAATAAATATAATTATTATAAATAAATAAATATAAATATAACCTAGATACAAGTTGGTTTCAACTTAAAGACGCAATTGTTGAGCGTTTCCAAGATCGTCGCACGGATGACGACATTTGGAGATTAATCGATTCCCGAAAACAAAAAGCGCTGGTACATCCCTATCTGAATCAGACATTCTAAGAACTTTTCGGTACAATATGAATATCAGACTTCAAAATCATCTTGCTGATCATCTTGTTCTCGAAAAATTTTGTAAACAACAATATGTCAATGAAATTTGTAAATCAATTGAAGTTCAGTCTGTTCCGGTTACTATGAATCAAAATTTTATTCCAGATTCTAATTGTTATTTTTCGATTCCAATTTCTAGAAATCAAAATTTTAATTTTCAACAATTTAATAACATTGATTCACCAAATCAAATTCATGCTTTTCTTCAAAATTCAAATTCAAAACAAGCAAATTATTTTCTATGTTGGAATTGTCGTGATGTATAGGACATTCATTCATTAATTACCCAAATCCACGAAGATTGTTTCGCCTAGGATGTGGTACAGATGGGTTTTCCAAAATAAACTGCCCAAATTGTAATCGCACGTGAAACGAAAATTCGGGGACTCATTCAGCTGCAATGAGCAATCCTCGAAACGATTAACAGCATCAGGCAAGACAACCAACTACAATTCTGAGGAGCAATTCTCAGTTAATCCAAAATTTCAAAAGTCAGATGTAAATAATTCAATTAATTCTATTAATTTAAATTTCAAAACTATAATAATAATATTCCAAGTTCAGCTAAATTACGTGTTCGGAAATATTGGGAAAAGCGAAAGGAAATTGTACACAGGATTTCTGAATCATTATCTACCCAAGAATCGGATGATCGACCTTATGCCATTATAAATATCAATGGAATACCATATATAGGTTTCATGGATAGTGGTGCATCAATAACCGCTCTTGGTTCAGGTTTTGAAAATTTTTTCTCTAATCCGGATATCCAAATTTACAATGTTTCGTCAAATGTCAAAACAGCTAGTGGCCACACACAGCGTGTACATGGCTATTTCACTGCGTCTGTAAGCTGCAATGGTAATCAGAAATCAATGAATATCTATTTAATTCCTAGTCTCACACAATCTTTGTATCTTGGAATCGATTTCTGGAAACTATTTAATATAGTTCCCAAAACCATTTCTGAATTGTTAATAAACACATTTTTATTAATCACTTGTTTTTTGTTTCGCAAAATTTTGCGAAACAAAAAACAAGTGATTAATAAAAATGTGTTTATTAAGTATAAGTGTGTTTCGCCAAGTGCCTACGGCAAATAGCGTAAAAAGTGAATTAAATAGAACTGATTCTGATTTTCATTCTCTTACCTCTGATCAAAATTCTCGTTTAGAATCAATTATTGCACAATTTCCTTCGTTCAATAAATATGGTCTAGGCAAAACTTCCTTAATTTCTTACCATATCAATGTCCAAGATGCCACACCCGTCAAACCGCGATACTACCCTGTATCTCCTGCAGTACAAGCTGACATGTATGAGCTTGAGATAGATCGGATGCTGTCTCTGGAAGTAATAGAAGAATCAAGCAGTTCATGGAGTTCATGTGATATTGGTGTGATATTCCTGTGATATTGGTTCGCTTGTGTTTAGATGCAAGACGTGTGAATGAGGTAACGCCAACGGTCAGGGATGCTTATCCACTGCCTATAATCGACGGAATGCTAAGCCGTTTGGGAAAAACCAAATGTATTTCAAGTCCTGACTTGAAGGATGCATTTTGGCAGATTCCATTAGCTTTTGGGTCCTGGTATAAGACAGCGTTTACAATTCCTAGCCGTCCTCTTTACCAATTTACAGTTATGCCATTTGGTCTCTGCAACGCGCCACAAACCATGTGCCAGTTAATGGATCAGGTAATACTCCATGACTTCCATGATCGTATTTTTGTATATATCTGGATGATCTTCTGATTACTTCCAGAACATTTGAAGAGCATCTCGAGTTGTTATCACTTGTAGCTAAGAGACTGTGCGATGCTGGTCTAACGGTAAATATGGACAAAAGCCACTTCCTCCTCAAATGCATTAATTATCTTGGTTATGTAGTTGGGGACGGAACCCTTTCAACAAGTTCAGATAAAGTACAAGCCATAACCAACTTCCCAAAACCTACTACTCACAAGAAACTTTGTCGTTTCTTGGGAATGGCTGGATGGTATAGGCGCCTTATATCGTGTTTTGCATCTTTGGTAGCACCTCTAACGGATCTCACCAAAAATAACTCCAAATTCATTTGGTCTGAAAAAGCCCAACAAGCTTTTGATGGTGTCAAATTGGCATTATCAAATGCTCCAGTGTTGATTCATCCTAATTTTTCCAAACCGTTTATGATTCAGTGCGATGCTACTACAACTGGTGTCGGAAGCGTGTTGTTGCAGGAAAGTGATGATGGTGAGGAGCATCCCATCGCATATAAATCTCAGAAGCTGAACGCAGCACAGCGTAACTACTTGATTACCGAGTTAGAGTGTTTAGCTGCCGTGCTTAGCGTAAAGAAGTTTCGAGCATATATCGAGGGATATTCGAGTTTTTATATGAGTCAAAAAGAGCTAACAGGCAGACTAGCGCGTTGGAGTCTGAAACTTCAGGGTTTCGATTTTACCACACAGCATCGTAATGGATCACAGAACGTCGTACCGGATACATTATCGAGAGTCTTTATGGATGAAATTTTCTTAAATGAAAGTGGCTTTAGTATTAACCTTGATTCGGCTTCTTTTAAATCTAATGAATATTAAGATTCAATTTCCCGAATTGTATCCTCTTTTGACTCTCTCTCAAATTTTATCTTTAACAGACTTAAATAATTGGAAATTATAGATTCCTCAAAATTTAATTGGTTATATAATTCGTCAAGCGCACAACCCTAATACGTCAGCCCATGTTGGTTCTTTGAAAATGCTTGAACGAATTCAAAGGAATTTTATTGGCCAAAAATGGCAACTGGCGTGAAGGACTATGTTGCTAGTTGTCATAAATGCAAGGAAATTAAATCAGTAAATCACTCTACCAGAACTAACATGGGTGAGCAAAGGCTGGTTGTTCGACCAATGCAGCGATTGTTTATCGATTTTTTTGTCCTTATCCCAGATCTAAAAACGGTAACACATATCTTTTCATTGTTCTTGATCATTATTCTAAATTTATATTTTTAAACCCTTTTCGGAAAGCCCTTGCATCAGATGCGCGTGAACTTTTTCCTAAATCTATCCTAAAAACAAAAACAAAAAATTAGGAATAGTTTAGGAAATATTTCACAAGCCTATAAAGTAATGTGAATTTTTTCCTAAAACGGGAAATCGAATGGACCAAATATGATCTAAAAATATTAGTCTCATTCATGGCCAAGACCTTATAGTGGTTTCTGGAACGGATAAATTGAAATTTTTCCGTTCAACATATGACAAGGGGTGGTTTTCGACACATTTGACCCTGTTATTGCCAAGATAATTTCCCCAAACTATGTGTGAATCTCGAATGGCCAAACATGATGTAAAAATATTAGTCTCGTTCATGGTCAAGACCTTATAGTGGTTTCTGGAACGGACATATTGAAATTTTTCCATTCAACATATGACAAGGGGTGGTTTTAGACATATTTGACCCTGTTATTGCGAAGAGAATTTTTTCAAACTGTGTGTGCATCTCGAATGAACCAAACATGATGTAAAAATATTAGTCTCATTCATGGCCAAGACCTTATAATGGTTTCTGGAACGGATAAATTGGAATTTTTCCGTTCAACATATGACAAGGGGTGGTTTTCGACACATTTGACCCTGTTATGGCCTAGAGAATTTCCCCAAACTATGTGTGAATCTCGGATGGACCAAACATGATCTAAAAATATTAGTCGTTCATGGTCAAGACCTTATAGTGGTTTCTGGAACGGACATATTGAAATTTTTCCATTCAACATATGACAAGGGGTGGTTTTAGACATATTTGACCCTGTTATTGCCAAGAAAATTTCCCCAAACTATGTGTGAATCACGAATGGACCAAACATGATGTAAAAATATTAGTCTCATTCATGGCCAAGACCTTATAGTGGTTTCTGGAACGGACATATTGAAATTTTTCCATTCAACATATGACAAGGGGTGGTTTTAGACATATTTGACCCTGTTATTGCCAAGATAATTTCCCCAAACTATGTGTGAATCTCGGATGGACCAAACATGATGTAAAAATATTAGTCTCATTCATGGCCAAGACCTTATAGTGGTTTCTGGAACGGACATATTGAAATTTTTCCATTCAACATATGACAAGGGGTGGTTTTAGACATATTTGACCCTGTTATGGCCTAGAGAATTTCCCCAAACAATGTGTGAATCTCGGATGGACCAAACATGATCTAAAAATATTAGTCGTTCATGGTCAAGACCTTATTGTGGTTTCTGGAACGGACATATTGAAATTTTTCCATTCAACATATGACTAGGGGTGGTTTTCGACATATTTGACCCTGTTATTGCCAAGAGAATTTCCTCAAACTATGTGTGAATCTCGAATGAACCAAACATGATCTGAATATTGGTAGAACAAACATAATTATGAATGCAAATCGATTTAATTTGTATGTACAATTTATTAATGGAGTTTTAAGGAAATCGTACCCCTAATCCCCCAATTGATTTTTTTGAAACTTTTTGCATTCGACGTTTTAGTTTGTATCATAATTTTAAAATAAAATTGATAGTGTTAGTTTTTTATTGTTTGGTTATTTTAGATTTTTAAACAATGATTTTTTTTTATTAAAGCTCTCGGTTGGTAATAATTATCACTAACAATTTTTTTAATTATTATATTCAATTATTTTGTTGAATGCTTTATTATAAGCAATAATTGAAAGAATCACTAATACTATCAAACGATTTTAAATTTAGGAAAGTTTTAGGAAATTCTTCACCACCGTTTGCATCAGATGTTATTAAATTTTTGGAGAAAGATGTTTTTCTATCATTTTCGGTCCCGGAATTTATTGTTTCTGATAATGGAGCGCAGTTCACTTCAAAATTATTTCAAGCTCTTTTGTCGAAATTTAACGTTAAACATTCACTTGTTCCTCTGTATTGTCCTCAGGCGAATGCGTCAGAGCGCATGAATCGATCGATACTTGCGGCCTTGCGAGCTTATGATGAAAATAATCGCACTACTTGGGATTTGTCTATTGTTGAAATTACCTGCGCGTTAAGAAACGTTGTACATGACTCCACGAAGTTTTCGCCTCACTTTCTCGTGTTTTGGCAACACATGATCAACAACGGGAAAGAATATGAATTATTAAAGTTGCTTAACTTGGAAAACGAGGGCATTATTTCGGTGGAATCAAAAGCAAACTGAAGTGTTATTCAACATTCCGTATTAAAACACCTGGAAAATGCCTATAACAGAGCTATAACAGTTATTATAACAGTCCAATAATGAACATAGTGTGACGTGAAATATGTTTGCTCGGTATTCACAGGAGTGAGCGAAAATTCAGTTAGCAACCTTTTAAATTTTTTCGTTGTCGATTAAGTTTGTTTGAGGTCACAATTGAAGTCAAAGCACAGTACAATATCATTATAGTTAACACTATAATTTTGCAAGAAGGTCCCAAAATCTTTAAGGAAACGTTTATTCGGTGGTTTATATGCAACAACCAACAATACCTGATTTCAGGAAAACACAAATTCTACCTCCAGTTTTTTTGCATCCAAATTTCGGTCCAATCGTAATATATTATATCCAGAAAGACAAATTGAAGCGTCCGAAATGCGATTATGAAGCCATGTCTCAACAAAGCAGAGACTATCAAGTTTTACGCCGCACACCAACTTTCTTATTTCATCAATCTTGTGAAGAATATTACGAGTGTTTAGAAAAAAAAAATTCAGACCTTTGTACCTATTAATTGAAGATTTGACAACCACATTATTTAGTACTGAGATGAAGTGTTAAGTTATTTTTCGAATCGGTATATGGTAAGAGGGGGTTTTTTCATTCTGTGTCGGTTCCATATTTACAGGCTGGGCTAATCACTCCACCTTATTTCCTTGACAAGACACCTACAGGGTCGGATTGGTGAGTCCAGCGGGACTATGTGTCGTTTAGCTAGAGGGCTCTTCGAGGGAAGAGTGGCCTTGTCTGGTGGAGAAACATCCTACCATCTTATGCTGCTTCGTTGTGGCTGGACTTCGGCCTTTAGGGGTCGATGGATCAATTGGGGGGGAGGGGATTCTCCAGCAGACATCTTACTTGGCGCTCGGAGAGATCCGGTCGTTCCAGCTATCGTTTAATTTAGTTTCCGTTTATTTAGTTCGACGGTGTAGGCTAGGAATAAGCTAGCCTCATCATCCTCACGACCCTAGAATTTACCCTGAGCATCAGCCGGCAAAATCACCGTGAGTGACGCCTCTGACTATTTAATGATATATGCAGAATGGTGTTGAACCATTCTGTAAAGTTTACGCTTGTTGTAGGTTTCATTAATTATTTAAAATTTGAAAATTTTCGATAACATAATCATACGTAACATATGTTTTCACATAAGTTTTGCGAGTTGTTAGTTTTTTTTCAAGCAGACTTTGGACCCTACCTCTTTAAGAAGAATATTAAACTAATTTTGCCAATTGAAAAAAGGAAACGTTCAATTGCAAAACCGTAAAATGTACCACTTAGAAAATACATATCAATCACAACCAGAGAGTTCTCAAGGACGACAAATCGGTGAGAAAAATTGATTATCTAAAGCTAATTCCCGTTTAATTTAAAAATTGGTAGCTGGATTTGTTATAACTAAAAGGCAACTAGATCAGAAAATAAAACTGGTAGTGGTATTGAAAAGATTTAAGCTGGCGTTTGGGAGTGAATTATAACAGTTTTCTACCGACGTTGCATTTATGCAATTGAAGCTTCTTCCTGACTGTTCGAGATAAACTATATCCTCTTTTCCGTAAAATAATATTATCCAAAGGATTATTACCATAAATCAAAATTTCTTTTTCTTTTGAAACTTAGATAAATTCTTATTTAAAATTTATTTCCTGTTTACGGAGATAAATAGAAATTTAAAAAAAATATACATTCGTGATTTCGGTACGTAGTATACGAACATAGCAAGTAAATGTGAAATGAAATACTAAATAATCTCAATTTTATCATAATTTTGTTGTTGTTGTCTTTGTAGCTTAGCTTGCTATTTTGATTAGAAATTGATATCGATATAAATAGTAAAAAAAAAAATTTGTTATTATAAATCAGCAAAAATCCAATGATATTTATGAGGAGCTTTCCTCCTAGCTTCAGATTTTTGTTTTTTTTATGAGCAATATAAAAAATAATATTGGTAGTAGGGTACAAAGTATGCTGTATTAGAATCGAACATAAAAAAAATTCCTCTATCATCATCATAACTCCACACCAAAATGGGTGCATGAGCTTATTGAGCATAAAGCGATGTGATGGAAAAGGTATGATAGTAATAATATTTATTGATGACGACGATAATAATAACGGTAACAATAATATCGATTATTATATTTAAAAAATAATAAAATTTTCCCTTTTTTTCATAATATTATTTATTGCTCGCTCGCTCTCGATATCGAGATATATATACGAGTACTCTTACATAGATAAATAGATAAAATATAAATTTTAGTTAAATAAAATTCATAAAAATAACGAAATCATATAATAATTTTCCGTTTTAAGCTTTTTACGTTTATCTTATTTTATATTTTTTTGTATTTAAAAACGAATAACGTAATTGAAGCTTTAAAAAGGAAATAATGATTGGGAACAATAAAATTTGATTATCATTTTTATTTTATCTATATAGCAAAATGTATCGAATATAGTTATTGCCGTTTTTATAGTCAGCACAGTTTTTTGCTTATTTAATATTTTATTGATAGTTATCGCGTGTCAGGCTCCTTGAGATTATTAATTGTGTGGTTATGTGCATATTTTAATGGTTGAATAAATTTTAAAAATATAATGCTATAATGCTTACCAAAATATTTTTGCTCACAGGACAAACACTTACATAATTCAATAGTGTGCGGTGTTTCATGGCACTGAAAGTAGATTAAAAATTGCAACTGATTAGGAAACTGTTTCATGCTGTAAAGCTCAGGTTTGGCTTGACTTAATAATTTTAGCGGCTGGAGCACCGAGCGTCGCTCGGTTTGGACCAGTTTTGATCGCTGTATAGTTACTGATGTCAAAATAGCAGCCATGTCAAATAAATGTAAAAATTGTGATTAAGGAAAATTCAAATTTATCACGACCGTATAAAAAACCTGCTTACCCCAAGAGCAGCGAGAAATATGATTGAAATCCTTTATTTTTATACATCGATTTACTAAAATCTCATAGTTTCAACATTATAGACACTAGTATATCGTATTTGTGAATTCTTGGGACATTTCAATTTAGAACATACAATACAATGGAACTGGGAACTAGAATTCTCAAAAAACTACGAGATTTCAGTAAATTGATTTAATAAATTAAAAAATTCACTTATATTTCGAGTAATAAAAATAACGACCGAATTATTATGAAATAATAGTTAGTTAGCAAACCGCCCAGGTTGCAAAGTGGTCAGCATGCTTGCTCCAGCGACCGGAGGTCTCGGGTTCGATTCCCGATGGTGAAAAGGAAAAAAAAATTGCACTCCTGTTTAGGATCAATGAATTAATCACTCATTATCCGAAATGAAAATATGATTATGAAACCTCATTTGAGGCGGCCAAATACCTTGATGGGATATAGTGCCAGAGAGAGAGAGAGAGAGATAGAGAGAGTTAGTTAGCAAAAATCGATATTTCCGCTTCAATTTTGAGAAATGTTTTATACCATAATTGTTACAAATTTAATTTCGAGTCCATTCGCTTTTAATCGTTTTTCCGCAAATGCGGTTTCAATTCGTCAATTCCTTTAAGTTTGAAAAATGATTCAGACAGACAGACACACGCCACCTCAAAATACACTTTTTGGACTTCGGCAAAATTGTCGAAAGTCCAAAATTTTCATGTACTAATACTTTCTTGCACTTTATAAAAGAAAGTAATAATTACGCCACACTTGATTAAATGACAGCTTAGTTCTATTCATTTCAAAGAACCCACTGGTTTGTTTCAATCAAATTTAATATATGCATAGTTTCAACATAGTTCCATACTATTCCTTTGAGAAAGGTTTTCGTTTCATACAATTTTTGCATTTTTGAAAATCACATAGGCAACTCTACCAAATTTCCCAAAATCAAAATCCATTGCAGTCAACTCCTGATACCTGAATGAAAATATGTTTTTCCAAATTTTCCCTGCTCCTATGGAACCTCCTGAACAAATTTTCTCAAATTAAGAACTCATAACATAGATTCTTAGCACTGGAACACATTCTCAACACGAAGCAACATGACGCAAAACGGTACAAAATCGAGCAAAATAGTAAAAACCTTGCAGCACCCCTAACATGATACAACATACTGCAACACGATGCAATATTATGGAATATCACTCAACGAGATGCAACATCAAACATGATCGATGACTTCCACATAAATCTGGCTGAATCTGCTGGATGAATAGAGTTGAGATTAAGAGTAACCCATCACTTTGCCGTTGCGTGGGATAATCATGCCCTCAAATTGCTTGTGCAGAATGTCCATCGGGATATGCGCTGTGAGACATACGTATCATATTTCTGTTGGAACTACATGTCGTCGGTATCCAGATCTTCCTGGTAAGGTCATATGAAGTTGCTTATAATCGATCTGTGGCGCTCGCCATTGACGGTTATATCAATGCCAATTTCATTTTGGAAGAAGCACGGTTCAATGATCCCGCCAGACCAAAATTGGCACCAAATAATGACTTTCGTTAAAGGTAAATAAAATGTTAAATAAAGACCTTAGCCCCATCAAGAACGCTCCTTAATAAGGGCCAATCGGAATCTATTCCTGGCACTAAAAACCCTCCCCTAAAGGTTTTTTTATAAAACTAATTTATTTTACCAAGTTTTATCAAAACCTTGAATGTCAAATAATTGAACGGCTCTCGCCGGATAACCCCCTAAAAGGATTTACTTGGAATCGGGACCCATCATAATTTACAAGTAAATAATGATACATGTAAAATTTCACAAGCTTATCTTTACATTTTGTAAAATTTCGTTGAGAATGGAAATGTCATAAAGCTGAACTAAATAATGCGCTCCATAGTTATATTAGAAAAATGTCCCTTTTGCGCGTTCCAGCCGTTAATTGAATCAGGATTGCGCTATGGTATTTCCTGCTGGGGTGGTACACACTTTGAGTCAATCCGTCCGTTAATTGTCGACTAAAATCATATAAAAAGGTTAATATGTCACAAAAATTGATTTTATTCTTCATGGCCTCATTCTAAAATGTGTAATGTCTTATGTCATGCCGGTCGTTTGAAATTTCCAAAATTAATTTTCTCAAATACGTTCTAGTTTTCATCGAGTATGTTTGAAAATATTTTTGAATTCGTTTAAATTTTCCGCCCGTACGGCGTTTCATACTTTAACGACGTTGCCTTTAAGCTGAGTGGTCTTGGAATAAGCGGGGCACCGCAACCAGGTAGGTGTTTAGAGCATGAACCTGTATTGTGCTCCAGTAGAGCCTAACCTCTTCTATTTGTTTGATTGTTTCTTCATTCAGTAGACCGAAGGCATTTAAATCTAATGAAACTACTACGGGACTGCGATCTCACGTATTGAAACCAAACAAACCAAAACGACGATGAACCGCTCATTAGTGGCTCATTTGGTGAAACATTACAACTGCAGATCTGGTTTACATTGACACTTGTTTCAACACATCCGTTAAAACGGGATCTGTCTGCAATCCTGCGCAAATTTTCATTGTTTTAATTGCAAATAAAGTAGCGAATATTTGATATGATCTTCTATAGTGCTGACCACTTATCCGTACCTGTTATTTGGTTTCTGCCAGATTTCACACAGCCGCATTTACACATAGCTCCCTTCTACAGTTTTTTGCCTTGCGGCTGATCTTGCGGTACCGTATGCAAAGGTTTAAATGTTAATCATCACGATATCACAGGACCGTTCTATGACCAAGTTCCCAGCATTTATAACATCCGGTTGGTTTACTACCGTCGCTGTAGTTCTATCTTGGTGTAAGTGCCAATATGTCACAATTTCTGTTTTAAACGTACTTATATGTAATTTTTTCGGCTTTTTTCAAATCTATCGGCAAAATTGTTCTAAGTGCCATAGTTTTTCATTTATAGTGTTCAATTTAGTTTAAGTTCAAAAAGATTATTTTTCCAACGTTCAATAATGTTCTATCTCCAAAATATTATATCTTTTGTATGCAATAGAACATTTTTATATGTATCATCCACATATTATCGAGTTCTTCTATTTTGTTTTATGTCCGGTAGTTATTTTCTCGTATGGTGTAACTACTCTTCTAAATTTGTTTTCTCAATTAGTTTATGCTCACGAGTGATGTTTTAGTATAAATAGTGGCAGTAATATTTGTGAGAAGTTATTCTTGTTTTAACCACCGTGAAGAAACGTTAACGAAAAAATATATAAATTAATTTTTTACAAAAATGGGAAGCACCGAAATATCGTCACCCGTACGATATAATATTGAACCAGAAGTACTACAGTAAGTTTGTTAATATACATAATATATTGTGTTTATAGCTAGTCAGTGTTATATTTACTTTACGTAACATATTGTTGTTTTACCAATTAATACGCTTTAGCGCTTCGTCTTCTGGTATTAGTGTTTATGATGATTCGGATTTGGATCCTGATTTTCTACCGAATGAATCTTTAAGCGACACAGATCAATTAGGAGTACGTGAGACCGTTACCACCGATTTTTGTTTAGAAACAGATGTGGCGATTACCACTAATATTTTAGTTGATAATGTTGGAAACGATGAGACCGGTCGTAATGATGACCAACCTGACCTTTGCGAAACGAAGGAAAACAATATGAAGATGCAAAAGGCCGTTTAAGACGACCTCGTTCTTTAGCTGATGGATGTACCAATGATTGTAGTTTTAAATGCAACGAAAATTTTAACGAAAACGATCGACAAAAAATACATAAATTATTTTGGAGTTTGGCTGCCAGTGATAAATTAGGATTTTTTTCTAAATTTACTCGGAAGGTACCAAAGGGAAGTCAACGTACTAAAAATGTTAATTCAAGAAGGCAAGGTACGTTCTTGTATTATTTTCAAGGGCAGTTAGTGTCGTTGAGAGTATGCAAATTGTTTTTTCTCAAAACACTTGATATAAGCCAAAACCGTATATATCATTTCTACAAAACGAAATCCACTGAATTTGGTACGCATACTCCATCACAACATGGAAATCACATTAAATTTAAGATTCCGGAAGAAAAAATTAACCAAGTAAAGGACCACATCAAAAGTTTTCCTATTATGGATTCACACTATTGCAGAGCGAACTCTACTAGGCAATATTTAGAAACCGGACTGACAATAAATAGAATGTACTCATTGTACATTAATGATACAAACGACCCAGGAAAACTGAACATTTATAAAAAAGTTTTTAATGAACAATTTAATTTGTCATTTTTTAAGCCAAAAAAGACCAATGCGACCGGTGTGTTGTATTTAATCTCATCACAAATCCTTCTTCACCCGAAAAACAAAATTTTGAGGTATACCAGCAAAACAACCAGATGGCAAAAGCAAATAGGAACGCCGATCGCAATTTAACAGACCCCTTAACAGCAGTAATCTGCTATGATCTACAAAACGTGTTTAATTTACCTCGGGCTGAAGTGTCTAATTTTTTCTACAAGCGCAAGTTTTCTGTATATAACCTAACGGCGCACTCCAGTTTAAATAAAGTTACGTATTGTGCGACATGGCATGAAGCCATGAGTGGAAGAACAGGCAACGACTTGGCATCATCATTAATTAAAATATTGGAACAATTTATTACTGATCCTACGGTTCACAAAATAATATTTTGGTCCGATTCTTGTATTTCACAGAATCGCAATCGGATAACGACATTGGCTATTTTAAAGTTTATGGAAAAGCACTCCCACATTGTTGAAATTCAACAAAAAATCTCCGCACCTGGACACTCGCAAGTGCAGGAAATTGATGCCGTTCACAGCACAATCGAAAAATACATGCGACATTCCGAAATATATAGCCCAGTAGGCTTGATAAGAAAGTTGTTAAATATGAATTATACAAAAGTAAAACTCAAAGTTTTACAAATGGGACGTCATGATTTTAAAAATTATAATGCTGCGTCGATTGGGTTGATTTTTCCGCCTTTTGCGTCAACTGCAAATCTTATTTATGAACAATCAAATTTGACCCAAGTAAAATACCGAAAAGAACATGGCAAGGAGATATTAACCACTTGTATAATTAAATTGTCAGACAGTCGTAAAAATGTATCCAAGCGTACAGTTTTCAAACTACCCAACGTTGGCGCATGTATTTATAATTATAAAATGTCGCTTGAAAAAAAGAAAGATATTCGTTCGATGCTGTGTTACATGCCAGAAACCGACAGACAGTTTTATTCTATTTATTTGAAATAAGGAAAAACATAAAAATAATTAATGGTGGTATACCTATTTAACTTAAAATTGAATTCGTATTATATAAGACTAATTGAAATGAAATGTGATATAATTGTGTTTTTTTTATGAATTAAATATTGATTTATGATTTTAAACCCAAAATATTTGGGAAAACTTAATAAAGATAATAGGTTTATTTTAGATAAGTTTAATAAATTACAAATTTGGTTTTATTTTAAAAACTTTACTTAGGTCAATGCACTGAGGTATACTTATAAGTTATCTTTAAAGATCTTATGCGAAACTGGTCTACTAACTGCCAAAACTGGCCTTTACAAATCTGAACCCTCAGTCCGTTTTAATTTTCCTATAAAATAAAAGTGTATCTCCAAATTTGTCTTCGTATATTTCGATTAAATTTGTATTTTCAATATTGGTGTAACTCCATAATTTTGTTCTATATCCCCCCGAAAAAAATAAGTGTATGACTTACACTAAAATAACTCTAAACTTCAAATAATTTTCCTATTTTCCAGGAAAACTGTGCGACTTATTGGGAAAATTTTAGGTTGTACAAGTTTAAAATGATATTATTAATCTAGTTTATAAAACATTTTTGGGATTCAGTAGAAAAAATCAACTGATATAACCATTTAAAGTTTAATATTGATTTTCTCAAAACTATAATATTGGCGCTTACGCCAAGATAGAACTACAGCGACGACATTATGAAAACATACAGAAAGAATCCAAATAGGTCTTTTTCCTTTTCATTTTCGCTTTGGAACTTTGATGCCTAAGAGACTGCTTTCGCACTCCCTAAAGTCACCGGTATTGGGGTTCCGAATCATTGCACCGTACCGATGTTTTGGTTGGTTAACACCAATGTATGCACAAATCCACGATGCGCTTCTTGAAGTCAAGTTTATCATGTATTGATCTCAAAAAGACAGGCGGACAAAAGTGTAACTGTCCACAACAAACCAAATTTTCAGCGATCATCGCTTGGTCCAGGACCATGGTTACGCAGGAGCGGGTTTAATAAATTAAGATAATGACTGCAATATCAGGATTATAACAAAGAGCATGCCTCTTCATCAGGTTGGCACCAGCAAAATAATGCTGTCCTTGTAAAGAAACCAGCTAAACGAATGTTTAATCATAAAAACTGCGAATAGTGGAACACAAGACATAAGGGCGAATTCAGTAATGGGTGAGATTAGACTTTCTTCAACGTAATAAAATAAAGTACAGTATATTCTAAGCTTCTGACCTCGAGATTTTTGCAGAATTACTTTTTCCGAAGTCAAAATAGTGTTTTTAAAAAAACTCTGTGTTTGTGTGAATGCAGGCTAAATGTGTATGCCCTTGCTATAGCCAAATTGGATTGTCTAATTGTAGTGAAACTTCATCTCCATTAATTGGGAGATCTCAGGGATTTTTGGTCGGGATCGGTCTTCGGGTGGACCGGTTCCATACATGCTCTTTTGTTTTTGGCAAATAATTTGAAAAGTACAATGCTATTTACTTTCCAAAATATTTGCAAAAAAAACGAATAAGCTAGTAAGAAGCTACTAAGACTGATCCTGGCCAACCATTTCTGGATATCCTAATTTATGGGGATTTAGTCTAGGTCATCTTTTAAATTTTACCGAAAATGACGAGTTTTAACAAAAAAAATTATTTCATCAAAATTCCTTTATAGAGATTGCTGAAGTGAAGAGAAACACTTTGATAAATATTAATAATATAAAAAATAAGTATAAATAAAAAATAAATTTTAATTTTAATTTTAATTTAAGAAAACTTTTATTAAATAAAAAAATTGTTAATCAACAAAATTATAATTAATTTTAATAGGTGTTGGTGATTAAAAGCTGCTGTTGCTACACTTTTAAAATTCAAAAACTGAATAAAAAAATCAATGGAATCTGGATGCAATGAAAATCGAATAATAGTCCAGACGGATTGAACATTCGGAATAAAACTTTATTTTTAAAGTTTTTGCGTTAATTGGGAGATCCTTGCGAAATTTGGTGGGAATCTGTGGCAGATTTGGATGTTGGAAAGTATTTGCAAAAAACGACAAAGAAAACGATAAAGATTTAATTTTCAACCTTCAATGATTAACCTTTTTCGTGTTCTGAAATGTGGGAAGAAATAATGTTTTTTGATTATATATAAAATTTGGTTCAATTGAAGTCCAAACCACACAAATGTGTGAGTGAAAAAAATAGTATGTAATGGCGTTGTTGATAAAAAAATTCGCTTGATTTGAAGTACAACTAACACAATTGTGTGTATTGTTATAGTGTTTTATTTCGAACGAAAATAAGTTAAAAAGGAATACACAAATGTGTAAGTTGGTTCAAAACACATACAACCATACATTTTTCACATGATTCGTTTGCTTTACCCACACAACTGTGTGGGCACGCCGGTAAAGGGATATAACACAGTTTGATCGAATGGCCGCTAAGTTTCCTTTTCTTTTCACAAATCAAGTATAGTGTTTCAGATCTATGGCGACAACATATTCACCCCTCCGGTTTTTCGTAAGCCACGTATTTTTCGAAATATTTTAATTTATCAAAAGTAAGAAATTCATGATCAACGTTAAGCAAGCATTGCTAATGTTATAACAATTTTCGATGAGCTGTACATAATTAAGTTTTGCAAGATCTTAGTACCTCTTTCCGATTTATCTTGCTTAGCGATTAACGTTTTTCTAAATACAAACTCCCATGAAGGGTGTGCTTTATTAGGAACTTCTAAACACTGGTCAGACGGTAACTGTGAAACGCTAGAGCTGACAATTGAACAAAGTGAGCGAAGAACTTCGTCAGAAGATGCTATTTATTGGGCAAGGAAGTAGGCTCTGTTGCTTGCTCATGTTGTTTGCTTGACTCAGAAGAATCTCTTCAACTATATGCGGTATATTCACCTGACTTGGCCCCATCAGACTGCAATGTGTACTAGTCAATGCAGTGTTAGTGGATAAACAATCCAAAATGCTGGGCGATGTGCGTAAATTCATCAATGACCTTATTGTATCGAAGCCTGCAAGTTTATTGCATTAATTATTAATATTTCCAAGTTGAAATTCGGTGTTTATTTTTGATTTACTGAAATCCCGGCTTTCAAAATCCTGGCTTCAAAATCCCGGCTTTCAAAATCCCGGTTTCAAAATGCCGCTTTTTAAAATCCTGGTTTTCAAAATCCAGGCCCCCAAAATTTTGGCTTTCGAAATCCTGGTTTTCAGAATCCCAGTTTTCTTTTCTTCTAGTTCTAAAGTAGTCTTGATTTTGCGGGTTATATAAAATCTATTAATGACAACTACTAAAATGAAAAATAATTGCACCTATTTGTTTTGCAAGATTTTGTACTTGCATCATTTTAGAAATCCATTTCATATGCGATGGCATTTTTAGACAAAATTCAAAAATGAATTTGCGATAAAGTTCTAGAAAATGGCTAATAGGGATGGAATTTGGCCATTTCTTACCAGATTTTGGTAAAATTCGATACGTGCGATGGGATTCTAAAATGATTTTTCGAAACATGTCAAATTTTAAAAATTCAACCCGGGATTTCTGAAAAATCGAGCTTTTTTATACAAAACCAGAATTTTGAAAACCGGGACTCCGAAAACCGGGACTTATAAAAAAATGAGACCTTGAAAACCGGAACTTCGCTACACACCCGTTTATTTTTTTATGTAAAATAAATTTGCTTAAAAGTCTGTAAAAATTAAATCATACACCTAATAATACAATTTTTAATTAAGTATGTACTTCTAAATTTTTAGGTTTATTTTAATAAATGTAAGATTCAAAAGCCCTTTTTAAAAAATATCCGATTTAACGAATGTCCGATTTTACGAAAGCAAAATTTTAAGTACCTTTCGGTAAATCGGGTTAATACTGTTTTTATTTGCATAAAAATGAAAAAATCTTTTAATAGTTTCATTTGGGGTACCGTAATAAACCAACTGCCTTTTACGTTAAGAACCGACTCATTGAGTTTTGTAAGCACGTTAAAACAAATCAAACAGGCAATCAACAACAAGTTATACTTATTGTTATCATCATTTTATACATTTCAAGAGTGATTTTGAAGTACATAATTTTTATGTTGATAAAGATTTTATTTTAAGCTTAACAAAATCCAATTTTTTGTGTCTTTATATTTTTAGAATGAATACTTTAAAAACGTATATAAAGGAAATTCGCTGTAAAAAGCTTTCGCAACAAATCTCTTTCTCTCTCTCTCACACAAATGATTCACAAATAAAAACGAACGAAAAATGAAAATATTAAAATTGTTGATCCTAAAAATAAAATTAAAAAACAAAATTACGAAAATTAAAACTAATAATTCATTTTTATTATCAAGTATATACCAACAACAAAATATGAAGAGAGAAAAAAATTCACATAAAACATAAAAACCACTTAATTTATTAATTTCTTTTAACAATATATTTTCCTTTTGCTTAAGAATTATAAGAAATAACAATGTAATAAATGAAACAATGAAATAGGAAAAAAGTACGGCACTTGTGATAAATTGCGTATTTTCTCGCAACATGGAGCGAGGAAACACAATTTTCACAAATGTTAGTTGGGGGTCTCTCGTTGTTGTAATCAAATGAAAACACTTAATTTACTTTTCTATATATATTTTCGGTTGGTTGTATGTTAAGTTTTTTGAAGGACGGAAACTTATATGATATATGTGAAAAGATTGGAAACATTTACCGTTGGAACAAAAAAACAAAAAATATTAAAATGAAGAAATTTTCAGCATTTGTGGTTCAAAATGGAGTGGTATTGCATAATTTAGGTATAATTGCAAGATTTCACTCGAAATAAAATAAAATTAACTTTTCGTCGGTGTACATTGACTCTGTTGCTTTTTGTATAACTTTGCTACTGCGGTCCTTACCGCTCTTCTATTCTAATATGGACAAAAATTCGAAACTTTGGTTGCGTGGTAGTGATTTGTATTATATCTTTTTGGCATCATTGTTATTGGTCCCTTGTGGTATAGTTGGCTCCTCTGTGCATCTACTTACGAACGCACTATTAGGCATATACACTGTTAAAATCGTTTAGGATAGCGCCATCTATGCATCACTAGAAATAACTTGTTTTGTTTAATGTGAAGTATGTTCTTTCAAACAAAAACTATCAATTTTTATGACATTTGATTGAATTGTTTCTTAGTCAGAGTCATTTTTGTATAGCTTTTATAGTGATTTTTTTTAAATATGGAAAAAATGAATGTCGTGACGTTTGTGAAGTTGGCCCAAAATTCTGGCCCAATATATTATATTTTTTGCCGCTGGCAATACCGTCATTATTTTGATAACTATTATGACAGAAAACTGGAAAAGCATTGAATTTCACATAAATCCAAAGATTAAATATGAATTTGAATGAAATGAATATAAATAATTATTGTATTTTAAATTTATAAAATTATACTAAAAATAAAATAACAAATATACACATTTAATTCAAACATGTTCATGATTTAAATGAAAGTGAGAAAGAACATTTCTCAAAATTTTAATAATTTTTTAACACAAAAACTATAGTTGCTATCACGTAAGAACTGTATATAATAAATGTATAAAACAGCCAAGAAGTAATTCTTATTATTTTCAATTGGTTCACGAAAAAATCTCTGACGTATGTCGGTCTTTGTTAATAAACGTCTCACATACTATTAGTCGATCCGTTCATAAGCAGTTTCATTTTAATATACATAATACTTTACATCCTCATACTGAGAATGACCTACATTCGGCCGCTTTACGAACAAGCATAATATTTAATGGAAGTTGAGATTTTCGGTGTTGGTCATCGGTTTCACTATGATTTTCGGACAGATCTGGTTCTAGCTTTTACGAATAAGAAGTTTCAAGAGGTTGTGATGGGGTCCTCATACCAAGAATGGCCTATATTCGGCCACTTTACGAATAACCATAATATTTAATGGAAGTTGAGATTTTTGGTGTTGGTCATTGGTCTCACTATGATTTTTGGACAGATCTGGTTCTAGCCTTTACGAGTAAAAAGTTTCAGGAGGTTGTGATGTGGTCCTCATACTAAGAATGGCCTATATTCGGCCGCTTTACGCACAACCATAAAGATGGAAGTTGATATTTTTGGTATTGGTCATCGGTCTCACTATGATTTTCGGACAGATCTGGTTCTAGCCTTTACGAGTAAGAAGATTCTGAAGGTTGTGATGGGGTCCTCATACCAAGAATGGCCTATATTCAGCCGCCTTTACGAACAAGCATAATATTTAATGAAAGTTAAGATTTTCGGTGTTGGTCACCGGTTTCTGTATGATTTTCGGACAGATCTGGTTCTAGCCTTTACGAATAAGAAGTTTCAAGAGGTTGTGATAGGGTCCTCATACCAAGAATGGCCTATATTCGGCCACTTTACGAATAACCATAATATTTAATGGAAGTTGAGATTTTGGTGTTGGTCATTTGTCTCACTATGATTTTCGGACAGATCTGGTTCTAGCCTTTACGAGTTAAAAGTTTCAGGAGGTTGTGATGTGGTCCTCATACCAAGAATGGCCTATGTTCGGCCACTTTACGCACAACCATAAAGTTTAATGGAAGTTGAGATTTTTGGTGTTGGTCATTGGTCTCACTATGATTTTCGGACAGATCTGGTTCTAGCCTTTACGAGTAAGAAGATTCTGAAGGTTGTGATGGGGTCCTCATACCAAGAATGGCCTATATTCAGCCGCCTTTACGAACAGCCATAATATTTTTTGAAAGTTAAGATTTTCGGTGTTGGTCACCGGTTTCTCTATGATTTTCGGACAGATCTGGTTCTAGCTTTTACGAATAAGAAGTTTCAATAGGTTGTGATGGGGTCCTCATACCAAGAATGGCCTATATTCGGCGCTTTTACGAACAACCATAATATTTAACTTATTACCGCAAATGACGGCTATGGCATTTATATTTTTGGTGATATATAGGCAAATGACGGCTATAGCCGTCTTAATTAATAAAAAAAGGAACATCATTCGTACGATGTGTAATAATGCATTATTTTGTTAATTATTCAGTAATACATCAAAGAAAAAAAAAATGTAACGTTCCAGATAACATATCAATTGTTTTTTTCTGCGATTTTTCATGATCAGCAATTCGATATATTTCCGCCTACAGAAACAAATGACGGCTATAGCCGTCCTATTATGTTCGCGCAAATGACGGCTATAGCCGTCATTTGTCTATATATCACAAAAAAATCGGACGGTTATAGCCGTTATTTGTTTCTGTAGGTGGAAATATATAGAAAAAATGATGTGATGAGCAAATGACGGCTATAGCCGTCGAGAGTTTTCATGGGAAAAATGTGATAATTTTCAGATCCAAACATATAAATGACGCTCAATTTCATATAGCAGTCATAAACAATTGAAAAACAAAAAGTATGTTTCTGAGCACGGTCGTCAATTAAAAAGTTTGTGGCAATGAGTTAATGGAAGTTGAGATTATGATGAGGTCGTCATACTGAGGAGGTTGTGATGTCGTCCTCATTCTTAGAATGGCCTGTTTTCAGGAAATTTACAAACAACCATAATATTGAGTCGAATGTAGAGGAAATCTATGAACCGTTATTGGTAGCAACTCCTAATTAAAACTGATTTTTGAAATATTTTTCCCAAATATTTCAAAAAATCATTATAACCAAAATTATTCTAATTATAATTTGCTATGAAATCGGTCTAAAATTTAAGCGAATATGTTTTTCACACAGATTGATTGATCGGTATTAAACTTTGTCAGTCTTTTCCAAAATTTGGCTGAAACGGTGTTCTAGGAGTGGACACATTTGTGACTGTTTATTAATTTTAGCAATGTGAATGTTGAAAGGTATACCAATTTACGAAAGCCGACTAATAACTATAAGATTCTAATAAATGTATAGATTAAGTGTTCCCGAAGACTAGTCGAAGAGTAGGAATGAAGATTTTTGGCCTAACAAAAGTTTTTACCAAAGTTTTGGTAAGTTGTATTTCACACTTTAGAAATCAAGTATGATATATTCGAGATTTACAATATGTACATTCGTTTTAAAACAAAGTCGGGCGCTGTTTTTAATATATTAGGTTTGAAAGTAGGAACTCTGGGTTTTTCGGTCAAATTCAACTTTATTGAAAATATAATTCTTACAAATATTAATTTGTCATTTGGTTTTTGTCATTTATCAGGTAGAGCATAATACCTCCGCTAAAGAAACTTAGTGGTTTCGAATATAAATAGTCATCGAGCCGTTTTTGCCCATCTTCAACTTTCGTGAACCCCTTGTTTTTCAAATCATGATGACATCGATCTGAATAAGTGGTTAGAGTGAGCATGTCTAGAGGTTCGCCGTTTGCTGTAAAACTTTCCACCCAAAGGAGAAAATGAGTTTCTGGGTTGACTTTACTGTATGTGGACGAGTGTTATCATGCAGAAATATCACGTTCCGCCTTTGGCCCGTAACAAGATCTGCTCTTTGGCTTAGATCTTGTTCTAATCTGTCCGAAAATCATAGTGAGACCGATGACCAACACCGTAAATCTCAACTTCCATTAAATATTATGGTTGTTCGTAAAGCGCCCGAATTTAGGCCATTCTTGGTATGAGGACCCCATCACAACCTCCTGAAACTTCTTACTCGTAAAGGCTAGAACCAGATCTGTCCGAAAATCATAGTGAGACCGATGACCAACGCCGAAAATCTTAACTTTCAAAAAATATTATGGCTGTTCGTAAAGGCGGCTGAATATAGGCCATTCTTGGTATGAGGACCCCATCACAACCTTCAGAATCTTCTTACTCGTAAAGGCTAGAACCAGATCAAATATTATGGTTGTTCAATATGAAGGTGTATAGGTATTATATGCATATTAAAATAAAACTTAATGAACGGATCGACTACTCGTATTTATATATGAGGCGTTTATTAACAAAGGCTGATATACGTCATACATTTTTTAATTTTGAAAAATTCCAGAAACTCCCACTTTCTTAAAAGAAGTTTACATATTTCGAAGATAATAAACAAAAGTTAACAATTCCAAAATTCCGTTTAAATCTGGCATATGTCCGTCTTTAAAACTCGAGGCCACATATTATTCTTCCTTAAAAATAATATTTTCGTGAACCAATTGAAAATAATACGAATTGTTTCTTGGCTGTTTTACATTTATTATACACGATCACAAAGGTTCCTTTAACTATAAAAAATTGAATTTTGGGCTGAGTGTATCCGATATAACTTTCATGACAGTTAATACTGTCGTGATAAAAAAAAAATTGGGCTGAATTCAAAAATCTATAATGAAAAATAATTTTACTTTTTGGGCTGACATCATTAAAATGTCGCGATATACGATTTTTTGGGCCGACAGTTCATACGTGACAGAAATTATAATTTTCGTGTTGCCACTGCGTTTTTTTTTTGGGCTGACATTTGGGCCAACTTCACATACATAATGTCGTGCAGTGATTAAATACTTTCATTTAAAAGGTTTAAAACCTTGAGAAAATCGATGAGGAAAAAACAGTGTTAGATGAACAGGCAACTTCAAATGCAACCGCGCGGTTTATAATTGGATTGTTATATTTAAACGTGGACACACAATTACGTAATAATACCAGAAATGATCTAAAAGGTCTATGAAATCATTATGAATGATTATCATATAAAGTTGCGCATTGTAAACATCTCATATAACGTGTACACAACATCATACAAATATATACATTGAATTTTTGCGTGGATTTATAACGGTTAATGAAAGAAGGATTCATCCAATCACGTCAGAATCAAAACAATGGGTGGAGCAGGGTTTAAGTGATTCAATGGAAACAAAAGTTGTTGCATCAGCTGGTAAGGTTATGGTAACTGTCTGTTAAAATGAACAATTCATAACATTCATCGACTATCTTGAGAAGGGTAAAACCATCATAAGTGAATATTATGCATTAATTAAACTTAAGGAAAAACGAGCACATTTGAAGAACACATTCATCATGAACACAGCAAAAATTGGATGAATTCGGTTTCGAGTTGCTTTCTGATCCACCATGCTCACTTGTAGGGAAATTTTAAAGGTTTAATGATAAAAGTCATGCATGGCTCAAAATGGTACAAATATTATAAATGGTATATAAGAAAACCATAAAACCGATCCCGATTTGATGACTTCGAAAGCAAAACTCAGAATGAATGTTAAAAAAGTCAGCAATTTTTTTTATCGTGATTTTTTAGTAGAGCGCGTATTGAATCAAATAATTTATAGGTTTTTGGTTGATTTTTGTTCAAAATTGAAATATAACGTAATCTTGGATAATAAAATAGTAAAATATGTTATTTTGTTACAATAGTTTATGTTTATTGTTTAATTACAAAAATGTTCGAGCTACATCGTTTCTTATTGCTCTGCCAAGAGAAATAATTCTCGTCGGATCTACATTATTGTTTCCTTCTTCTTCCACATCAGAATTTGGGTCCATTTCAGCTGCTACGTCTCCCTTTGGTGGTAATGGCTAGCCATTTAAAATTATTTATAAAACAATTATGGCTCATGTTTTATCCTCTTTCTGTACATTAGTTGGTGAAGCGAATGGAGTCATCAGCCATGGTTGAAGCTCGTATCCACTATCACTTAAAAGTACATAGTTTAAACATTCAAACTTAATTCAATGTGTAAGAGTTTGCGAATTTTTTATCGGGCAACCACCTATTTCGGATTGGTTTCTCATATTCAGTCATTAGTTTCCGCTTGACAAGCGAATTACTCCAGACAAAACTATTATGGGATGACCCACCGTGTCGAGCGTTAACGTTTATAATTTTCAAATTTGCATCACAAATATAATTTGAACATTTTTCGGATGTGCAGATTTGAGGAGTAATATACATGTTCAACGTTTTGCAATTAAGCCGATGACTCCAAGAAATTGGTACATATTATAAAATTACTGGTACTGAACAAATTCTCTAGCCAAATTATCTTCAACCACATGACAATTTCCACTGCACTTGAAAGCTTCGAAAAATATTATTATTTGAAATTGTCAAAGCACTCCCGATAGGTAAGCAAATTGCTCATGCTATAAAAAGTATAGCAAGCTAAAACTCAGTATTAGTCAGTATTGTGCCGTATTGTCTACACCACGTAGATAATTAATATTCTACGCGTGTAGACAATGTATGTAGAAAATTAAGAAAATGGCGTCGACAATGTAGAGAATGTAGACAATGTCGAAAATTATTATTTCTGTTAGCAATTATTAAAATTCTTTCTTTCACATTGAAAAATATGATGTGATAATGAAACATATTTACATACGTTTATGTTACGGTTAAAATGCGAAATTGTTAAATGAATTTTAAAACCGTTTACATGATAAAAATCGGTTGTAAATAGGGCCTATGTGAATTAAATGATGCAAGAGAGGTGCAGGAACTTACCGCATGTTTGTGAAAGTTAGTTTGGCCGATAATCTTCCATGGTAATTTGTCATACACTACTGAACAATTAACTACAGATTTGACTTACAAATTTTGAGCGTCTCTATTGAAAGATCCTTTACAATGTTTGCCATGCAATAAAATGATAAATCATAAAAAAAAATTGAGACAAAAACTGACCGTACGAGTACAAGTTCCTCAGGTTCATATAATAAATACCAAAATATGACCGAAGGCTCACTTGATATTTTAAGCAATCTTTTTTCTCTTTATCTACAATTTAGGAGGACAGAGAGTCTACTGGGCTGGACCGTCAAACGCGGTCGGGTTCTATTGCTTTGATTTCCACCAACGCATTTACGAGTTGTTTTGCTTCTGCTAGCATCATTCGTTTCCATGTTAGAGCTGGTCGACGCCTTCCCTTATCTTTCCTCAGTTCCATTTCAGAAGACCTATTTATCATTTAATTCTGCGACTTTCTCAATGTGGGCCAATGTTCCATCTCAAGGAGATCAATATTAGTTGTTTTGTTGGGCCATCAGTATTCTTCTAAGGCATTTATTTACAAATACATGTAGTGTATCCGATCAGGTTTTGCAACCGTACAGACCTACTGTTTTCACAAACGAATTAGACTTTCTTTGTTTAGTGTTTGCAGGATAGGATAGATGTGTTCCAAATTTTGTTTAACATGTTTAATCTTATTCTAGCTTTGTTGATTTGTTTCTTTATAACTTCATCTGTCACATCCGTTTTCATTAAAGTACACAACCAACTTATGCGATTTCATTGGTGTGTTTAGCCTCATCATCTGGTTTTTCTGATATTTATTTTGAGGGCAACTTCTCTTGCTAGATCTGAATAATGTCAGTGATGAATTCCATTCATCAGACTGCTCAATGAAGATTCGTTTTGTTTTAATATAGTATTGGAGCAAATTCGCCTTGGTCTGAAGCCAGCTTGTTCCTTTCTTAATTTTGGATTAACTGTCGGTGAAATTCTATTGAGGATGACCATTGCTAATATCTTTATGGTTATATATCGTGCCAATTTATACAAGCGCTTAGGTCACCATATTTTGATCCATGGGCTTTGCGCCTGAATTCTTGGTATCCGACCCGAGTGCGTTGATAGCTGTTTCGGTATAGGTTTCTTAATGGCTGCTTCTCATTGGCTTCACAGAATGTGTTTCTTATTGCCCAGCATCTCTTAATCTGTAGATGTTTAGTTTTTTCCGACTTTGCTGCTTCTTACAGGTTTAATTTTGAATTATGGTGTTTTGCCAGTTGGTGGTCACTGTAAATGTCTGCGCCATTCACTCGTTGCCCTTTACGCACAGTGTCTATATGGCTTGTTTACCCATCTACTTTTCTTATTTTGATCATTTTGTTGTATGTCCTTGCTTTTGTGGCTTGTAGGTTCATAAAACTCGTCCTTGGTGGTTCTATCTATGTCTTTTGTTGGATCGTATCAATATTAAATGTTGTGTTTGTATTTTTGAATGGATTCCTGTTACGATGCTACGATTGTTCGGCAGATTTCTATTCTATTAATGCGTTTTCTTTGCATTAGCTGTTGTTAATATGTGTGCCCACCCTTTATTCATTGCGTCCAGCGAATATAGTGTTAAGAAATATCGCTTGTCTGTATTTCGCCACTGTTTTATCTCACTGCACTATGGCCGAGAATTCCGTTTTTTTCTCTAATTGTTGCTAAGCCTTCAGATTTTTGTTAGAGTTTTGATGCTTCAATTTCCGATTCATGTTCGTGTACGATAACCGAGTGTCGGATATTTGCCGGGTTGCATTATTTATTGTAGTATTAGCTTCTGTAATCATTTTGAATTAGGTGATGAAGTTGTGGTTGTTTTATCTAATTCTGCCACTCACCCCCAATTTCAAGAAAATGTTACTCCAGTGAAAAAGGACCACGAAACCCAAACGTCGATTGATAATCAATTGGTATATCTCGGGACAAATGTAATCCTGAGCTAACCTTAGCAAAATGGATATCGCCTATATTAAAATACCGCCACATATATTCTTGTTCAAGACAAGATCATCATCACAGATATCGGACAATTCTTGTTTCGAAAACCACATTATCAGTAAGAAACATCTTTCTTTTGTATTTAATTTCCTCGGTATTTAGGTAGTTGTATTTACTTTTTGAAAAAGGCCGTTTTTACAAACAATTTTGAGTGATATTTTCAAATTGTTTCCCTGAAAAATTAAAAATGATGGAAGTTAATGAGTTTAATCCGCTAAATGACAAAAAAATAATTTAATTGATTCAAAAAATATTATATTTAACTTCACAATTCGATTAAAACTAAAAACTTATTCTAAAATTTATGCTTATTTAAGCAAAAGTCATACAATATAAATAAAAGTAATACAACAAAATATTCCATTAACTATTTGGTTATTCAACATTTTTGGCGTTGAAACAATTTTGCTGTAGGCACGTCGCGGATGCACGTGTTACGTTGGAATGTTAACTATTCCCTCCTCAAAGGTACACGTACCTTGGGTGAAAAACTTAATTTATTGTGTTGAATCCCTCCTAGGTTGTTTGAAACCTCTTCTTGTTGGGCTGATCTCTTTATAAATAGCGTCCTTACTCGTGCTTTATTCAAAAAAAAAAAAAAAATATGATTACTAAGCATATGATGACGATTGGTGTTTAAATCGACCAAAGCAGCTTCTTTGTGCCCGTTGAATAGTAGCTGGAGTTTTTCGATATTATCTAGATATAGATTATGTAAGTATCCAGAGACGATTTTAATGCTTCTCTCAGTAATGTTTGTTAGCAACACAGACGGCAATACTTGGGTTGTTATTATTTCTTCGTTCGTGAATTTTGCACCGTTGATGTTTATTTTCTCGTTGTGGTATTATATCAAAAAATTTCCCTCCAAATTCTTATTTGAGTTGCTACCAATAACGTTCCCCTTGAATTACTCAGGGAAATTGTGTTATCGTTTAGGGTTTCGATTACCTGATCGTTATTGAATTGATAGACGCATCTTGCATTTGATCCTTTTATTAGTTGACTAACGCAATAATTCTGCTCGAGTTTTTTCAACTTATTAGTCTCACATAGGGAATCCAAGTCGGTTCTACCCGACTTCGTGTAGTTGAGCAATTACTCACCCCCAGAGACACCCGAAACCATCGGGCATCGGCACAAACAACCGAAACCGACAACGCTCCTATGCATTTGAACGAAAATGGAAAAAACATAAACGTATGTACTAGGGAATCCAATTACCCGACTAGGGAATCCAATTACCCGAATTTCGGGTACCAGACTTTCGGTTCCATTTTTTTACCATTACCCCACCGGTTTCTACAAACATACGTTTTTATTTTTTTCCATTTTCGTTAAGATGCATAGGAGGGGTGTCGATTTTGATTGGATTATGTCACCAGGCTCGTAAGTTTTGGGCTTTGATCTTTTACTATTTTCCCTTGCGATTTTGGATTCTTTTACTTCCCTGATCCTTTCAATTATGTCTTCATTTAGTTTGGTCTTGAAGTCGGTTAGATTTTGGTAATTTACCCTCAGAATCCTTCAGAAGAATATCTCGCTGGGTTTTTGTTGGATGACCGAGTGTATGGATTATTATATCGGTCTACCGCGATGTTGATTAATTCTTTCACTGTGAGCTCCCTATGTTCATTCTGTAGACATCTAAAAATCTCGATTGCCATAGAGTGAACTCTCTCAACAGTCCCGTTTATTTTGCTCATTTGTGTTGGATTACCATCAAACGGTTGTAGTTCCTTTACGCAACCTGATGCTTACCCAGGAAACCACAAATCATATAAGTAGTGAATAAATCGATCATATATAAGTTTATATGATTTGTTTTATGATGTGTAGATATAACAAAATCATATAAACATCATAATTTACTACTTTATTATGTTTGTGTGATAAAAATGCGGTCATACAATGGTTGTACAAGAATCATATTAACGTCCGTATGACTTCTTATATGACTAAAAACTTTAAATCAACCTTGTTATGACTGATATGAGTTTTATTGTGACAAATTAATGATCAATTTAAGACAGGTCATATATCACACTTTTACATCAAAGATGTGGTATAAGTATTATTTCGGTCTTATAAATGATCTCTAAATATGACTTTAAAATATTTAAAATATAATTTAAAAATTTTATTTGTTAACACACAACTCCCAGAGACTTCCGACTTACATGTATTTTTTAACCTTTCCAGTTTTATTTAATCAATACGCACATATTTTAAATCGGTGTTATTTGTAATTAATTTTTAAGGACTTACTTACTTAATTTGATTATTTACTTACATTCACAAAACGGCTGCAACTAGGATTCGAACTCTTTCATTTTTGCGGGATCTCATATAAACGTAGCGCACTAACCATTCAAGCTACTCCTCTCTCCTTCCATGCTCTATGTTATAATAGTTAATAGTTTATAGTTTTTTGTAATATAAAATATGATAATCATTTTAATATGATTTATATAATGTTATAATATGACCAATATGTTACTATAGACAGTGAAAATATTTAGTAATCAAATGCAATATGTTAGAGGGAACCCCATATATTAAATGGTGATTAGTTGGTTTTTATGATCAATATAAACGAAATGGGAAGGGTACGAAATGGGAATCAACATGCAAGTTAATTGTCAAGTTTTAACCTCAAAACTCAATGTAATCAAAATTGTATTACAAATAAGTTTAAACAGGTATAAAATTAAGTTTTAACTATATTTTTTGTCAACAAGATTTTAGAGTAAAGTATGTTGTAGCGGTATAAACACAACGTGGGCTTTCTCATATTTTATTGCACCTATAACTAGCACAGTATTGAATTAATCGGGTGCAATTCACTTATACTAAATTTCGTACAATCTATAGTATAAAATACATTAATATTAGAAAATTCTGTGGAGTTCACGAAAAAATCATCACGGTATTATATTGTGTGGCCGTAAATGAAGTGGTTTCCATTTAGCTCAACCGCATATTCTATTGCAATAATATTTTTGTTCAGGTTTAAAAATCTGCTATTTTCATATATATTTTTAAAACTAAATTATTTCTTAGTTGTACACACAAAAATTTATTGCAGTTCGGTTCAGGTTTTAAAGGGATATGCAAATGGATAATTCCTTTTGGAAACCACGGGTACGACACGTTTTGTAGCTTCACTAAGTCGATTTACTAATTGAACCAGTGGCAACCGCCCATTATTTATTTTTCTCTTAATCTGGTAAAACGCATTCTCAAAAGGATCCAAACCGCTCAAACTCATTCGCTAAATGGCAAATGTTATTAGGATTTGAAGTCATGTTCTCCGGATCAAGGAACGTATAGTTGTCAACGAAATTTTCTGGAAAATATCTTAATAAAGGCCAGTATTTTTTATAATAATTCGAAGAGAAAATTGCAGCAATGCAGAATAGTACAATAAAATTGTAATAATCGTCCACCGGTAAATGATTATTCAGGACTACGATACCTACATAGTTCAGGAAAGCGGCAAACTAGCTCCCTTTCCAAAATGCAAGAACGTCTAGTCCTCAAACCCCGTGATGTATTTCATCGGTAAATTAATTTAATCTTTAACAATTTTTCGTTTTTGCTTTGAACTGTTTTGGAGTCCCATGTCGTACCGTATCCTAAGCGGCCTTCCTTAAACCTTGCACCTAATATCGTGTTACTAATCACAGATGTAAAATATGTAGGGTATCGCCAACGATAAAATCTTATATCATATCCAATGATTGAATTCGTAGTAATGGAGTTGTGATTGGTTCTAATTTAGTTCGACAAATAGGTCCTTCGGGTACTTTTGTTTTATAACTGTTATGATGTAACATGTAAGCCATACATTCTGGAACGAAAACCTTCATCTGTCCTAAGAAGAGCATGTTGGTTGTGAAAAATTGTTGTGTTTGAAGAATGAGAAAACTCTCCCACTATAGTACACTTTAAGCAAAGAGTATGTAAATTTACACAGAGTAACGAAACAAAGGAAAAAATTTCACCAAAAAAGATGCATGGGTTACGCAATTTAATTGCGTTAAAAACACATTTACGCATTTTTATTTAAAGTAATTTTTGTCGTTTTCTATAAATAGCCAAGTGTATGACAATATTCAATACTCAAAAAATAAAAAAATGGTGCGTTAGTGTATTGTATGATCGATCTAAATTGCGTGACCCATGCATTTTTTGATGAAATTTTTTCCTCTGCTTCGTTACTCTGTGTAAATTTTCATACTCTGTGCTTTAAGCATCCATGTTTTCCGTAATTATGATGTTCCTTTTATAAATGATCGTGCCGGCGTGTCATGAAGCAACGTATTTTCACTGTAAGTTTATTATTGTATATTTCTATTCCATTCTCTATAATTGGAATTATTTCGTCTACAAATGGCGATACAAATTCTTTGGTTTTGTTATTCCATAAAATACCCCGATTACCATTACCATAGGTTCAAATTCTGGTATATCATGAATATTAAAAAGAATCGGCCAAAATTCGGCTTTTGAGCTTTGAAAAATTGATAATCCATCTATATTTATGTTTAAAGATATCGAAATAGTATCTTTAAGATTTATAAAGTATGATCTTAAACATTCCTCAATTCCCTGATGCCAATATCCCCCACCTTCTATTTTGATTAACATTTTGGCTTTTGTTACGAAGAGTTTGCATTATAGTTCTTAGGTCGCTTTGAAGTTTTGTTTGAAAATTTGTATTTAAATAATTTATTAAAGATTTTAATGCAGCTTGGTTTATATTATATTAATGTGTCCAGAATTTCAAAAATTTATTTAACGTATACTTTTTTCAGTACTGACGAGTGAATTAGAGAAAACGTTATTTGTATCGGTATTTTTAAGTCCATCGTCTGTAATACTTTCATTTGAATTAAAATAACTATCGTAACAAGTTGTGCTATCTGCATCACTAAACGTGCTATCGCTGCCACCATTAGAAAAATTCGTGTGATTATTCACATGGCCAGAGTCATTAATTAAATGTATTGATGTTGGCTGATTGTACATTTTACTTAGCCCCGATGTTGTAGGACGATGGTTTGATGAGATTTCATTTTCCGAATTGCATTGCTTTTGACTCTGATTTTGATTGACATTCGATTCAAACATTTTGTTGAATATTTTAAATATTTTCGCAGATAATTTTCTGAAGCGTTTCGCTAGGTATCACTTTGTTTTAATTTTTTCTAATTAAATAAATATTTTGAGATTTATCCATGTGATCAAGTGTGAAATGTTACAAATATAGTGAACAATCAAATTTAAAATTCTAGGACATTAAATTACAATAAACCATATTTTGATCACATATTAGACACCGTAAATAAAACAAATGAATAAATCAAATTAATTGTTTATACTTTAAAAAGTTGATATATGGTTCACTATGACTATGTATCAAGAACAAAACCAATATACGACTTTTAAAATTATACCAAAAGGTATAATGACCACTTTGTGACTTTCGAAACATTTTTTGAATAATCTTATTCGAAACTAAAAAATCTAATTTTTATATAGTCATAAAAAAAATCAATGTATGAGTCCTTATGACTTCGTGTCACACGAAAATCTAATTTATGATGTTTTGCTAGGTAGTGGTCAACTTGGTGATCGAATTGTGATGTCAAACCTTCAAAGTGACTAACTTAGGACCGATATATGTATGATGAAACAAAAAATAATATATGACTTATGGTTTACTGGGTATTTATTTGTTTTAAATCGTGTGCATTTTTAGGTGACACTAAACTAGTCGATTCCTCCCGTAGAGGTCGATTTTCCAGTTTCTGAAGCCTTCGTTCGATTGCTTTTGACTGTCCTATTAGAACGTTAAGTACTCCCGTCAATTGGTTTTTAGCCTCTTGTATTTGCTCTAATTGTCTATCCATAGTTATTAGTTTTTTATTATTTTCGCTTAGATATTTGGCTTTGTTCAGTTATTATCGTTATTAATTTATTCGCTTTTTTATTATTTGTAGCAGTATTAAAAACAATTATTTTTGATTACTTACAAAACTATTTATTATGATCCTCATTGGCGAGGATTTGTTCTATTTGTTATTGTGATTCGAAGATTAGTGTTTCTACGAAGATCTTTATAGTATACTTCGGGTATGTGTACACTCGGACAAATGTATCCTGGGTGACCCGTATTCCTCATTTTTAGCCGTAGGTGTTAATAATTACCAACAGCCTACTAATGGTATAAAGCACTCACAGAACTTAGCGAATTGATGAATATGTTATAGGCGTATATAACACGACAACTTACACTTGTTCACTAAATTATTATGTTCGCCGGGGTATAATATTCTGTGTTTCTGTGTTTATTTATCACTTCACCTTTTTTTTTTAAATTAATATGTGCGACTGGAGAAAGTAATTTTTAAATATTAACTTTCCACTAATTAAATATTAACTTTTAATTAATTATCTGTCCCGTTTAGTTTCGACGCCAGTTTATGAGTTTATTCCCAAAAAATGATAAACAACATAATTTTATTGATTCAAAAAATATTATATTTAACTTCACTTCACATATTCTAAAATTTAATTTTTAAAAACTAAAATTTATGCTTATGCACTGCATCTGGTATTTCAAATTCAGGGATTTTGAAATCCAGAATAATAAAAGGCAAGATTATTATACCTGGGATTTTTATTTAGTGGATTATTTAAATTTCGAGATTTTGTTAATCCTGTTTAATTGGGACCACCTGAGTTAAATAATTAGTTTGAAGAGCATTATAGAAACCGCACAGCAAATCGACAAAGTTAGTAGTTGGAAGTAGTACTTGCAACGATAAGAAGTAATAACCAAAATTTTAGCTACTTGAATACGATTACATCTAGAATTTTTGTAAAAAAATATGCTACACGTAGAAGGGCGGTTTAAGGTAACAAACCAGATACCTTCATAAGTACCTACATATTTTTATTATTTATTTTCAATTTAATTCGCAACCATCACAAAAATATTTTAGGTCTATACAATAAACTAACCATAAACAAATAATGTATAATATTACTTTTCTATCTAAATGTTCCGCATCTGGATATTATTTTCAAATCTAAATACAACAGATCCAACACACATAGAGTACATTAAGTATATGTATCTATATACCAGATACGAAATATATACGTTACACACAACAATAAGAACGGAAACACAATAAAACGAAATTAAATAAAACTGATGGCAAAAAATAAAGTAAAGACGAAAGTTTGTTTTTTCATGTAGCTTTTCTTCCTATTTCTGTGGTGATGACACTTCAACTATACAAATATACGAGTAACAATACAAGATGGTGCAGGAAACTAAAAAAAATACTTGTTAGACATTTTTATTTATTCGAAGGCTTGGATATCGGATTGAGTTTGGTATACAAATAGAAAATGGTTTGCCATTCATATTGCTTTGAGTGTTATAGATAACACATAGTTCACATGTGAATAATAGGTTAAGGGTTTTTGGATTTACCTAAAATTAAAGTGAATATTAGCTTCCACAAAATTTTTCTAACGCACTGGTTCACAATATAACTGTTGAATACGAATGCTTTAAGCAACTAATACTAAATACGAAAAGCTGTTGAAGCTACTGCAACATGAAAATTAATTTCCGCAAATCTCATTTTAAATTATCGAAAATTTTTAAATTTAAACAAAAGATGGTGTGGTGTTACCATTACAAATATTACACAAAGAAGGTTTATTCTTTTACGACAACTGAAATCTCTCCAATCAGAAAGTCGAAAATATTTGTTAACGGAAAAGTGAAAAATTTGCGAAAATGACCATGCCAGTTCAGTTTAACACTCTAAAATAAAATCATTTAAGTATAGTTATTTTAAATCTAAAAAGTGTTCCAATTTGAGGAAATAAAATGGAGCTACATACGAATGAGCAAAGCGTGTCGTTAAAAATAATTTTCACAGCAATTACACTTTGCACCAATCACTTTATTCAAAACTATGCATAAACATCTTCATTTAAAGGCACACAAGATTCAGTTAACTTAAAAAAATATATTCATCAGACTTTGGAGTTCGTCAGTTCAATTATCCATTATCCATAAAACACAACACGGTTTTTGGGCTGATGGAGAAGAAATGTCGAAGTGTCATCGAAAATTAATTTTGAGTAATATTTTTATATGAAAGGTGGTAGCATGCCGCACAGCAACATGAGGTCACTTACTTCACATTATTTTCCATTTCTAAACAGGAAGCTTTGTACTATCATTTGAAATAAATATTTAGATACTCATCAAAAATTTTATGAGTTTTATGAAAAATTTAAAACGTATCCTCCAAATGGAACACTCTTTATATATCCCAGAAGCGTCAATATGTCAGTATAGCGTTTTGTGAATTAGGTATAACTCATCGTAAGCAGTAAAGTACTGCTAGGTTAGGGTAGGATATCCCATTAAATTGCCTCTAAAATTTCCTTGACGACTCTTGCAACATGTGGCCGAGCGTTGTCGTGTTGTACTTTGGCATATTGTGGGCGTTGAAGCGTAAAACTGATTACAGATTCGGAATCAGCGTCAAATTTGCAATGGGAATACATTAATTCGAAATCACATTTTGGTATATTCAAAAAAAACTTACTATGTCCAATATTAAGCATTTTCGTCTTTTCGAATTTTTTGCAATGTTCGGCTTAATTGCACCAATTGTTGTTGATAACATTCTCCAACGTGAAAACCAAAGAATCAAAGAAAATAAGAGGCCAAACATTTTGTTCTACCTCGCACAGAAAAAAAAAATATTTACTATTAAAACGCAACGAATTTTGAGTCAAAATGTCATAAAACTGTTTATTCTTAATTTTTATTTTTTCAGTGAAACAATAAATGTTTTAAAACAAAAGTCAGTAATATTTTATCACAAAATTTGTGAATTTTAAGATTTATGGTGTTTGCATTTTTTGTTCCAAGCAAAATTTGTTTCGATACAGACTTTCTGATTTATAACAAATAAAATTATTTTAATATAAAACAATACTTTTATGTTTTATTAATAGTGCATTTTATTCAATACAAGATTATTTCTATGATTAATACCAAACAGTTTGGTTAGCGATGATAAACTTACCATACATGGTGAATACGTTTTAATGCTTTTCATCTTGAATTTTATTATTATAAGTTTGTAATTAAAATAGGCGGAGATGTTATCAATTAAAGTATTGACGCGTTGAACGTGTCAACAAATTCATGAAACTAATGTAGAACTAAATGAACGGCAATTAAACGACTTAAAATCTGGCATAAATACATATGCCTTAGAATTTGTAACGAATTTATATAGTTTACAGGGTCTACCAACGCATCATGCCTAAATATTTTGGACGACGTTCACAAACTTGTGAGTGTCTTAGTTACTAGCATCAGAAACTACAAGAGAATTTGTGAAGACAAAAAGGCTTTCGATATCTTCCTGAACTCGTGTGAAAAGCCATTTGTCAAAATACGTTCAGAATATTTACTACGTAAAGAATTATCAGTTAAAAACCTTTATTCAGAGCCAACAAAATATATCATCAATAATCATGTTGATCAGAAAGTTGATAAAGGGAAGCTAATTTTCAAAGAGATCAAAAGTGAAGGTGTATTAATGCCTATTTCCAATCAAATTCAATTTTTTTTTGAAAATCAGCAATTATTGAAAAGTACACTGTAAAATGGCAAAAAACTCATTGCAACCAGAACCGGTGTATGCAATTTCGTTCAAGGTGAACTGTGGCAGCATAAGCTAAAACAAATTACGTAAAAAGGACAATGTGATACCGATATTTCTATTTTACGATTCCCTTGTCGATTTCGAAAAGAACAATCCCTTAGGAAGTAGGTCGGGAAATCAAGCCATTGCAGCGTTTTATTATAGTTTTCCTACAATTCCAGAGGGATACTGGCAATTATGCAACATCTTTATCACGATGCTTGTAAAATCAAAAATAAATATAACTTTTAATTATAATTTAGCATTGGCTCCGCTGGTTGATGAATTACGACGGTTGGAAACTGAAGGTATCGAATTTAGTATTGATGAATGCAATATAAAGGTGTATTTTGTACTTGGTCTGGTGATCGGTGATAACCTTGGGTTAAATTCAATACTTGGATTTTCTCAATCATGCTCCCATAATTATTTCTGTAGACTATGCCTAATGAAAAAAGAAGAGACTTACACTAGTTTAGATCAATTTTCAAACTACAATTCTGATACCTTTAAACAAACTGGGATTAAGGAAAATACATTATTAAAACAGTTAGGGGTATATCCTCCATCCGGTCGCATTTTAAATATTTGCAATCAGAAATACGGTTACTAGATTTATTTTGCCATGCCAATTCTCATATTTTATTTAAATTTAAATTTTTATTGCGATTGTTAAGTAGAAATACATAAAAATACTGCGACCTCGGAAAATGCGTAGCAGTCTTTTCGTAGATTTCTACTCTACAATCGCAAAATAAATTTAAATTTAAATAAAATGTGTCAATTGGCATGGCATATTTAATCTAGTAACCATATTTCTGATCGCAAATAATTAATTTGCGACCGGATGGAGGATATGCCCCTTAAGCACATTTCATGTAACAGAGAACTTGCGTTGTTTTATGCGATGTTGTTTACGATATTGTTTGAATAAAGAGTCTTTTAAGAATAAAATTGCATATTATTTCAAATTTTCAATTATATATTGGGCGCTTTCAGGACCCCCAACAGTTGGTAACATGCGGCCAACGTTATGATATAGTTTAGCATTCTGAAATTTTCAAATCTAATTGGTGCTTTTTTCACTAATCATGATAGAGTATCTAGAGCATCCATTGTCTATTGCGATCTCGATTTCACACCAGAACCAAATGTAAATAGAACTAATTTTATTAACCCTGTTTAAATAGCAAAGTTAGAAGATTTCCAATTTTTTAGAGTTAAGGTAAGTTGTGAATCCACAAACAAGTTTGTTTTGCTATTAATTTGGATAAATGATTTATTTTTCATAAAACAGAGTTTATGTGAGTAATTTTTGAACACAAACATACTCGTTTCTGGGTGAAAACGAGAATTGGCAAGTTTATTGAAAAATTTCGATATCTCAATTAAATATATCCCAATTTGTATATAGCTATTAAAACATTTATACTTTTACATATGTACATATTGTATAAAATAATATTTTATTTTATTCATAACAAATAAAAGATTGTGGTTTAAGAACATTGTCTTGAAGCAAATCAAATTAAACCTTATACACAAAAGACCTTGTTTAAGTTAGCCGAAAGTTGCCAGCCGAAAATAAAAAAAATGATAATGCAGATTGTGTCTTTGGTTTCATAAACAATGTTGATCAACAATATATTTCAGCCGAAAGTTACGATACCAGCAGATATTATAGAAAAACTATTTTTCCTTCATTTTATTTAGGTTTTTAAATTGATTTTAAAATAAAAGTTTTAGTTTATGAAATGTTACGTCTACATTTTGTCTGGAAATTGTAAAGAAATTTTGATGGGGATCAATTTGTGAATAAATTCATTGAATGGCCTGGCGCTCTTGTTTAACCTTAATTCGCATTGATGCCACTATAGCCAGTTGATACGCCCTAGTGCCTATTAACAAGATTCTAATTTTAAAGAAATTCTGATGAGGACACAGGGGTGTAATTTGAAAAAAAAATTCCATAGTTCAATTTATATAAAATTCATTGAATGGCCTGGCGCTCTTTTTTAACCGAAATTCGCATTGATGTCACTATGACCATTTGATAGGCTCTAATGCCTGTTAACAACAGTCCAATTTTGAAGAAAGTCTGATGGGGATACAAGGGTGTAATTTGATAAGATTTCCATAGTTCAATTTCTGAAAAATTCATTGAATGGCCCGACGCTCTTGTTAAAACTAAATTCGCATTGATGCAACTATGACCATTTAATAGGCCCTAATGCCTGTTAACAACAGTCCAATCTTGAAGAAAGTCTGATGGGGATACGGGGATGCAATATGACAAAATTTCCATAGAACAATTTCTGAAAAATTCATTGAATGGCCTGGCGCTCTTATTTAAACTAAATTCGCATTGATGCCACTATGACCATTTGATAGGCCCTAATGCCTGTTAACAACAGTCCAATTTTGAAGAAAGTCTGATGGGGATACAGAGGTGTAATTTGATAAGATTTCCATAGTTCAATTTCTCAAAAATTCATTGAATGGCCTGGCGCTCTTATTTAAACTAAATTCGCATTGATGCCACTATGACCATTTGATAGTCTCTAATGCCTGTTAACAACAGTCCAATTTTGAAAAAATTCTGATGGGGATACGAGGGTGAAATTTAATAAAATGTTCATAGTTCAATTTCTGAAAAATTCATTGAATGGCCCGGCGCTCTTGTTTAACCGAAATTCGCATTGATGCCACTATGACCATTTGATAGGCCCTAATGCCTGTTAACAACAGTCCAATTTTGAAGAAAGTCTGATGGGGATACAGGGGTGTAATTTGAAAAAAAAGTCAATAGTTCAATTTCTGCAAAATTCATTGAATGGCCCGACGCTCTTTTTAACCGAAATTCGCATTGATGTCACTATGACCATTTGATAGGCTCTAATGCCTGTTAACAACAGTCCAATTTTGAAGAAAGTCTGATGGGGATACAGGGGTGTAATTTGATAAGATTTCCATAGAACAATTTCTCAAAAATTCATTGAATGGCCCGACGCTCTTTTTTAACCGAAATTCGCATTGATGTCACTATGACCATTTAATAGGCTCTAATGCCTGTTAACAACAGTCCAATTTTGAAGAAAGTCTGATGGGGATACGGGGGTGCAATTTGACAAAATTTCCATAGAACAATTTCTGAAAAATTCGTTGAATGGCCCGACGCTCTTGTTAAAACTAAATTCGCATCGATGCAACTATGACCATTTAATAGGCCCTAATGCCTGTTAACAACAATCCAATCTTGAAGAAAGTCTGATGGGGATACGGGGATGCAATATGACAAAATTTCCATAGAACAATTTCTGAAAAATGCATTGAATGGCCCGGCGCTCTTGTTTAACCTTAATTCGCATTGATGCCACTACGGCCATTTGATAGGCCCTAATGCCTGTTAACAACAATCAAATATTAAAGAAAATCTGATGGGGATACAGGGGTGTAATTTGACTAGATTTCCATAGTTCAATTTCTGAAAAATTCATTGAATGGCAAGACGCTCTTATTTAATCTTAATTCGCATTCATGCCACCATGGCCATTTGATAGGCTCTAACGCCTGTTAACAACAGTCCAATTTTGAAGAAAGTCTGATGGGGATACAGGGGTGTAATTTGAAAAAAAAAGTCAATAGTTCAATTTCTGCAAAATTCATTGAATGGCCCGACGCTCTTTTTAACCGAAATTCGCATTGATGTCACTATGACCATTTAATAGGCCCTAATGCCTGTTAACAACAATCCAATCTTGAAGAAAGTCTGATGGGGATACAGGGGTGTAATTTGATAAGATTTCCATAGAACAATTTCTCAAAAATTCATTGAATGGCCCGACGCTCTTTTTTAACCGAAATTCGCATTGATGTCACTATGACCATTTAATAGGCTCTAATGCCTGTTAACAACAGTCCAATTTTGAAGAAAGTCTGATGGGGATACGGGGGTGCAATTTGACAAAATTTCCATAGAACAATTTCTGAAAAATTCATTGAATGGCCCGACGCTCTTGTTAAAACTAAATTCGCATCGATGCAACTATGACCATTTAATAGGCCCTAATGCCTGTTAACAACAATCCAATTTTGAAGAAAGTCTGATGGGGATACAGGGGTGTAATTTGAAAAAAAAAGTCAATAGTTCAATGTCTGCAAAATTCATTGAATGGCCCGACGCTCTTTTTAACCGAAATTCGCATTGATGTCACTATGACCATTTGATAGGCTCTAATGCCTGTTAACAACAGTCCAATCTTGAAGAAAGTCTGATGGGGATACGGGGATGCAATATGACAAAATTTCCATAGAACAATTTCTGAAAAATTCATTGAATGGCCTGGCGCTCTTATTTAACCGAAATTCGCATTGATGTCACTATGACCATTTGATAGGCTCTAATGTCTGTTAACAACAGTCCAATTTTGAAAAAATTCTGATGGGGATACGAGGGTGAAATTTAATAAAATGTTCATAGTTCAATTTCTGAAAAATTCATTGAATGGCCCGGCGCTCTTGTTTAATCTTAATTCGCATTGATGCTACTAGGGCCATTTGATAGGCCCTAATGCCTGTTAACAACAGTCCAATTTTGAAGAAAGTCTGATGGGGATACAGGGGTGTATTTTGAAAAAAAAGTCAATAGTTCAATTTCTGCAAAATTCATTGAATGGCCCGACGCTCTTTTTAACCGAAATTCGCATTGATGTCACTATGACCATTTGATGGGCTCTAATGCCTGTTAACAACAGTCCAATTTTGAAGAAAGTCTGATGGGGATACAGGGGTGTAATTTGACAAAATTTCCATAGAACAATTTCTTAAAAATTCATTGAATGGCCCGACGCTCTTTTTTAACCGAAATTCGCATTGATGTCACTATGACCATTTGATAGGCTCTAATGCCTGTTAACAACAGTCCAATCTTGAAGAAAGTCTGATGGGGATACAGGGGTGTAATTTGATAAGATTTCCATAGTTCAATTTCTCAAAAATTCATTGAATGGCCTGGCGCTCTTTTTTAACCGAAATTCGCATTGATGTCACTATGACCATTTGATAGGCTCTAATGTCTGTTAACAACAGTCCAATTTTGAAAAAATTCTGATGGGGATACGAGGGTGAAATTTAATAAAAAGTCAATAGTTCAATTTCTGCAAAATTCATTGAATGGCCCGACGCTCTTTTTAACCGAAATTCGCATTGATGTCACTATGACCATTTTATGGGCTCTAATGCCTGTTAACAACAGGCCAATTTTGAAGAAAGTCTGATGGGGATACAGGGGTGTAATTTGAAAAAAAAAAGTCAATAGTTCAATTTCTGCAAAATTCATTGAATGGCCCGACGCTCTTTTTAACCGAAATTCGCATTGATGTCACTATGACCATTTTATGGGCTCTAATGCCTGTTAACAACAGGCCAATTTTGAAGAAAGTCTGATGGGGATACAGGGGTGTAATTTGACAAAATTTCCATAGAGCAATTTCTGAAAAATTCATTGAATGGCCCGACGCTCTTGTTAAAACTAAATTCGCATCGATGCAACTATGACCATTTAATAGGCCCTAATGCCTGTTAACAACAGTCCAATCTTGAAGAAAGTCTGACGGGGATACGGGGATGCAATATGACAAAATTTCCATAGAACAATTTCTGAAAAATTCATTGAATGGCCTGGCGCTCTTATTTAAACTAAATTCGCATTGATGCCACTATGACAATTTGATAGGCCCTAATGCCTGTTAACAACAGTCCAATTTTGAAGAAAGTCTGATGGGGATACAGGGGTGTAATTTGATAAAATTTCCATAGTTCAATTTCTCAAAAATTCATTGAATGGCCCGACGCTCTTTTTTAACCGAAATTCGCATTGATGTCACTATGACCATTTGATGGGCTCTAATGCCTGTTAACAACAGTCTAATCTTGAAGAAAGTCTGATGGGGATACGGGGATGCAATATGACAAAATTTCCATAGAACAATTTCTGAAAAATTCATTGAATGGCCTGGCGCTCTTATTTAAACTAAATTCGCATTGATGCCACTATGACCATTTGATAGGCTCTAATGCTTGTTAACAACAGTCCAATTTTGAAGAACCCTCGTATTCCCATCAGAATTTTTTCAAAATTGGACTGTTGTTAACAGGCATTAGGGCCTATCAAATGGCCCAAGTAGCATCAATGCGAATTTAGGTTTTACAAGAGCGCCGGGCCATTCAATGAATTTTTCAGAAATTGAACTATGAACATTTTATTAAATTTCACCCTCGTATCCCCATCAGAATTTTTTCAAAATTGGACTGTTGTTAACAGGCATTAGAGCCTATCAAATGGCCATAGTAGCATCAATGCGAATTTAGGTTAAATAAGAGCGCCAGGCCATTCAATGAATTTTTCAGAAATTGAACTATGAACATTTTATTAAATTTCACCCTCGTATCCCCATCAGAATTTTTTCAAAATTGGAATGTTGTTAACAGGCATTAGGGCCTATTAAATGGTCATAGTTGCATCAATGCGAATTTAGTTTTAACAAGAGCGTCGGGCCATTCAATGAATTGTTCAGAAATTGTTCTATGGAAATTTTGTCAAATTACACCCCTGTATCCCCATCAGACTTTCTTCAAAATTGGACTGTTGTTAACAGGCATTAGGGCCTATCAAATGGCCATAGTGGCATCAATCCGAATTTAGATTAAATAAGAGCACCAGGCCATTCAATGAATTTTTCAGAAATTGTTCTATGGAAATTTTGTCAAATTACACTCCTGTATCCGCATCAGAATTTCTTCAAAATTAAACTCTTGCTAACAGACATTAGGTTCTATCAAATGGCCATAGTGGCATCAATGCGAATTTAGGATAAACAAGAGCGCCGGGCCATTCAATGAATTTTTGAGAAATTGAATAATGGAATTTTTTTTTAAATTACACCCCTGTATCCCCATCAGCAATTCTTTAAAATTGGACTGTTGCTAACAGGTATTAGGGCCTATCAAATGGCCATATTGGCATCAATGCGAATTAAGATTAAACAAGAGCGCCGGGCCATTCAATGAATTTTTGAGAAATTGAACTATGGAAATCTTGTCAAAGTACACCCCTGTATCCCCATCAGAATTTCGTTAATCGGTTTCATTAACCAGTTAATTTCGTTCCGCAAACGGGAGTTTAATTTCACTAATTCAATATGTCTCTACAGTTAGGCCGAAGTTGACCAACATGATGGCCTATCTAGTGACCATAGTGGCATTAATGGCAAGGCATGCTAATCTAGAACGACAAGTTATTCATTGTATTTTCGATACATTGAATTAGCGAAATTTTGATAAATTACACCCCTGTATCCTTTATAATTTCTTCATAATTAGGCCAAAGTTGACCAACATTATGACATGTCAAATGGCCATAGTGGCATCCCCACCATACTTTATGTTCATTTGAAGCAACGTTAACAATATTGCATTTCAATTTATGATTGATTGATTTAAACATTTGTATTTCTGAAGTTTAAATAGAATTAGGTTTTGCAACAATCTTCGCATACTAAAAAATTAAAATTGGTTTCTTTTGATGTGTTGATAAAATAATTTTTCGGCTGATAACTTTCGGCTGAAGAAAGTTGATCAACGGTGACGTAATTATCAACTTTCGGCTGAGTAAGCGAAGACACTATCTGCATTATCGATTTTTTTGATTTTTCGGCTGGAAACTTTCGGCTAACTTTAATAGTATACACAAAAGAGAATAGTTTGGAACAAAATTGCAATATTCAATTCTGATCAGCCTTAAGTTTAATTCAAAGCAAATTAGCTTAAAACAAACCAAAAATTGTTTGAAATAAAACTGGAGGTTTGATTTGGTAAAACTGCGCAATCGCGTACCTTCGTAGAAGCCGAATGTGATAGATTTGTGGTACATGGCGGCATTGACATACACGAGACGCAGAGCAACTAGTGTTTACATTTCTTTTGTGAGTATTATTGTGCCGTTAATAATTGGAATACGATTATAAATTTAATAATATATTTAAAGTGCATTTATATCGTGTAAATTGCGTAATATGGATGAACAACACGAAACAGACGACATATTAATTGTTCTTGACGAAAATTTGCCACTAGCAAGTCTGCTGGAAGAGTGGAATATGCTTTATTTATTCACAAAATTTGACGGTAAGTATACATAACATTGAACGCAGCAATATTTTTAGTTTTGTAGCTCTTAAATTTTACTTAAATTTTGAAATCGTTGAAAGATGCGTCATTCAACAAGTACTATGCACAAGAAGCCATATTTAGATTTTTGTTGTTGTTCTAAATTCGTTGCTTTATGAAGTTTCATACACTCTTCAAATGTACAATTAATTTTGGCAGGAAAAGGTTTCAAAACTGTAAAATTGTATATTATTTCTATAATGCTCGCTGTGACAAATGTGTTATTCTTATTTTATTTATGTAATGCATGTGATCCCAAATACAGTAATTTGAGCAACAGAATAACTGTTTGGAAAATTTACGTACGTTTTCTTGTTATAGAAGCGGGGCTTAGTGTTGATTCTCTAGGCGGTATAACTGAGAGAGATCTGGATCAATTAATTCCGGACTTCAAAGAATTAGGAGTGAAAATAAAATTTAGGAGGAATGTAGTAGAATGGAGAAAGTATAATGTAAGTATGTTCAGAATATATGATTTTTTCTTACATAAGGCCGACCTATAAACATATTAGTTGAAGTTGAATAGTGTCAGATGGATGTACAATTTCATTATAAGTTTCGTTACAATTTTCTTACAGAGTATGACTGAAGGTGCAAAAACATTAAATGCTGCGATGAACTCGGAGTTGGTAACGCAACCAATGGCATCTCCAACACCATCTACGTCTCCTTCGCCAGAAATACAGAAATACCTGAAAACATAGGTGAGTTCAAAAATGTAAGTTTAGTAGTTTTCCATTTATATTTTTATTTAATATTATCATACTTTCATTTATTTCAGGAAATAAGTGATATTTTCAGTCAACCTATACAAGAAATCCTAAAGAGCATAAACGTATCAGAAACGAACACCTCACGAGAAGTTTTATACAGCAAATTAGTTTCCAAATAATAACAAATCATATTTTACGATATTGCCCTTCAGAAAAACATGAATATTATTTCCAAGATGGAAAAGTTAAGAAAGGAAAATTGTATTATAAATATAGAAATAACAAGACCAATTTACGGCAGATCGGTGTTCTCAAGAGCCGTCAACATAAAAAAGCAAGACTAAAATTTGAAAGTTGTAACGGTGCCGAAGGTAATTACTATGAACATAACTATTGTCATAGTTTATTTTCAAATATAATTTAAAAATAACTTTTAAAAAAATTTCAGATGAAACGGATGGAGACACCAACGATTCAGAAACTTGGTTACAATTCCACAATGAACCAAGGGAGACTGTCGAAATGCATTGGAGTATCACAGCACCGAGCCAACTAAAATATGTCCGGCAATCTAAAAAGAAGAACATCACAGAGTTATAAATGAATGGCCGCTTATTAAAAATGTAAAAGGCTATCGCCTAATATGTTACATATTTATAATTGAAATATTTTCCTAAAAAAAATTATATGCAATTTGATTTACAGATTGACATGGATTTTGAAAATTTATACCCGGATAAATCGGTGAATTTATTTAAGAAATAGTCAAACGGGTTTTCACAAAAATTTTTTTCTCTTGTATCGAATAAAGTGGAAGGCAAAATTTTTCAAGATGCGGGCAATAAAATAGAAAAAATTATTTTGGGTGACGAATTTCTACACGACAACCTCGATTTAAGGCAAAAAAGTAAAACTTAAACACAAATTTTCATTATGTATTATCAATAATGTATAATAATTTTTAATTCCAGATTTTATCATAGGTGAGCTATTTAAACAGCTGAACGGTGTTTTGGTTCCTTCGTCCAGAAAAAAAAACCTTAAGAACAATTCTATTTGGAAGCCTTCGATAATAGGGTCATTTGATTCGTTCGTCAACTATATCACGGATGAAGCTGACACTAAAAAAACTATAGCCAATAAAAATATGAAATACTCTGAATTTGGCTTAAACCTAATCAAATTTCAAAAATATTTTTATATTATGATGATATTTTCTATATATTGATAATATTATTCATGCAATATTTTAGAATAAATTTTAAAACATTGTACGTAATGAATCTAAAATATTTTTACGTTTTAATTGAAACCTAGTGATTTTACAATTAAATTACATATGTGTCTATTAAAATTTTAATTGTTTTTATTTGAAATAAAATTAGATTTAAATCTAACCATATCGTTTTATATTAAACCTCAGTAAAGTTGAAATTAGTTGCAAAATGTTTCCAAACAAACAATTCCCTGTTTTAGGTGAAATTAATATGTTTTAAAATTTAAACGTCGGTGTTTCAAGACAAAATATAGTCATGATCTATTAATAGATATTATACTGTTTATCGAAAGCACGTAAGTTTAGTATCAAAACTATTTTTGTAGTTTAGAATTAAGACTAAATAATTTTATAACAAGGCAAATGAAGTTTCGGAGCATAGGTGAAATCAGTCTTGTTTTGATTATAACTTTTAATGTTTGATTATAATCTTTATTTTTTTCTGTGCGGTTAATGCGAATCTGTAGTACGAGGGAACAGAGCGGTGGAGCAAATAAAGACAACTTACAGCCCGCTTACACATGAAAAACAAAAAAGCTTCTTGGATATGGAAAATACATAATGCAGGCACTTTTGTTTCAACAACTCAAAGGAATGGACACTAAAATAGACCAAAAAGTGCAAGCATAGAAAAGCAAGGTGCACAAATTGACCAGCAAGGCAAGCAGCATAGTCAAAATTGGCAAAATTACGAGCAGAGTAAAATGGTCAACTCTACAGATCGTTTTATCTACGTAAACAGCAAATAAAACTTAAGAGCTTAGAGGAGAAATAAAGTCCCATGACCAAAAATTCCACAGCGTGCACAAGGAATTTGAAGGACAAATCAAGCAGAAGTTTAAAAATAAAATTAAGCAAGTGGTGCCCCTTCTCGAAACACATACCTCGTAAGCTATTCCAGATGGTCAGCTTAATAAAGCATTTTAAACTGAACCAGTTGTTGGAAACTTTAGAGAAATTTTAAGGCCTCCGATATTCCATTGCAAAATCTCTTTCGATAATTTTAAAGTAGAGTTCCAAGCGGCGGTAAAGCACAATTCTTTAAAGAACAGGAGAGCAGCTCAACGAACCAATTTTGCGTCTTCGTGGAGAAAGCTGCACATGTCTTACAAACTGTATTCGCAACAGATAGGAGCTATGAGCGAGTCAATACTGTGTTGGAACTAAGATAGGGGCACACATCACAGAATTATGCAAGAGACAATTCCAAAGCTACGCAATACACCTGCAGATGTGTTGAATCGACTAATAATGAACGCGGTTATCAGTGCTGTTAAAGACGACCAACTGGAACTACATTTAGAACCAATATTAGCGGTAAAACCATGAATGAAGTGTTGAAGATGGCGTTAGAATATGAGGCACCTAAATTAAGCTTAGCCACTGGCACAGTAAAGTTGCGCAATCCGTGTTCCGAGGTAATGGAAAAATACGGTCGCGTTCCCAGTCTCGACGTTTTTAATGCCAACGGTATTTTATGATGGATTTTATACAACCAACTGCACCCAAGGAAAGCTGATGTACGAGGCAAGCAACGTAAAGAAATGAGGCAGTTAGATGTTGAACGAGAGAAAAGAAGGAGAGAAAACACTTGTCTCATTTAATGGACATGGGTGCGAAAAACTAAGTTACACTAGTTTTGAGCAAGCTGGCGAAAGAGAGAAAATACCCTAATAAGTACCGTTAAAATTACAAAAATGTTGCTGTTGTTGGCACAGCGTGAATACATTTTTACACTGAGTACCCGTCAAAATATGGAAGATCTGGAACAGATAGAAGCTACTGTCCGATATAACTTGCTACCAGCAACAGGTCATTCTGCAATAACCGAAAGAGAGTGTATCTTCCAGTAACGTTAGGCGGAATGAGGCTCAAACTTCGGTTTATCGTAGCTGGGATAACTGATGAATGTATCATTGGACTGGATATTATGAAGAAATATCAGATGGTCATGGATTTCAGCAACCAGGTGCTAAAATGACACAATGTGAGGTGCCGAACGTGGGTTCATTTATGAAATCAGGAAGAGAGTGGCCATCGGCACAACTGAAAGAATCAACTAAATTGCCAACTGCCTTTTAAGATTAAGCACGTTGGATGAATTTGCTCTTAATGTTGATAAATTAGAACAACTAATAGTGTGCATTGGATCTGAAAAGCGAGTATTGGCAAGTAGCAATCCATCTTGATGATAGAGAGACAATGGCATTTTCGGCAGGAAACGGTGTTTATCAATTTGTGATACATTTGAGAGATTAAAGGAACTATTGCTAAGAGGCCTAAATTGGAAAACATTTCTGGTAATTTGGATGACATCATTGTACCATAGACCGCACATTTGATAAAGACGTCAATAATCTTAAAAAAGTATACTATAACCGATTCTTGCGGCAGAATCGAAGTTAAGTTCAACGAAATGCAGACCTTTCAGGGAAAAAGTTAACTATGTGGGCCTTGTTGTAATGGATAAGCATGCACCAAAGGATATTAGTCAATTGAGAAGTTCCTATCGGATTATGCTCATACTACTGACGATTTGTGCCTAATTTTGCAAATGTTGCACGAAGTCTCCATCGCCCTATTTTAGTGGAACACAGAACATCAAAAATCAATTGAAGAATTAAAAAAGAAACTATGCAGCATTTCTGGGTTGGCGTATCCGGCACTTTTTGGATAAGAATGCTAGCAACATGACGCGACAAATGTATTGTTGTCACATAAGCAAGAAGGCAAAGAGCGAATTGCCCCATATTATACCCAAGCCCTCTCTAAAACAGAGAAAAATTATTACACAGAAAACTGCTGGTGGTGCTTGATAAACAGTGTTTAACATTTCCACAAATATCTGTATGGGTAAGAGTTTGTTCTTCGCGTTCGATCGAACTAAACAAGCGGCCCTCAAATGATTGTTGATGCAGTTTAAGGAGCCTGAGAGGCAAGTAACTACGTAGATCGAACGTTTAAAAACCTACAATTTCTAGATTGAACACCGACGAGGTATGTTGCATTACATGTTGATTATCATACAGGCGCTGTGCAGTTCAGTGTTAGCAATGTGTAAGAGAGGAGGGAAAGAACTGTTCCACAGTTAATGCACTAATCTAGTTTAAAGCCGAACATGGCTCTCATAAACATCATTAGGAAATGACTGGTAGAAGATAGACGACCGCGTTTACACGAAAACCGCAGAGGCACTCGCTGAAAATAGATAACGTAATACTAGCAAGAATCTCGGAATCGGTTATCAGCGACAATAATAACAGAACATCAAACTGTGCTACCTGCTAATCGGATACAAGAAATGCTAAAAGATACACACGGTGGAAGGTCTGGAGCACAATTCTCAATAAAACCTTAGGTAAAATAAAACCGGTTTTAATGGACCAATTGCCGCAAGGACATCATTTGTGAACAGTTGGTTTTGCAGATTCTTCGTTCCACAAGAACTACACCTGGATTGAGGTAGGCATTTCTAGTTGTCCGTGTTTCAAGAACAGTCAGACGGAATGATAGAGAGATTTAACCAAATACTAGAAGAACATTTGCGGAAAGAACTCAGTGCCAATCAGGATAACTGGAATCGATGTAAACCCCCATTCATATTGTGGTGACTTGCACTTCACATACAACAGGAAATTCACTTGACATGGTGTTGTTTGGCAGAGAGCCACGCCTACCATGTGATATTAAGATTGGTAATGGAGTGTAATTTGGCGGAACCCGGAAGTGTGGCGTACGAAATTTGTAACTTTTTTGAAAATAGTTTCAGTGAAATGTGTAGCTGAAGTACTCGAAGTATATCTCTTGCATCTGTTTATGGTATATTTGAATTATTATTTCGATTAACTTGAATATTTTACTTTCGATTCAAAAATTTTTCTGAATATTAAATTTGCTATTAACCCTCCAACACCCAATTTTAACTTATTTACGCTGGATTCTATATAAATATTCTGATAATCACCGTCCAGGGGCCATATTCGTGAAATCGGTTTAATTAATGTTTTGGATTTCAATGGAATGCAAGTCGGAATTTTACGAGATGCTCAACAGATAGCTAAGTCTATGGTAATTTTCAGAATTTAGTCATAGTTCTGGAACCACCTAACATGGCTCAAAAGTATATATATTTAGATTTTAATTATTTTTTGGATTTTAACGAGACTTGATTGCCTCGATTTTGCTAGATGGTCACCAATCCCAAACATGGTAAAACATCCCATTATTACGGTTTATTTAACTTTTTAGATTTAAACGGAATACAATTCCACGAAAATAGCTGTCTGTACCACAATTTAGGTCGCAAATTAAATCATGAGAGTGAAATAACCGCAAGTGGATTAGTGTGGAAACAGTGTTTATGTGCGTGTATGGATACGTCAAGCCCACCCGTGTTTTTAATATGCTGTCATTTTCAAATTTAGTTGTATGTGAGATTTTTTTTTGTGCGTCAATAATTTCTAAAATTAATAAAAATAAAAATTTATTAAAATCTAAATATTAAAATGAATGGATTAATTCCATTTTTATATTATGATCGCAAGGTAAAGACGTAACGATATAACGAATATCTTCGAGATATATTGGACCCATTTAATATTTCTGATCGATGGTAAGTTTAACCTAAAATCTTTATTTTACTTTTCTAATTTTGGCCACAAAATCATACATTTTTAAATACAATTGGATGTGCTTACTAGATTTTTTTTAATCATTTTATTTGTGAATAGTTTCATTGACAATTACAGATTGCCGAATCATCTCGTGCTGAAATTAATTGAGGGTATGAAGCCCTTCATTCATGACGATGAGCATCCTTTAAAAATACCTATACATCTAGAGGTGTTAACTACGTTAAATTTTCTGGCCAGTGGAAGTTATCAACGGCGGGTATCATTAGATGCGTTCGCTGTCATGAGCCAATCAAAAGTCTCGCTTAGTATAGCTCGAGTATGTGAAGTGATCGGTACGAAATTAGTAAATGAACACGTAGTTTTTCCCACCACATTGGCGTTAGCTGAAACTGTGAAGACAGGCTTTTATGAAAAATACGGCATACCGGGAATAGTGGGATTAGTAGATTGCACGCACATAGCCATAACGCAATTAAAAAAAACGGAAGAATATGCGTATATAAATCGAAAAATTTCCATTCCGTAAACACGCAAATGGTAATTACAACTAAGTTTTCTAATTTACTATATATTAATACATAATATAATTTTTTTTGCAGATTTGCGATTCGAATTTAATTATTCTGAATATAAACGCTCGATATCCTGGATCGTGTCATGATATCCCACATATGGGAGGGAAGTAAAGTTTCTTCGTTAGTAGAACGCCTAAACAGAGAAGATAACAGCACATGGCTATTTGGTAATTAAATTATTTTGTGTTTACTTATAAAATTAATTTACTAATCTAACAAATATGAATATATAGGTGACAGCGATTATGGCCTTAAATCATATATGATGGTTCCTTACCGAAGAGTGGCATCGGATGATGAAAAACAATTCAACACTATTCACTCAAAGATTAGAAGTACCGTTGAAAGATGTTTCGGAGTACTAAAAATTAGATTCCGCTGTTTAAAAACCGCATCTGGGCACCTTCATTATGAGCATCGTCGAGTGGCAAATATAATTCATTCTTGTGCGGTGTTGCACAACATTTTAATAAAAAATAATTGCCCGATTATCGAAAATGATGGGGCACCAGACGAAATCGTACCTGTGTCAAATGCAGAGGAGGAATCCAACTCAGGCGAACTCAACCGACAATTCCTATCAAACTATATAAAAGAAAGGGGTATAATTGTTTAGAAATATGTAGTAGTATTGTATAAATAATTAAATTAAAACATAATTTAATTGTACTGAACGAAAATTTATTTGTCAATCGATTGAAACCATTCCTATAACAAATGTGGAGGACTCGAGTAGTCACCTAGCGATCCCGGTTAACTATAAAATGGTACGTAAAAGTATTTTAAAATAGTATACCAAAGTAAATAAGAACAAAGCTGATTAATTTATTGTCATTAAAATTAAATTCATTTATTTATTAAAATCATACAAAATATTAAGGTAATTTCAAACAATTTATGGACGACGTTGACTGAATAATTCATCAAGAATATTTTTTAACAAATCTACAGCTTCTTACTGGAGTTGGATTGATCGGTCGACCGGTGTGGCTCCTACGCTTCCCTGCAAAAAATGTAATTAATAATATGATTTATATTTTATGGATTATTATTACGAAAACCACACGTTTAATGATTATTACTTACATTTCTTTGGTCGTTATTGCGTTGTCGTATTCCGGTGGTGGGCAGTATCTCCTCGATTCGAGCACGCCGGCGTCTCGATCTAATAGCGCTTGCGGAAGCGGTGCGTTGCGTAATTCCCGTTGGTGTCGGTGGTTCCAGTGAGGGCGGTTGTGGTGGAAGTGTAATTCCTGTTGGTGTCGGTGGTTCCAGTGAGGGTGGTTGTGGTGGTTGAGTTGAAGGTGGTGAATGTCACGGGTTCGATGGTGATAATGGCGAAAATGCCAGTGACGTTGGTGTTGATTCCAGTGTTTCTTCGTGAGAAACTCCGGGCGTTGTGCTGGTGCCCAGTACACTATTTGATTCCTATCAAATAAATAACATAAAAATTATTAAAAAATTTTAACCCACTTACGCACATTTTATGTTTACCTGCCTATAATACACGCCAACTTCATCAATATCTTGGGCCCCATCGAGGTTATCTAAGCCACAAATATCAATTATTCGTTGTTCTTCCAACGTAAACTGTAAATTTTCCGGAACTTCACCGCCACCGGTATGATTGCGCGCGGCCCTTAATTTTTAAATTTTTTTTTTTTTAGATTTTTACGAAGATCCTGCCATGTCTAAAATAAAAATGAGTTATTATAGATTTATTATAATTGTATGACTGTATATATTATAGTTGCAGTATAATTCTTGTGAAATACTCATTCGTTTCCATTGGTCCACCGAACGAACGTTTTTCTTGCCATAACGTTATTCTTCTTTGATGTCCACCAAAGGAACCAAATCCGAACAAAACGCCAAAGTGTTCTTCAATGAATTCGATTAGAACTCGTTTTTGTTGAATACTCACTCGAAACTATAATTAAATATAAAAACTTATAAACGCATTTGTGTAATGTAATTTTAAGGTTATAATTTACAAATTTTTCCCGATTATACATAATAAAAATATATACATTGTATATTACTATTAATATATTTGCGACACAAGAATAATTACGTAAACGTATTAAAATAAATCCTACACTCCAATAATTTACGATATTTAAAAAAAAAAATAATTTATTAAGTATGTACTTACCATTTTATGTGATTTGCTTACTCAACTGCGATATACAATATGACAAGTCTCCTAAATGAGAATGAACCCGCTAAACAAAAAATCGAATTCGCAAAATACGGTACATAAACGAACTATTAACGAACCATGTTTTTAAGCATTTTTGTTAAAAAAAAAAATGTTATATGTCTGTCCGTCTGTCCGTCTGTGTCTACGATAACTTGAAAACGGATAGAGATATCAACTTAATTTTTTCACTAAAAGTTCAAGCAATTCATGGGAAAGTGCCCTATTGTTTTGGACATGTCTGTGTTCAGGGTGTTCGGAGATACGTAGGGTTTTGTTAACCCCTCTCCTTAAAATTGATAGATTTTTTTTTTTCATTTTCTATACTATTTTGATTTCATAGAGCATGTGAATGTGGAATAAAAATATATCTCGTGTAGATGTTGGTTTGTGTGGATGGTGTGGTTATGGGGCTGGTAGTAGTGGTGGTATGGGGAGTGGAGGGGTGGGTGGGATGAGGTGTTGTGGGTTTGGTATGGGAATTGTGATTTGATGGATGAGGGTTTGTGTGGTGTGTTTGTGTGTGTGTGTGTGTGGAAGTCGGGATGGAGGTGGTGTTGATATGGATAGTGCGGTATAGGGTAGTGCGGGTGAGATGAGTTTTGTGGGTTGAATAGTAGGTGGAGGTGGTAATAATTTTTTGGTGTGGTGGTTTGCGGTTGATTGTGGTTGGTTGAGTTATGGTGGATTGAGGTCGTTTGGGCTGGGTGTAAGGGGGGTTACGTGGGTGTGGGTGGGCGTGATATTTGAAATACGCAAATCACACATCACATCTTTATAGACAACAAAAATGCTTATAGAGTTCGGTTCCGAACCTTTCACATCTTTTTTTTTGCTTTGTTCCATTTTAAAGCGATTAAACAAAGATTCATAAACTAAATCATTTAATGTTCGTGACTCGAGCGAAGACGCCATATTATTGGGTATTTATGTTATTAAATTTTTAATTAATTTAGGTAAATATTTTATATTTTATGGAGTTCAATTTATATTTCTATCGAAATTGAAGGTAACAAGCGACCGAATCATAAAATAAATAGAGAATTTAATAAAATGTGTGCCAAAAATCAACTTTAATCCAAACAGAATAGTTAACAAGTGAATATCGAAAGATCACCAGATTTGTAATGAGAACGACATACAAATATTTTTGATTTTTATTATAATAAAATAAGTATGAAAAATTATGAAAAATAGTCAGTATGAGAATAAAATAATATAAATTTAATTTTGCGTTTCAATTTCCAACATTCTTTTAAACTTCGATGAAATTATTGGAAATCATATGCAAAAGTAGTGCGTTTGTGAATCGAAAAAGTGTTACGTTTGCGTATCATTAAAAGTGAACAATATGCGAACGAATACTTCACTAAAAAGTCTAATTATCTTGGGATAGGAACACCGTAAACGGTTCGTTTTTGAGCTGCAAAAACGATTCGTTTGCGAACTATTGTATGAAGTGTAGTATTGGTTTATGATTCGTAAACGGTTCACCTTGTATAGCGGGAAGTTTGTACCGATTTGAGCCGATTCAACAAATTTTGACACTGACCTTCCTCAAAAAAATAGAAACACACTCAAAATAAAATTTCAACACTATAATAAATTTAAATATCATACTACTCGTATGTATATAAAAATTTCATGAGACAAGACTCAATTTGCGACCTAAATTGTGGTACTGGTATACCTAATATAAAAACTTATTGAACGTGATCCGTTGAAATCCAAGAAATTTATTAAATTGTAATGATGAGATTCTGGGCCATGTTTGGCTGTGGAAATAGGACAAAATTTTGAAAATCACTCTGTTCCTAGCTGCATCTGACAGATTTAACGTAAAAACACAGTGAGATTAAACACATTATGCCAGAAAATCGTTCATAAAACGGTTTTTTTTAATGGAATTGGGCCATGAATCATGTACCATCAATGTACAATTAGAATTGTCAAGCTTCTTTAATTCTATATAACGGTATTTGGATTCCGTTTTTAATGTGGAATCTCTATTATAGGCTTGTTTGTGATTCGGGCTGCTTTTCGGGCTAACTCCACTTACATAGAGGTCGATTAATTGGCATCTGAGTTTCAGCGATTTGATACTTTTGGTTTTCTTTATTTGAGGTTATCTCAAAAGCAAGGTCTATGCCAATCGCTCGAACTCGGAAATCACAACAATTCATGACGACAATAATTGTAGAATATGCAAGCAATTATGACGTCATCAACCTCGTTTCCATATTTTATAAAGAAAAGAATGAGAAACGTTTTTTAACATTTATTTTCAACTTCACATTAATATTGTTTAACATAAGAAAATGTCTCATATTTCTTTCTATTAACACAACAAAACAACGATCCAGCCTTCGTTAAAAGTTTTGCAGAACTGCTCGATTAACTTCATTTAGTTTTCGTATAATGTGTGGTAAAGGGAAATGGGAGATTTATTACTTGTATCAACTTTCACGTAGGTGAATGCTGTAATTTAAATGTTTTCCTTATTTTTGTTTTGTTGTAGACAACATGCACATAAAAAGCACCTGCACTCCTTTATACAAGGAAACGAAAATATTTTACTTTCAGAATGAGATTACAGTGCTTTATCAAAATGGAGCAAAAAAAAAAAAAGAATTTCGTTTAATTGCATAAAGTAAGACTGATATACGAGTACAGAAGAAATAATAATTATGATACATACAGATATTTGAAAAGAAGACGAAGGTAACGATGATGGTTTGTTAGTTTTCACAACTCGTATTCAATCTAACTGAACAAAACATAAAAAACTTGTACGAATTAAATCTACGGAGCTTTTCATCTGTGTGTGTGTGTATACGTACATAATAAAACAGTAATTGACATGAAAGAATATAACTGACAATTTTATCTTACCTGCAATATAAAACGTAAAAATACCTGCGACACATAAATAATTTTTCCTTCTTGATATATTTCTTTCCAAAATAATATTTTCTTTTTGATATTTTTCTGTCATCTTCATATTTAATTTGACGTTTTTCATCAATTTTTGTTGAACTTCAAAAAATATCCTGCTGAGTTTTTCTTTTATTTTTTTTTGTGGAATACCAAAAAAAAATCTACGTGTATGTGAGAGTGTCAACTTAAGGTAAAACAGGAATAAACAGATATCAAATTGAAAAGATTTTCATCTTATACATGGAGGTACATATGCGACGTAAAGCGTAATAAACATGATTGATATTCCTTCAACACATACGGGTATATACGATTGTGTAGACACCTATGATATTTCAAGGTCTCAAAAGGTTTCGATTGCCTGGATTTTACTAAAGATGGATAAACTTTTCGTAGCAATCAAAATTGTTTTATATCAAAAAAAAAAAAAAAGTTTTTCTCGTCTCAAATCACAAGTTGTTGTTTATAAGATTGGGCTATTGCCATTTGAACAGCAACAAAAAAATTCTAGTCTAGTTCAACTCATTTTAGTTCTATATTTTTGATGAATAAGAATATTTTAAGTTTTTTTGCTATTTAGAAGATAATTATACGGGTTTTACTTGCAAAAAAATAAAGATAAAAACTGTAACAGTTTGCAAAATTAATTTTTGTGATTTGCTTTTTTGATGTACTTACATTCTCGTCTCGTATACTAACAACATTTAAATTGCAATTTTCACTAACTTTATGTTTGGTACAAATTGGTATATCTGGTGGAATCATTTAAGTGAATTTCATGTTACTTTAATTAAATGGGCGATTTCAGGTCATTCAACAGTTGGCTAATCCCTTAAGGACCAAATTCGAGATATCTCGGAGCATACAAAAAGACTAAACCCGAGATTACTCGGGTAATGATTTTAATAGCCTTTCTCAGGAACCAGACATTGCAAGAAGCTGAAATTTTCACCATAGATTAGGATTTTAGCGGTTTGGGTTTTTATTTTAGTTTAAACTTGCTAGGTGGCGCTGTTGTCAAAATATAACGATTTTTTTGTTTCTCAGGAATGAAGCATATAGGTTTGTTTCGTAGCTATTTGGGTTTTTGTGAAATTTGGATTCGATAGGTGGAGCTGTTTTCAAGATATTAGGTGGTAATAAATGCCGGATATTTTTCGGCGCCGCAAATTCTACTATGCATTTGCAAAAATAAACAAAAACTTTATGAAAAATATAATTTGAAATTCAAATTTCCTTGGCAAAATTGATTGAGTAGCCAGGATTTCGGAATGCAAATTGCTTGCTTGCTAGCCCATCAAATATCTACCCCTACGATTAAAAATAAAATTTTACAAAAATAAAAGAGTACGCGAAAACATTTATCGAAGAATGCTTAAAAGTGCATACATTTTCAATTATTTATTGTGTTACCAACAACACGAAGTGACAGTTAAAGATAATTCCATTGTATTGTAAAATTAAGTGTTTCTTTCATAAAAATGCGACGCTCAAATATTATTCGCAATACGCGAAGAAACCAATCGATTAAACGATATAGAGAAAACATTAATGCTGACCAACAATTATCAGAATTAAAGACACAAAGGCAGTGCAACTTACAACGTAAAATTCAACAAGAAAATATAACCAAAATTCGAAGAGCTACTACTCGAAGAGCAAATAGAAATGCTCGAGCTGCGGAGAAGAGCGTTAGTAATTGCTTCATTTCATCGTATTGCCGCCTTCAATTATGAAGCAGACATCGATTATTACGTCAATTTTAAAATTTGTATCGGTGAAATGGATAAAGAATGCAATTATTGTCATGCATTAAAATTTAAAAATGAAACTCTTGGGATATGTTGCGCATCAGGTAAGTTTTTTTGAACATTAACAACCCCCTCCCCCTTTCTATTACGTCAAAAATTCATAAAATATTATCGTAAAATATTTCAGGTAAAGTTGTTTTACCAATTTTAAATCCACCACCTGAACCTTTAAAATCCTTGATGACAGGAGAATCAAGTGATTCAAAGCAATTTTTGTCAAAAATAAGGAAATTTAATCAATGTTTCCAAATGACATCTTTTGGCGTAAAACAAATTATCAATATTGATTCTCGTGGTTGTAGGGAGTGCATTACCGTTTACCAATTTACCGTATTTACCGTATAAAATATATTTCCAATTTATCGGTAAATTTTTATAAATTTACCGATTTTTTCGGTAAAATTATATTTATAATTAATAAGGCGCATTTTTTAAGGTATAGAATTTCATCAGTGCTTATTTTGAAGAAAACTGTAGGTATACTGAAGATTTATGTAATGAATTTTATTTAATGAAATGAAATGAACTTATACAGGGTGTTTGGAGCGTGGACCGGACATTTTTTGGCAGATTGGGGGTGGGGGGTAATTTGGAAGCTTTTATCCCATTAAGCTGTAGAACATCAGTGGCAACTGAGATATCATAATTTTAATTTTTTTTAAATTATCCAAAATGTCGCCTTTAAATTTCCATAACTTTTTGTTTGTAACGAAATAACTTTTATTGTATTCTGCAATGTGATTTTATTCTAAATAAATCATTATTTAATACAATTTATTTTAGAAAAATGACTTATGGGCTTCTAAATCCTAAAAAATGTATAGTTTTATGAAAAACGTCACTATCTTGAACTTAGCCTTGCTTTAAAAAATTATCTACTGCCTGTATACTGCCATGTCATAGAAATCACTCATTTTGTGGTCAAAATAGGAGAGACTATTTTGTTAGAGTTATTTGTGCTAGGGTTCAGAAAATGTTTTTTAAGTTATTGATAGATTTTAAAAACTAAGTAAACTACTGGGTGATAATTGCCTTATGCTGTATAGTCAATATGTCAGCATCTGCTACTGAAAGTGCTCGTGTGTTTCACTTTGTTCTTGTTAAATTGTTAGTTATTACAGGTCTCGAAAAGGGTAGCATTATTACCTTTTTCGAGACCTGGAACAATTAACAATTTAACAAGAACAAAGTGAAACACACGAGCACTTTCAGTAGCAGATGCTGACATATTGACTGAACAGCACAAGGCAATTAACACAGAGTTTACTTATTTTTTAAAATCTATTAAGTAATGACGGCTGGAGTTTTGTAGATAGATATTTAGGATGATAGCTTTTTGAAAAGGATTTTGTGGACAAAGGAGTCTAACTTCAATAGTGAGGGAATTGTGAATTTACACAATCTGCTTCATTGGGGCAGAAAAGGCCAAAATCCACTTATGAAAAAGCAGGATTCTTGGGCTGGTGTTATTGGTTGAAACCTTATCGGCCCATATTATGTGTCAGAACGCCCATCCGGAAATAGTTATCTAGAATTTGTTCAGACGGAGCTACCTGATTTGATTTTACTAGTTTTGGAAGATGTGCTGTTGGTTTCTGAAAATGACGGCTGTCCGTTACATAACCAATGAACTTTATTAGAATACTAAGATGATTCATTCCCAAAGATTGAAATGGGTTTTCCTATTTATTGGCCCGCGCTTTCCCGAGACCTCACACCCCTAGATTTCTCTGTCTGGGTACCTGCTTAGGGATTTAAAATGAAGTTGATTACAAATTTATTAATAACTCAAAAGGTGTTTTCTTAAGCCTGGCACAAATAACCCTGACAAAATAATATCTCGTATTTTGACCACGAAATTAGTGATTTCTATGACATGTGAGTATACCATTAGAAAGGGCATAAAGTAGAAAAAAATTTAAAACATTGCTTATTCAGATTACTATGGGATTACTATAGGAAAGCGTTGGTCATTTTCAAAAAATCGTTATGAGTCACCAGGTAGGCTAGCGACTTGTATTTCGGATATGACATGGGTGGATGTCTCCTCTATCCGTACATTAGATTGAAATCTTATCTTTACAACGGTGTGAAGCAGAAACTGGCCGGGTACGACTTTGAGCGGACTTATGGGTTGTTGAAGCAGAAACTGCCCAACAGGTTAATGAGGAAAATTGGTCATTTTCAAAAAATCCTTGTGCCTTACTTAGATGGCGTAAGAACTAAGAATTTACATGAGACATAGATTGAAATCTCTTCTTTACAACAAGCAGAAACTTTGAAGCAGAAACTGCTCAAAACGTCGAACTTGCTGCACAGTGAAAATCTGCAAAAAGTAACTTAGCGCAAATCCGTTGATTTTATGAAAATCGGACTACCGGTTAAGATTTTTGCATTTTGGCTCACGCTTTTGGTGTAATCGATAATGAGGAAAATTGAGGTATAGCGACTTGTATTTCGGATATGACATAGGTGGATGTCTCCTCTATCCGTACATATCTCAAGATCTATCTCGAATTTTGACCACGAAATTTGTGATTTCTATGACATGTGAGTATACCATTGGAAAGGGCATAAACTAGAAAATTTTTTAAAACAACGCTAATTTCAAAATAACCATTAGCTTTTTTTAAATGAATTTAGATGGTGACATTTTTCGTACTTCTATAAATTTTTTAGGATTTGAAGCCCATAAGTTATTTTTCTTAAAGCAATTGTATTAAATAATGATGTATTTAGAATAAAATCAGATTGCAGAATAGAATAAAATGTATGTCATGCCTTTACGACTACCAACAAAAAAGTTACGAAAATTTAAAGGCGGGATTTTGCCTAATTAAAAAAAATTATCATATCCCAGTTAACGTGCCACTTAGAACATCAATTCTATGAAATAAATGCTACCAAATGATCCCTCTAATCTGCCAAAAAATTTTGTCGGTTCACGCGCCAAACACCCTGTATATAAACATATATTTTGTGATATAATGAATTTATTTTTTTTTTTTTATAAAGTACATTAACTTGTTTCAAGTACTCGTTTATTAATTTTTTTCTGGTTTAATACCTAAGTCATAGTATTATTTCAAATTATTATTTAAATTCTATTTACCGGTAAATTTTCGATAAATTACCGAACTTATACAAAATTTACCGTTTACCGGTAAATTGGAAAATCGGTAAATTTGCACTCCCTACGTGGTTGTAATTTTGCATCAACTTTTAAAATTCAAGGCCAAGTTTATTACCACATTGGATCAATGTATCCAATGCCAAATAAAAATGCGAAATTTTTGCAAATACATTTTATTAGATCGAATGAACAGCTAGTTCAAGAACGTTGCGAAATACATCGGACAACCGTAATTTGAGAGCGTGAAATCATTAATACAATTCAACAATTTTTAATGGAAAAAATTAATTAATACAATTGTTCCAAAAAATTACACCACAATTGGAAAATTGATATTTACATGATCGTCATTAAAGCAGATAAAAAACCAACAGGTGCCCACGTCCGTAGATATAAAGCACTAACAATTGATGAAGTTGCTATTGTAATGGTTGGGGAAGCTTTTGAATCACGTGACATAGTTATTAAGCATAGAGATAACGTCATTCAGAAAATTGAAGACACTCAACGCTCTTACGACGCATTTCAATAGCCTTTAATTTTTTGGGAACGTGATGATGGATATCACGATGCGTGATGCAATAAATGGAAATGTAGACAGAAGTATTATTGCTCATGACATCGGTAATACTATTATTCTTCCTTCATCATACATTGGCAGTCCGTGTCATATGCAAGAGTATATTCAAGATGCTATGACTTTCGTTCGTCATTACAGAACACCCGATTTATTTATAACATTCACATGCAATCCAAAATGAAACGATATTGTAGAACTGATAAAGAATATGGTCAATAATCGCATGATCGACATGACATTATAGCACGAGTTTTTAAACAAAAGCTAAAATCCTTAATGGATCTCATTACAAAGTATCATATGTATATGTGCAAACGAATTGTTGGATGTATTCGATAGAATGGCAGAAACGAGGAATTCCTCATGCTCATATATTAATTTGGCTGACAAATAAAATAAGATCAATCGATATCGACAACGTAATAAGCGCTGAAATTCCTGATGAAGACACGGATCCAGAATTATTTGAAATTGTTAAATTAAATATGGTTCATGGTCCATGTGGAGCACTTAATATGAATTCATCATGCATGATTAAAGGCAAATGTTCCAAAAGTTTTCCAAAAGATTTTACAATGCATACGATTACTGCAATTGATGGCTATCCATTATATCGTAGAAGATCCACTGAGAATTCTGGAAAGTCATTCACGACAAATATTCAGAGAAATGAATTTGAAGTTGACAATAGATGGATTGTGCTTTCCACGCCATTTTTATCAAAAACATTTAAGGCACACATTAATGTTGAACTATGCTCATCCGTAAAATCTATAAAATATATTTGCAAATATATCAACAAAGGAACTGACATTGAAGTTTGCAATATTGAGCGACAAGACAATTTAAATGACGAAATTTTAAGATATCAAACTGAAAGATATATAAGCACAAGCGAGGCTATTTGGCGTATTTTTTCATTTTCAATGCACGAAAGAGATCCAGCAGTAATTCATCTAGCGGGAAATATTCAAAATGGATAACGTGTCTATTTTACAAAATAAGCGAGCTGCTCCTCCACCAAAAACTCCTTTAACAGAATTTTACAATACATGTCAACAACCAAATTCATTTACACGTAATTTGCTGTATTCAGAAATGCCTTCCTACTATACGTGGGATAACAAAAATGGGAACTTCGAAAACGAGGTACACCTGTCGATGGACATCCTGGCATTTTTAAGTCAAATGTTTAAGGCAGAATTTACACCATTCATCCAAATCAAAAAGAATGTTTCTATTTACGTTTATTATTAATTAATGCTCGAGGACCTACATCGTTTAACAATTTAAAAACCATTAATGGACACCAACATGAAACATTTCACGCAGCATGTTTGGCTTTTATTAGAAGCAGATTTACATAGGGATTCCACATTAAACGATGCAATCATTACCTCTTCATTACAATTTGCAGTCCTTCCAATTCAAATGAGCTATGGGAAAAATTCAAAAATTCAATGTCTGAGGATATTCTTCACACATATAACAGAATTCACAACGACAACACAATTGATTTCTTACTAATCATGTTCAGTGACTGTTTATCATGTTCAATGACTGTAACTTTAGGATCAAAGGATCACCTTCAAGATTAGCAAATTATCTAATTAATTAAGATTTTTCACGAGAACAATCATACAATACGCTTGATTTACTTGAATTTGTTCAAATTAATAAGTTGATAGATGAACAAAAAATTATTTACGACAGAATTTTACATGCAGTTCAAGCCCAAACTGGGTTTTTTCGGTGCTCCAGACGGAACTGGAAAAACTTTCCTGATTTCACTTTTATTAGCAGAAATTCGTTCCCAAGGTAACATTGCATTAGCCGTTGCTTCGTCAGGAATTGCTGCAACTTTATTAGATGGAGGGAGAACTGCGCATTCAGCATTTAAACTGCCATTAAATATTCAAAGTCAAACTAATGAAAACGCAACATGTAATTTTAAAAAAAAAGTCAAACATGGCCAAAGTACTGCAAAAATGTCGCATTAAAATTTGGGACGAATGCAAAAAGGCTCATAAACATTCATTGGAGGTATTGGATCGAACATTAAAAGATTTCAAGAACAACACAAATATTTTTGGTGGAACCATAATTTTGCTTTCTGGGGATTTCAGACAAACACAACCCGTTATGCTACGATCAACATATGCTAATGAATAAACGCATGCCTTAAATCTTCATCTTTATGGCAAACAGTAATACCAATGAAATTACCACAAATATGCGCGTATTTATCCAAAACGATCCTTAAGCTGAATTTTTTTCTAAACAATTACTTGAGATTGGAAATGGAATGCTGCTAATCAAATAACCAAAGAAATCGAATTTCCAGAAAGTTTCTGTACAATTGTTAATTCTCGGGAAGACCTAATAACAAATGTATATCCAAACGTTCTACAAAACTATAAGCAAATTCAATGTTTACAAAATCGTGCAATTTTAGTGCCCAAAAATATTGAAGTATAATTTTTGAATCTAAAAGTTCAAGATATGTTGGATACAGAAACAATGTCTTTTAAATCAATCGATACTGTCACTGAACTAAGTGAAGCAGTTAATTATCCAACGGAATTTTCAAATTCCATAAATATTTCAGGTTAGGCACCACATCATTTGCAATTAAAAATTGGTTCTCCAATTATTGTATTGCGGAATATTCAATCGCTCAAATTGTGTAACGTAACTCGCTTGGTAATTAAAAAAATATATGGTAACTTTAATTCGCAGCTTTTAGTTCATATCTCGTGGTCGGTTTATATAAAAAAAAAAATATAAGTAATAAGTAACCACAATTACGCGCATCTTATAACATGTTATAAATTTATTTAGCCTACCATAAAAAGCACAAATTTTTATACCCATAAAAGTTGTTCTATTTCAACAAAATTTGTTTAAAGTTTTAATATTTCTGTTCAATTTAAATCCTCTTAATTTTAATAAATTTTCTAACATTAACAAATTAATATGGTCTTAAGCTTTTGATAAAACTACATTTTCAGCATAATATTTTAGATAAATATTTAGAATGAATATATTTTATTTTTACGATATCTATAAAATATATAATTATTTAAATAAAAAAAAGCTTTAAGCTCAATAAATCTTAAACTTAAAACTTTAGTTCTTAAACATTTAAATAAATTAATTCAATTTTTTTTATGTAATGTACATTGTACATTGAATATAGTTTTTTGCTTGTATTTGGTTTTTATCTTATTCGTCCTTAAATAGAATTAAATTATATCCATAAAATAAATTTCATATATGTACATATATTCATAAGAACAAAACATAGAGTATGTATATATTATATAGATGTATAAGAGTTGAAAAAAAAAAGTTGTAAGATAAAATTTTATGTAGATAAAATTTCGATATAATAAAATATTAAATTATGTTGGGATACATCTTTAGTTTCTAATAAATAAAAATTAAAACTTATTTTTGTATGATTGTGTGCTTGCATCTATTTTTAGTAAATGCCTAAAAAGGACGTCCTGTTTAGATAAAGTCTCTATATAAATAAACAACGAACGATTTTTGTTAGTATTTGTCTTCGCCCATTAATAGGATAAAAAAACCGAAATAAATTTATTTTGATCGACCATTAATTTTAATACTTTCATTAAAATAAATTGTTAATTTTAATCCAAATTCAGTGTATTTTTTGTTGTTGTATATTTTGATGACGATTTTTTTTTTGATGGACAATTTTATTTTTATTTTTAGTCCAATTTTTATAGTTTTACTATAATATTAACTGATTATTTAACCATATGTGAATTATGGTCATTTATGTGATATTTTATGGTAAACAATATATAAAACGAAATATAGGTACGAAAATATTATTTATGTATTGTAGTATAATGGTAAACAACAGATAGATCAATTTATAATATGTCCACAAAATTTTATGCATGCTCGTAAATATAAAACTTTAAACAACCATTAATCGGGTTATTTAGTGTTGATTTACATACTATATTGTAAATGTTGTAATCAAAATAATGGACATATTTAAAATAAAATAGTAGGTATGGGAAATGGTTCGTGGCCTTTTTTGGGTGACATTTATACAAAAAAAATTTCAGGTAGAGCCATGATCCCATCACTGTAGAAATTTTGTGGTTTAGAGGCGGAAAATCAAGACAACTCATTTTCGCAGGCCTCTTTAATTTAATGTAAAACCATTAAGATGGTTCTGCATGGACCAGAACAAATGGTAGTCCGATGGTGCAAGGTCAGGACTATATTGTGGGTGCATCAAAACTTCCCAACCAAGCTTTCTCAGTTTCTGCTGGGTTATCAATGAAGAGGTTGGTCTAGCGTTATCATAATGAAACACAATGCCCTTTCTGCTGATCAATTCTGGGCGTTTTATTCTGTGTCGCCCTCGTTAGCTTAGTAAGTAGTGTGCTTGCTCTGTGAATTGGGGGAGGTCCTCCTCATAGCACAACTATCTATACACCGCGCCGCTTAATTACGAGGTATTGCTCGTTTTGCTGAATATAGCTATTTCGCCATCTACATTTGCGAAACTCGATATTAATCGATTATCGATTAATATCGAGAATTTTATTAAGACATGAAAGAACAAAGAAACGAAAAAGAAGGTCAGTCGCGTTTAGAAGTTACAGAGACACAGTCGCACATAATGAAAGTGAAAAGTGCCGAACAATCGTTCACACGCCATTTTGTGAACCTATATTAAAATAATAGTTTATACCACAATAATAAACAACATATAATAAATAAATAGTTATTATAATCAAAAAATATAGTGAGTGTTCGATTAAGGATAATCGATTAATATCGGGAATCGCAAATGTAGATGGCGAAATAGCTATATTCAGCAAAACGAGCAACGCCTCGTAATTAAGCGGCGCGGTGTATAAATAGTTTTGATACGAGGAGTGCTATGAAGTGTAAAAGGATTTTTCTGTTTGAGCCGCTACAGGTCTTTCGAAAAATAAGGATGAATTATGTTGAACATTTTATTAACGAAAACAAAATTGGCATTTCAATTATTTCTGAAACATGAAGAACATGGTATTGGTTTTATTATAGATAAAAAATTTAGTTTTAAAATAATTAATTATTAAATTTTCGAACCGTTAGAAGTTATGGGATTAGAGTTTACTAAAAAGTAATAAAAAAAAAATATGATTATTGGGGTATAGATTCCACCCAACATTAGAAATACAATTGTTATAAAAAAATGTGATAAATTATTTAAAATAAACAAAGAAAATACAATAATTATTGGTGATTTTAATGCTCATAAGTCATAGTATATGTTGGCGTAATAATGCTGTGACAAACGAATCAAATTTTATTATTTTAAACAACGGAGATTATCCCAGAACGAACATGAACGGAAAAGATTTGGCCATTGACATTTCAGTAGCCTCTGCTGATATTATTTAAAAATAAATTGGAGCTCATACATAACTAAAATTGGGAATTCAGATCATTACCCAATTTTATTTTATTTTGATGATATTAATATAAATAATAAAATTAAATATAAAATTAATAATAAAAAAGTGTTGGATGAAATTAAAGATATTAGAATAGAATTTTTCGATAATATGTCTGATTATGAGAATTTAATAGATTATAAAATAGTTAAAAAAATACAACAGAAATTATCAGTAATAATAAATATGTACTTAAAAAAATTTTGGTGGAATGATAAAATACAAAATCTTTGGATTATTAAACGTGAAAAGTTGAAAATAGTAAATCAAAATATAAGAACATTAGATACTGTCAATTTGAATTAAAAAAAATATAACTAACCTATTTTTATTGATGAGATCAATCTTTTACGAATATCAGATATATGTGGAAAAGATTCGATTATTTAAAAACACGAAAAGCGAAAAAATAAACTTTTAATGATTTCATAAACTACAAACTTTTTTTAATAAATAATATAAAAGAACGATTTATATATAATAAGGATAAAATTAAAATACCATTAACCCTTTGAGAACTGGTGTCAACAGATGTTGACATGATTTTATAGTCATTTTCCGCTTTACAATTTCCGTGTATTTGGTGTGTTATGTATTATATCTGTTCTATTACTATTTGGAAGTCAACATTTATTCTGTGTTTGAGTGTAGTACTAAATTTGACATACCCATAATTATTTTTTTAACGTTCCCGCCAAAATATTACTTCCACGCAATGTAAGCAAACAATTCATTTTTATATAGTATAATATTATTGTAAGGTTAAAACCATTTATATTTCGTGTTCGTGAATGTCGTATCAATGCACTAAAGAAAAAATTATAAAGTTTTTATTCGATTTCAAGCTCTTACGATAGTTAAAATAGACGTCGACGTAATGGAAACATTTTTCTTTAAGTCAACATATGTGGACAAATCGACTAAAGAGTTGCATTTGTTTTTATTCCACTTGAAGTTTTGTCAAGACAACATGAAATTAAAAGATTTCGAATTGAAATTAGAAAGGTGTCTCACCAAAATGAGTTTCAAGAAAGCTTCCAACAAAAGAAGAAATGCTGAACCATCGATTACACAGCAACATCTGTACGATTTACGGTAATTCATTGAGAAAATGAGGTCCGGTTTGATGGAGGAGACCATCTGCCTTTATTTCAAGAAAGTCACTTGGCTAGCAGATGCAAAAACACTGATTGCAAGGGTTCATCACGAGTGATTTGTGAAACTAAAGTTAGTTTAAAAAATCTACGAATAAAAAAAATACGAAGATACAGTTACAACATCATCACCAACGACCACTGTACGATCGACGAAATTTCGACCGGAAATAGATATCTGCTACGATGAGGTTGATCCATTGTTCCATTGTTTCAACAAAGCAACTCATCGGAATAGGTACAAAGGGCCGAATGTCGAAGAGCCGAATGTCGAAGGGCCGAATGTCGAAGGGCCTAATGTGTCGAAGGGCCGAATGTGTCGAAGGACCGAATGTGTCGAAGGGCCGAATGTCGAAGGGCCTAATGTGTCAAAGGGCCAAATGTGCCGAAGGGCCGAATGTCGAAGGGCCGAATGGGTCGAAGGGCCGATTTTTTGTTTTGTTTTTAGAAATATAATTTTTTAAATTTGTAGTTATATAACAAAATAAAACATTTTAAGAATATTAGAATATTTTTATATTATTTTATTTTTCATATTTTTTTTATAGAATATTTTGTAAATTTTTTTTATTAAACATAAATGAATTTCTTATGAATTTATGTATTTTAATATTTTTCATCTTTGAATATTTATGAAACTCCACGTATCCGGTCAGCGATACATTTTGTTGAAGGAAAATTTTTTCATGCGCCACCAGAGACATTTGGCCCTATTTGTCAGCCTTCTGATAGTAGGTATATGGTACAAAATTAAAAAAGTAATTAAATTAAATAATTAAATTAAATAAAAAAATAAAAAATATATTTCTAAATCAAAAAAAAAAAATAAAAAAAAATTCGGCCCTTCGACACATTCGGCACTTCGACACATTCGGCCCTTCGACATTCGGCCCTTCGACACATTCGGCCCTTCGACACGTTCGGCCCTTCGACATTCGGCCCTTCGACCCTTAGATATCATACCAACGCATCGAGTTGATGTAAAAAATCCGAATTTTAAAGGATCATCTAGCGTACTTTGTACTTAGTGCAAAGTTCATTTCTGCAATAATTCTAAGAATAATTGCTTCCATGATTATCATTATAAATAAATTTGTATGTGAGATGTTATTTAGTTATAAGTATGAACGTGAAATAATTATTTTTTTATAATTTTAAAAATCTTAAAACGTTGACTGAATAACGTACTGTGATGAAATTACCAAAATAAGCATTATACTATATATAATTAAATATTGAAATGTATTAAATAAACTATTATCTAGGTATTGTTAGATATACATATAAATTACTATAAAACACTTATACTTAGGTGAATTGATAAATAATATGTAAATAAATCCCGGGTTCAATTCCCGATGGTAACCAGTAAAAAAAGTTGCGACTGGGTGTTTTTAACGTGTCATATGTTATTTATATATGTTCGTCCATTTCAGATTTTCAGATTTACAGCCATTGTAGTTACGGCTTTGTCCTTAATATTTTTAACTGAATTGCTTGTCTTAAACGCGTTAGTTGCTGACAGTAAAGATTACAATCAATCGTTTGGCCCGGTGGCAACACATCATAATGCACGATTCCTTTCCAATCCCAGTTCATTCTAGCGATTCAATTTCACATTGTGCTTCCTATTCTCGATCGAGACGCAACACACGATTGGTTATGGTTTTCGTACGACGACGGAAGAATGTCCCGAGGCCATATTTATCATGTGCCTACAATCTATATACGGGGTTATGGTACAAGCGTTTATAGTTTGTATAATGTTCGCGAAAACGAAACGGCCCAAACATCGTACCCAAACACCGCTATTATCAAAAAATGCAGAACTATGCCAACGCGATGATGAATTGTGTTAAATGATGACCCTAATGCTGCACCAGCACTTGTAGCACAATCCAATGAAAATGGTACTGGAATTTTTTACAAATTAATTACAAATTTGTTACACAGTTAGAAAATTTTTTACAGGTCCCGTTATCCTGCAATTCGTGTGTGGGCTGGCGTTACATAAAGCTACACCACACTTTTCGTATTTTTGTTAATATTTATTGTATCCAACTGAGGGTGGTACTGGAATTTTTTACAAATTAATTACAACTTATCGGCATAGTTCAACCCCAAAAAAAACTACCCCTAAGGGGTGCAATTCTTCAAAAATCATATTTTTCTTTACAACATTCTTATCGCATTTCTGTGCATATATATATATTGTATCGTACTGGGGGTGATACTGTAATTTTTAACAAACTAACTAAAACATATTACATGCAATTTTTAAAAACCTTATTTTTCGTCACACCACGCCTTTTGTATTTCTGTGAATTTTTGTTGTATAGTGCTGGAAATTTTATACAAATTAATTACAATAAAATGGCATAATTAAACCTCTAGAAAACTACCCCAAATGGGAACAACCGTTTAAAATCATTGTATCGTAATGAACACAGGTTTATATAAGAAGTTTTTAATAAATAAATTACAATATATTGGAATAGTTCAATTGCCAAAAACAGTCCCTAAAAGTGCAGCTCTTTAGAACAATATTTTTCTGTATAGGTAAAACCATTACAATAATTACCACTAAATTTATTACAACAGCCCACACCCACAAAAATTGAACATAATAAATTGAATTACCTTCCTATGCAAGAAATAAGTATCCCTGAATTTATTACAACAGCCCACACCCACAAAAATCGACCATAATGCATCAAACTTCCTGCCTATGCAAGAGAAATAGGTATCCCTGAATTTATTACAACAGCCTACACCCACAAAAGTCGAACATAAGGCATCGAACTTCCCTTCCATGCAGGAAATAAGTATCCCGGAATTTATTACAACTTTTTATAATAAATTCAATGGTTCATTCAATTCATTCAATTCTATTCCTTTTTTAACATAGGAAGGTAATTCTATGTATTATGATTGATTTTTGTGGAAGTGGGCTGTTGTAATAAATTCAGGGGTTCCTATTTCTTACATAGGAAGGAAGTTCGATACACAATGTTTGATTTTTGGGGGTGTGGGCTGTTGTAATTAATTCAGGGATACCTATTTCTTACATAGGAATGAAGTTTGATGCATTATGTTCGATTTTTGTGGGTGTGGGCTGTTGTAATAAATTCAGGGATACCTATTTCTTGCTTAGGAAGAAAGTTCAATGCATTATGATCGATTTTTGTGGGTGTGGGCTGGTGTAATAAATTCAGGGGTACCTATTTCTTGCATAGGAATAAAGCTCGATGCATTATGGTCGATTTTTGTGGGTGTGGGCTGTTGTAATTAATTCAGGGATACCTATTTCTTGCATAGGAAGGAAGTTCAATGCAAAATGATCGATTTTTGTGGGTGTGGGCTGTTGTAATAAATTCAGGGATACCTATTTCTTGCATGGGAAGGAAGTTCGATGCATAATGATCGATTTTTGTGGGTGCGGGATGTTTTAATAAATTCAGGAATACCTATTTCTTGCATAAGAAGGAAGTTAAATACATAATGATCGATTTTGTGGGTGTGGGTTGTTGTAATAAATTCAGGGGTACCTATTTCTTGCATAGGAAGGAAGTTCGATACACAATGTTTGATTTTTGTTGGTTTGGGCTGTTGTAATAAATTCAGGGATACCTATTTCTTGCATAGGAAGAAAGTTCAATGCATTATGATCGATTTTTGTGGATGTGGGCTGTTATAATAAATTCAGGGGTACCTATTTCTTGCATAGGAAGGAAGTTCAATACACAATGTTTGATTTTTGGGGGTGTGGGCTGTTGTAATAAATTCAGGGAAACCTATTTCTTACATAGGAATGAAGTTTGATGCATTATGTCCGATTTTTGTGGGTGTGGGCTGTTGTAATAAATTCAGGGATACCTATTTCTTGCATAGGAAGAAAGTTCAATGCATTATGATCGATTTTTGTGGGTGTGGACTGTTGTAATTAATTCAGGGATACCTATTTCTTGCATAGGAAGAAAGTTCAATGCATTATGATCGATTTTTGTGGGTGTGGGCTGTTGTAATAAATTCAGGGGTACCTATTTCTTGCATAGGAATGAAGCTCGATGCATTATGGTCGATTTTTGTGAGTGTGGGCTGTTGTAATTAATTCAGGGATACCTATTTCTTGCATAGGAAGGAAGTTCGATACACAATGTTTGATTTTTGGGGGTGTGGGCTGTTGTAATTAATTCAGGGATACCTATTTCTTACATAGGAATGAAGTTTGATGCATTATGTTCGATTTTTGTGGGTGTGGGCTGTTGTAATAAATTCAGGGATACCTATTTCTTGCATAGGAAGAAAGTTCAATGCATTATGATCGATTTTTGTGGGTGTGGGCTGGTGTAATAAATTCAGGGGTAACTTTTTCTTGCATGGGAAGGAAGTTCGATGCATAATGATCGATTTTTGTGGGTGTGGGATGTTTTAATAAATTCAGGAATACCTATTTCTTGCATAGGAAGGAAGTTAAATACATAATGATCGATTTTGTGGGTGTGGGTTGTTGTAATAAATTCAGGGGTACCTATTTCTTGCATAGGAAGGAAGTTCGATACACAATGTTTGATTTTTGTGGGTGTGGGCTGTTGTAATTAATTCAGGGAAACCTATTTCTTACATAGGAATGAAGTTTGATGCATTATGACCGATTTTTGTGGGTGTGGGCTGTTGTAATAAATTCAGGGATACCTATTTCTTGCATAGGAAGAAAGTTCAATGCATTATGATCGATTTTTGTGGATGTGGGCTGTTATAATAAATTCAGGGGTACCTATTTCTTGCATAGGAATGAAGCTCGATGCATTATGGTCGATTTTTGTGGGTGTGGGCTGTTGTAATTAATTCAGGGATACCTATTTCTTGCATAGGACGGAAGTTCAATGCAAAATGATCGATTTTTGTGGGTGTGGGCTGTTGTAATAAATTCAGGGGTACCTATTTCTTGCATAGGAAGGAAGTTCGATACACAATGTTTGATTTTTGTGGGTGTGGGCTGTTGTAATAAATTCAGGGATACCTATTTCTTACATAGGAATGAAGTTTGATGCATAATGTTCGATTTTTGTAAGTGTGGGATGTTTTAATAAATTCAGGGATACCTATTTCTTGCATAGGAAGGAAGTTCGATACACAATGTTTGATTTTTGTTGGTTTGGGCTGTTGTAATAAATTCAGGGATACCTATTTCTTGCATAGGAAGAAAGTTCAATGCATTATGATCGATTTTTGTGGGTGTGGGCTGTTGTAATAAATTCAGGGATACCTATTTCTTGCATAGGAAGGAAGTTCGATGCATAATGATCGATTTTTGTGGGTGTGGGATGTTTTAATAAATTCAGGGGTACCTATTTCTTGCATAGGAATGAAGTTCATACTTAATAAACACATTTTTATTAATCACTTGTTTTTTGTTTCGCAGAATATTTTGAATATTTTTCAAAAAGTTTAAAAAATCACTCGATCGATTTCGACTTGTTAGGTCATCATCAGGAGTATCTACTGATTTGGGCCCAATTTTGGAGTTAGAGCTAAAGAACATTTATCTGGTTGCAATCAATCAACTTTCCATAACCATTTAACTTCAGAAAATCATACAGCTAGCTTGAACAATTTAGAAATATTACATATACAACCCAAAGGCAGACGTTTAGATACCTTAGAATCTTACGAAATTAGAAAAATAATATTTCTTAACCAAAATATCCTTAACGAACAGAGAGAAATCCGATTCTCACCAATTACAGACCCAGCCCTTTTCTATTCTCACGTACGCAATAATATACCTTGAATTTTGTTACTCAACCTATGATTCATCGCCTACCTGCGCGATCCGTAGATTAATTTTTATTGCTTATTTTTTGTCCCTCCTTCTTTTATTTATATTTTGCTTTTTTCTGCTATATAACAAAATTTTTACTAATATAAATCAGTAGATACTCCTGATGATGACCTAACAAGTCGAAATCGATCGAGTGATTTTTTAAACTTTTTGAAAAATATACAAAATATTCTGCGAAACAAAAAACAAGTGATTAATAAAAATGTGTTTATTAAGTATAAGTGTGTTTCGCCAATTGCCTACGGCAAATAGCGTAAAAAGTGGAATGAAGTTCGATGCATTATGGTCGATTTTTGTGGGTGTGGGCTGTTGTAATAGATTCAGGGGTACCTATTTCTTACATAGGAAGGAAGTTTGATGCATTATGTTCGATTTTTGTGGGTGTGGGCTGGTGTAATAAATTCAGGGATACCTATTTCTTCCATAGGAATGAAGTTCCATGCATATTGATCGATTTTTGTGGGTGTGGGCTGTGGTAATAAATTCAGGGGTACCTATTACTTGCATAGGAAGAAAGTTCAATGCATTATGGTTGATTTTTGTGGGTGTGGGCTGTTGTAATAAATGCAGGGGTACCTATTTCTTGCATAGGAAGGAAGTTCGATAAACAACGTTTGATTTTTGTGGGTGTGGGATGTTGTAATTAATTCAGAGATACTTATTTCTTCCATACGAATGAAGTTCGATGCATTAGGTTCGATTTTTGTGGGTGTGGGCTGTTGTAATTAATTCAGGGGTATCTATTACTTGCATAGGAAGAAAGTTCAATGCATTATGATCGATTTTTGTGGGTGTAGGCTGTTGTAATAGATTCAGGGGTACCTCTTTCTTGCATAGGAAGGAAGTTCGATACACAACGTTTGATTTTTGTGGGTGTGGGATGTTGTAATTAATTCAGAGATACTTATTTCTTCCATAAGAATGAAGTTCGATGCATTATGTTCGATTTTTGTGGGTGTGGGCTGTTGTAATAAATTCAGGGATACCTATTTCTTCCATAGGAATGAAGTTCGTTGCATAATGATCGATTTTTGTGGGTGTGGGCTGTTGTAATAAATTCAGGGATACCTATTTCTTGCATAGGAAGGAAGTTCGATGCATAATGATTGATTTTTGTGGGTGTGGGCTGTTGTAATAAATTCATGGATATCAATTTCTTCCATAGGAATGAAGTTCGATGCATTATGTTCGATTTTTTGTTGGTGTGGGTTGTTGTAATAAATTCAGGGATACCTATTTCTTCCATGGGAATGAAGTTCGGTGTACAATGTTTGATTTTTGTGGGTGTGGGCTGTTGTAATAAATTCAGTGGTAAAAATTGGAGGGGTTTTACCTATATAGAAAAATATTGATTTAAAGAGCTCCACTTTTCGGGACAGTTTTCGTCAATTGAACTATTCCAATATATTGTAATTTATTTATTAAAAACTTCTTATATAAACCAGTGTTCATTACGATACAATGATTTTAAACGGTTGCTCCCATTCGGGGTAGTTTTCTGGGGGTTTAATTATGCCATTTTATTGTAATTAATTTGTATAAAAATTCCAGCACTATACAACAAAAATTCACAGAAATGCAAAGGCGTGGTGTGACGAAAAATAGGTTTTTCAAAAATTGCATCCCTTAGAGGGAGTGTTTTGGGGCTTGAACTATGCCAATATGTTGTAGTTAGTTTGCTAATTGCTAAAAATTACAGTATCACCCCCAGTACGATGGTTTAATGAAAAATTAGTTAAACAACAGCATGTTTTAATCAAAAATTAGGTTTTTAAAGAAGTTCACCCCTATGGAAAGTTTTTTGGGGGTTGAACTATGCCAATATGTTGTAAATAATTTATAAAAAATTTAAATACGACCCCCAGTACGATACGATATACATTAAGAGAAATGCGATAAGAATGTTGTAAAGAAAAATATGATTTTTAAAGAATTGCACCCCTTAGGGGTAGTTTTTTTTAGGGTTAACTATGCCGATAAGTTGTAATTAATTTGTAAAAAATTCCAGTACCATTTTCATTGGATTGTGCTACAAAGTGCTGGTGCAGCATTAGGGTCATATGTGATACTCGAGGGTACGGTTGAGTCGATTGTGCTAGGCTAAGGAGTTACACGAATTCTATAAAATACATGATGAGCTGCGAATGGTAAGTCAATTGTTCGTTTTTTACGGTACTCGAATGGGTTAATCTTGCTTTTTTTTGTATTCATTTCATATTTATATTGCTTAAATTATTATTTTATGGTATTTTGTTTATATTTTATAGCGACAGCTGATAATAATAAGTTAAAGATTTGAAAATTAACCGCGTATATGAATATACTTTATTTTTGATAAAAGTGCATCAAATTTACATCTTAAAAAATCTTCTTAATCATTTCTTAACCAAAAATTCAATAAAATCGTGTGGGTAACTGCAGCAGAAAAACTTTCGAATTTCAAAATGAAACTTGGCATACCGATTAATCCAAATTTGTGCAAATTAGTGCTCACGGGAAAAATTAGTGCTAGTCCAGGAGCCGAAAAAACGGAAAAGAAAATTTAAATTTCGCCTGAAAGAGAATAAAAAAATAAAACCCAATTTTTAGAAAAAAACAGAAATGATTTAAGCCTACTTTTAAAACTTCACAAAAGCGGCTCCACCAACGAAGTTTGTGCTTATCCAAGAAATATGATTTTTGTAAATTTTCATTAATAAATTGAGGGAAAATAAACTAGCCCTAATATTGAACATACAAAATACAGATGTATACCGTTCAATAATATTTTTGTTGAACAACAAAAATATTATTGAACGGTATACAAGTCCAATTCTGGATTAGCACAAATTCGGCCATTATATTTTTCGGATGGCAATGAACATACCTCCTCCATTAATTTGTTGTTTCATTTGTTTTATTGATTTTCGCAGTTTTTTTTATTAAAAAATGATATATGGAAAGGAAGAAATTTTAAAAAATTTGGGGCATATAGTACAGTTGTGTGAGAAGGTGAATGGGTGTGCAGTTAATTTAAAATTTATTTTGCCACTGCGATTTTTTTCTGAAAGCATACCACTATTTAGCTGAAAATTTATTTATTGCTGTGATTTCAGCCGATTCACTAATAGATTTTCCGTCTTCTGGTTTTTTTCATGCCATTTGGGTTGGCAACGCCCACCAAACCATGTGCAGACTGATGGATCGAGTGATACCACATGAACTTCGAGACAGAGTGTTCGTCTACCTAGATGACCTCTTGATTATCTCAGCCAGTATTGACGAGCATCTGAATGTTAAAGGCCGTAGCAGATCTTTTGTCCCAAGCAAGGCTGACAATAAATGTACAGAAAAGTCATTTCGTGCTCAAGGAGGCGAGGTATCTTGGGTACGGCGAATTGGCGAGAGAGGATTAAGGACCGACCCAGCAAATATCGAAGCAATTACAAACTTTTCTGCGCCAAAGTCCGTAAAATAAAAACGCCGACTACTCGGGATAGCCGGCTGCTGGTACAGACGGTTCATTTATAATTACGCTGAGGTAACCGCAGCAATACGAATTTGCTTACGAAGGGAGTCAAATTCAAATGGACAGACGAGGCAGAGGCAGCGTTTATGAAGCTGAAATGGTTACTCACGAATGCACCAGTGTTACACAATCCAGATTTTACGAAATGTTTCTTTATTCGCTGCGACGCTAACACGCAGAGTATCGGGAGTGTTCTATTCCAAAAAGATAGCAACGAAAATGAGAGGCCAATAACGTTCATGTCGCAAAAACTAAATGCTGGCCAGCGGAATTCTACGGTGACAGAATTAGAATGTCTTGCAGCTATAGTGAGCGTGAGAAAATTAATGACCCTACATCAATGGTTACAAGTTCACTATAATCACGGATCATGCCAGCCTACAATGGCTCATGCCCCACAAGGAGTTATCTGATCGTCTTGCTCGATGGAATTTGAACCTACAGGGCTTCGATTTTAACATAATACATCAGAAAGGATGCGACAACATTGTTCCGGATGCATTATCCAGGATTTATTGCAATTCAGCTCTAGAACTTGGCCAGGACCTAATGCAACATCATGAACACAAATTTCACCGAAATAATACTAACGATTCTTCTTATATCAAACTCTTTGCAGATTTACAACAGAACCTGGAGACATATCCAAATCTACAAGAAAAGAACGACAAAATTTTCTTCAAAGTTGAGCCAAAATCGAATATTCAATTGACGGACATTCCTTGTTGGAAAGTATGTGTTCCAAACGATTTCCGTGAAAGATTGATTATCAATGAAGATGACATTTCAAGTGATGTGCTCCACGTGAATAAACCACGTGAATAATCCAGCGTGAATAAACGACCTTCCAGAAGATGTCAATCACGATCACTGTATCTTTCTTGCGTTTCATTGAGACGTACTGAAAAGAAACGGAGTTGCTGCCAAGTGTCTGATATGAACTGCTGCATCATCCGGCTCCGGTTGCCGTATCAGGCCAGAGGTTCTGATGATGATGGATGAAACAGTAAAGTAGTTTAACAGTATGTGGTAATTTTTGATGACTAAGACCCGTTCATGCGACGGTAATATATACCTTGTCCAGTTACAAAATGACCTAAAAAGATAGTTTCGGTTTTTGCGCAAAATTTGTCACTGACACGTTTATCAACGTTTACAACAAGTCAATGTTCTTCTAATTTAGTAAAAATAATTTTAATATCATCGAGATGTTCGTCATAATTTCGAGAGGCGTCGTCCAAATATACAAAACAGACGTCAAGTCTGCGTTGAGCTGATTTGACAAGATGTTTACAAGATGTTGGAACGACTGTGGTGTATTGGAGACGGTCTCCACTCTTTATTTTTTTTAGCTAGTAAGGGTAACAGGCAGGACCAAGCACTGCTACTAGGTTGACAAATCCCGAGTTTCATCATATTTACGAATTCTGTCTTCGCAATGATGAATTAGTCCGGTGCTAGTAGTCGTCGTAGTTTGCACGCAACCGGTGGTTTGTACGTTTCAATTGTATGAGTCACGTTATGTTTTGTATTGTCAATGTTAATATTGCATTGAATGACAGTTCAATATTTTGAAATCGCGTTGAAAACTCTTGTAATAATCGTGAATTAGGATTGGATCCTGATCTAAAATTTTGATTAAAGATTTCCACAATCTCCGATAACAATGTTTTTTTGAATTCGGAAAATGTTTTATCCAACGAAAGAATTGAATTTAGATTAGTAGAACAGGAGGCAGAAGTCTCAAAATAATTTATGTCTGCCTGAGCCATCATGCACGTTGTTAGCCCGTTCTTTTAGGACTAACAGAGAGACGTTATGACGTGATCACAATTTGAACTGACTGGTGCAACCTCTTCATGTCACCTGTTTTGGAAATTATAACCAAATTATTTGTTTGTGTGCTAATATTTATTTTATTTATTATTCCTTTAAATATATAATTATTATTTCAGGACCAAAAATGTTCTTGTTGTAACAAAGAGAATGAAAAAACTCAAACTAAACTAATTTTGTGGTTTTCATTAGCTTATTATCATTGAATATTTACAAAGATTTGGTTTATACCCAACTAACCATTCAGATGCTAGCCAATTTTAGATAGTTTTAATAGTGAATTTATAATACAAGGTGTGAAAACGCCACAAGTTAGTCAAAAATCGCCACTTCCTCTTTAATTTTGGAAAACTCATCTGAACCGGTATTGTGGCATAATCAGTTTATAATCTTGCAAAAAATGTCGACCCCACATAACTGCGATCTACAAATTTATAGAAAAAGCTGAAGTATGAAGTTTCACCTCGATAAGTCAATCTGGCTGTAAAACAATACTTATATAGTCTGTACAGCACCAATCAAACAGAGATACACAGAGGTCAAACATTTTCATGGATACCATCCTTAACTTTATTTATTTAATTGTATGCAATTAAGCTTCAAAAACTTTTACGTAATAACCATGAAAACTTTCAACCTCTCTAGTCAATTATCAGATCGCGATGAAACGTGATACTTATGCTTTCTTCAATAATTTGGATGATTTCTAGCAGTAATCACTCCACCGCAGATTCCATAAAATTATTTTCGTTTTTTCTAAATATTTTGGAATATATAGCATTTACGAGAAAAACGATTATAAACAAAACGATTAAAACTTAAATTTGTAACAACATCGGTCAACCTCATTTTCAAAAAATTTAACCGGAAATAACCATTTTTACCAAAAAAAAACATTTTTCAATCAAAATTCGGTCATGTACAGACAGCCCAGACATTAATCTTCATTCTTAAGCGTTTCCCATAAATTAAGAGACCCCAATCAATTTTGGTTTGAAATAGTCTCCCGAAAACGATAGCTTCCATAGAAGCTATCGTTTTTTGCAAATATTTTCAAAATTATAGTACATACGACAAAAACAACTAAAAAGATTATAAATACAATTTGCAATAATACCGTTAGAGCTCAATTTACCAAAATTTAAGCGGAAATTATGTTTGATTTTTAACTAAAAATGTTTTTCACAAAAAAAGTTCAGCCCAAAAGGTAGAGCTCAATTAAACTGATCGATCGGGATAAAGCTTCATAAGCTTTTACAAAATAATAAATAGCTTTTACCAAAATTGTTTGATCCCAGTGAATTTTGGCCGAAATTGGTCCACCGGAACTAGCAGCTTCCAAAACAACAAAAAATCTGCCCTATAGGTATTTGAAAAAAGTTTAGCACGAAATTCCTTCTAAATAATCAAGATACCTCGCCTCGACTGAAAAGATGTCGAATTTTTGGTCAAAAAAATGTTTAAGAAAATATTTCATTTTCTCAGTTTTTGATTTTAAGCATTCCTTCGTAAATGTTGTCTCGCAATTTTCTAAATAATTGCGAAATGGCAAAGCCCCGGTGGTAGCGATCACTTTAAGATACTACCCAGAAAAAATTTGGAGATAGCCATCATAAAGCTACTGTTTATGTTCAGCTTGGAGTCGTTGTTTAACTTAAACATAGTCCGTTTTTAATACAACAGAAGCTTCGACGGCATCGACATAAAAGCTTGTCAGGCCATGTGATTTTTCCTTCCAGAAAATCGTGTTTACATCTAAGTAACATTTCATACTAAATGCCTACCTAGAAGTAAAAATTTCATCTGAATTGAACGAAGAAAAACAGTAACTTTGTTATGTCGAAAGTTGGAGTCGAGCTACTTCCTTAACCGACCTTCCGAAACCAAGTAAAATTTTAATGTCCTTTCATAGGTTTCATCGATAATCATAATGCTAACTACACGAGATTTCATATGATATTTCGAAACGAATACGAATCCACCCAACAGGCAGACACATATATTGGAGACACGTCGAGGTTGTGTAAAACCGATTTGGTTTTGCCTATTGTAAATTCAGCGTCAACCTTTAACGACACACCCCAATATTTATGGAGCACTTGTGTGGTTTTACCAGATTAAAATATAGTATGCATATCGGTGACATGCATTTTCTTCTGCCCATTTGGGTGAGAGATTCACCATTTCTATTCTCGCCTGAAATATCTAGCAAGACTTCGGTCAATCTTTTACATTTATTTGGATTGTGAACCGATGAACTCGTAGGGTATATCAAGTTTCTTTATTTTACGTTTTATTACGTCATGATGTTTTCAGTATAGTACATTAATAGTGTGACAGTTGCTTTTTACCGCAAGTGCCTAACATTTTGTTGATGCTTGGTACTTTTTTCGTTTGGCTGTTTCGCCGTATGAAAAGTACATCGATACTCATGTAAAAACCAGGATATTCAACAGCTCTAACTCAATGCTTACATAAAACAAAGTTAGCGGTAAATAAATCATTAAGTAACTGGTATTAGTTTAATACCATTTCGATAGAAGATCGGTGCGATATTTTCTAAAGTAGCACACCCATGCCTATTTTATCTCAAACGATATGTTTAACTGTGAAAATAGACAGCACAAACAGTATCAATACAAAATGGCGAATATCCTTATTATTATCGACCCGTTTTGAACAGATATTTATATTAAAATTTAAGTCTTTGGATCTAGACGGAAAGCCATGCCTTGGTCTAAACGAGCACTAAATTTAGTAACTTTCCATTAAAATTATTGTTATTGGGAGACGCAGGCTTACATCCTAAAAGCTTTGGATAATTATTTTGGCTTCTAACACAACTACATAATATAAAAATCACCAAATTTCTACTTTTTTAAGTAAATCGAATAATAATTTTCAATTACAGGCAGTAACCGGCCCTAGGCCATATATTTAATTATTTTTGAATGAATAGATTTAAAATTAGTGGAGCAGTTTTAACAATGGGAATTTGTGTGTTAATGTTTCAGAAGAAGTTTATTTCATTGCGACAGCTGATTTATGATTTGTCATATGAAAAAAGCTTTCCAGCGTGAAACGTATAGGTTAAGCCAATATGGCGTCGTTTTAATTTTGAGACCGTATACGTAAGGACTTACTACCATAATTACTAAGAACCTACTTAGCGCCATTCTGTCCAATCATAAGTTCACAATCCTAAAATTATCCTAGAACTGGATCAGTGATAATAATTACTGAGATTACGGTAAAATCTTTAACGTGAAGCAATAACAACGACAGCAACGATTGGCGAACGTTAGTTACGATTGGCGGTTAATGCTTTTCTTTGCAATCTTTTAAGAACAGCGTCAACGGATAAAATCCCGCTGCTTGCCAAACAAAAAATGGTTGGACGTTAAATAATACTTTCAATATGACGTTGTTAGCAAATCATGACTTTAAAGAAAAACCGCAAAAATCCAGATTATCCAAAACTACGATAGATTTGCGAGAACTTTTTGACATGAGCAAGGTCAAGATTATTAATATTAACTTAATTTACTGTTACCCAATCTTTGCTGTACAAGAATTCATTATTTGATGTAAGTTCAACCAGAAGCCTTGAAGCTTGTAACGTTTTTGAAATATTGGTGAAGTGGGTAAAGAATCTAACTTGAAAGTACTATCAGCAAAATTATATATATGGTAATTATCTAATATTTCTAATACTGCACGGCACGGCGTATGAATACTCGTATTTGTTACAAAGATATCCTCTATTCGTGTTAAGCGAATTAAACAGTATTCTGGGTCATTAATTATGCTACTAGGACATATACCCAATTTAAGAGAAATTCTCTTTATCTCCGCTTATGTTCCTCCTAAAACCTCACAAACAACCGACAACGTTCATCCAAAATATTTTCGACACTATTTATTATAATTGGTAGATGTCCAAAATCACTTAAGCCTCTTATGTGACTTATGAGCCTCAACCAGCAAAAACTTACGAGGTTAAGTTGTGCTCCGTTTAGACCACTTAGAGGAGCGGTACGACTTAATCACTAAAAAAGTTGCAAGAAAGCCTAACCTGAAATGGCACAAACAGCGTGTAGGCGCGGCCTACTCTACACCCTTTTGAATATAACAGGATGACTCAGACTTGACCCGGTTACAGACTTAGGAGTAGTCCATAGTTAGTAAATTGAAAATATAATGTAAGACAGTTAGCACAGACAGCAAAATAATTTTTTTTATTTTTTTTGGATATAAATAATCGGCAATCGGCATTCTAAAATTTAATTAATTAATTAAGTTTCCATTTAAGTTGCTAGTTAATGGTAAATTTCCTGAAATAAAACTTCATTATTATGATTGATTGATTGGACAGTAAGACCACCAGACAGGATGTCCTAGACAACGCCGGTCGCATTCCTACAGCCTGCGCTTACCCATAACAAGAGGGAAGTATAGAAAGGGTTTTCTGTTTTACCTTTGTAGAACGGAATGACCCGGTTTCAGACACCCAGTGTTCATACGGCACAAGACAACTCAACTCCAATCTACTAGAACAAGAATAAAGGACCAGGGTGGCCCTTTAAATCAGCATCTAGGAAAAAAACTGTTATTATTGCACAGGCACCCGGAAGTTTCCCGAAATTTAACTCCAAACTGCCACCCCTCAGCCTTCTAAACAGTATAGAAATCCATTGATTTATTAATTTTATATTTACAAAAAAAATACCAATCATAGGTAGAATTCGTAAAACACTGGATCGACTGCGGCGTCTATATTATTGGCCTAAGATGGCCATCGAAGTAAAGAACTACATTACAAATTATGATATTTGTAAACAATGTAAATCCACAAATCTGTGCCTACGTCCTTCACTGGAGAAACAACGAGTTTCCGAGAGGCCTTGGCGAAAAGTATATATGGACCTGTTGGGATCCTACTCCAGAACTGAGGGTGGTAAAACCATGTTATTGATCGTAGTGGACCACCTTACAAAATTTGTTTTTCTGAAAACTCTAACCAAAGCTACGGACAACAAGATCGTTGAGATTCTGCGGGACGAATTGTTTCCTTTATTTAGCGTGCCGGAGTCTGTGCACACTGACAATGGCGTACAGTTTGTTGGAAAGGAATTTGCTGCTTTAATCAAAAACCTAGGGATAGATCACATAAAAACCGCGTACTATTCCCCCCAGACTGAAGTTTGCTAGTGGAGGGTAATGAGGAACAGTGTTGTAGGTGTTGTGTGAACTTTTTTTTATGCTAATGCCGATCCCAAATTCCTACTCATCAAGTATCTTTCTAATGATTTTTTTTTATTTGTTTAAGAAAACTATAATGATACACTTTTGTAACATGGCTACTGGTATGGTGGTAACGGGACCCCCAAGCCGACTACGAGCTACCGGTTAAGAAAGTGTGCAGCTACCGTACCCAGCTGAAACCAAGCCATGCGATTGAATTTGATTTACAAAAGGATTAATTTAATTTGCAAAAGAAAGAATTTGATTTGAAAAATAGTGAATTTAAAGTGCAAACCCTGTATTTCAAGTTTTTCAAAACAAAATTGCGAAATTAGTATATGTCCAAAACAGTTCAAGATATTTTAATTCATTTTCAAATTTTTTATTAGCAGTGCCAATTCGTTCATTAACAAATTCTAGCGCCACATATTACATGCACACTAGACAAACGGAATTGTTTTTTTCTTTTTCCAGAGAAATTTAATGTTCACCACTAGCCACAATTGGGCCATTTATTTATGAAATCATAATAATTTCGGAATAAATACTCGAACTAAACTAAACTGTTTTAAAGTGTCAACTGCCACATGAAAAAAAAAAACAGAAATATTGGTTGCCCAAAAACTACCAACTACATTTCCTCCAACAATTCAAAACAAAATTTAAGTTAAAAAATTTTGCGGTAAAATTGAAAACATTCTTCGGCCAAGGATCTGCCTATAGAATTGTTGGAATATTCTTATTCAACTTATCTTACAATTGTTTTGGTTATGGTTTGTCGCACAGCTTCCAGCAATTATTTACTTTCGATATTGGTCATCTTCACGCAATATTGTATGGGATTTTCTAGACTACAGCTATATTAGTATACGTCTCGGTGGCCAGTTAATAACTAACGATTTTAATTTGGATGAATTGCCTAAGCTTAGACGCCTTCTCTTAGGCGCAACTTTTATTGGAAACGTTTTGCTTCGTCATACTGATTCAGCTTACATCTTGGGTAAAATATCAATTCATGTGCCATGCAGAACATTTCGAAACGATGAGTTTTTAGCACTAAAACACCATTCTACAAACTATGCAGAAAATAACCCCATTAATATGATGTCTAAATCATTCAACATCATCGACGACCTAAAAAACTTTAATTTATCAAGAGACAACTTCAAAAAAATCCTGAAGAATTATTTTTTAATTTTAAATCAAAATTTGGTTTAAATTCCTATTTTGAAAAAACTTTAATTTCGTCACTAAAACTATAAACTACAAAACCAGCAATTTATGATTTGTTGGCTTATTTTGTTTAAACTGAAATGCACTACAAAAAAATGACCAAACTTTTAAAATTCATTTGCTTTGCATGACTGTTATTTCCAAATAATTTTCCTACGCCTTATCAAACAATAAATAAATGTGAAGAACCACTTCTTAACCCGTTTCATTAAGATGCAAAATTTATTGGATAAAAATATTCCGTCTCATTTTAATCAAATGCACAAATTTTAAAAGAATGAAGACATTTTTAAAATAAGATGAGATTTTCATTTTGCTAATGTACCATTTTCCAATTTATTTATGACAAAATTGTATTCGTACATGGTTAGATTTCTAGCAATGATAAAAATTTATATATCTCAAATGGGTTGTTTTTCAAAATGTCAAATTCAGACAAACCCAATTCAAATCCAATAATAATAATAATAATAAATATGCTGGCTGCCAGATTTTATTGTTGTTCAAAATTATGGATCATTCTTAAACAATATTTGTTTGCAGACGAAGGATTGTTTTATTTTAATGTTAATGCTGCATTAAAATTTGTAGCAAAATTATTTGAGATAAACATTTTTCTATCGCACTGCAACATATTTTTATATTAGTGTTAAAAGTAAACTGTATGCATTAATAAATGAACCTTTTACATTTTTTCCAAAAACTTGGATAAACAAGTTATGGCTTATGAGGTTTCTGTCTCCAAGAATCGAATATTTTAAGAATCGGTAAATTTATTTCAATAACGTTGCGAAAATATTAGCCCACGTACTTGCATGCAAAATATCTTAATCATGACAAAACTCCAGCTCTTGCTCAGATAATTGTCAAAGACTCGCTTAGACTAATTTACTACTCATATGTTGTTCATTTACATCATAACATGGCATAACCTATATACTTTTTATGGCAGGTCTAATATACTTGATTATTATATTATTATATAGGTTGAGCAAGCTGAGGTAACAGTACTCATGATTGCTCCATGAACAGAGCTCATGATTGGCGCCATCGCGCCTGTTGATTTTTTACTCTGGTGATAAACCAACATATTGGACTTGTGCCACACGTAAAATACCAGATCGTCTTGAGATATTTGTAAGAAAAGCAGTTTTAGAAGAATATATGTGAATCGAAAAACTGAAGGACTGTTATTTGACCACTCACCTGTGATCTAGACCCAGAGTACAATAATAATAATAATAAAATATAACTTGTCTAAACTCACAAACAATAAAACCAATTGGGATTTATTCAAAAAGTTAGTCAAAAAGTCAAGTCAGAGAGAATTGAGAAAACGGAAAGCTAGTAAAATCTGGCAGTAGTTTTGTGCTCCGCAATACAAAAATATCCTTAAACTCTGTGCAACAAATTAAAACAACTTATAAAGGAAATAAAGAACAATTTAGAGAAAATCACTCTACTGTTGGACAACTTTGCAGGATAATGAATGTTATTGAGGATGCACATAACAATAAAAAGATATGCTTCAGTACTTTCTTAGATGTAGCTTAAGGGTTCGATAAAGTTATACCCTAACGGTTTGAATTTAAACTGCATCGGGACCTGCCTTTAAGCCATTTTATCAAACTTTTGAATCCTACATTGCAGATCGTCACTTTCGAATCAAACGAATATCAGCAGGTATACAAAATAATACAAAATATTACTAATTTTCGTTTAAATTCGTGTTATTATTGTGATAATTATTAATAAACGTTAAATAATATAGAACATAATTATTTTTTATGTAATTAGTGCGTAATATTAGAAAATTGAAGCAGACGGAAAATTTTCCAACGGGAAAAAATTCCAAACCGAAAACCAAAAAGAAATATTTGTTTTTCTTGTGTCGTAAAAATAGAAATTTTTTAAATTTTCTTCGTTTATGAAATTGAATAGACAAATTTAAAATAATAAGTTACATTTTATACATATATACAATATAGTGATAACAAATCCAAATTAATTTTATAAAAAAAAACACTAAAAATTATAACGTAAGTGGGGTAACCCATTTACGATACAAACACCCAATGAAATGTCAGAAAATATGAACGTTATACCTGAATCGGTACACGTACAAAACGCAATGCAAAAATGTAAAATTGACGAGGTTGCATCAACCGAATCTTTAAAGTCGGGGAAAATGAAATCACGGAAACCTAAACCCAATTTGATCTCTGCCGAGCAGAAAATGTACAATAATAAAATAAGACTACTGCGCTCTGAAAATGCAGAGTTACGTGAACGTATTATGTTCATTGAAAATGTGTTGAAATCCAATCCAAGTGCTACAAGTGAAAATTTGACATTACTTGAAAATAATAAATTTAAACCGTTGATGTGTTTAGATATGGATGAAGATGATGAGTCGACTTCACACGTAACAAATGATGATGCAATACCAGGGACCGATTTCACCGTAGTGAAACAAGCCATAAAACGTAAAAATGACAGCAAATCGTGTTCATTGATGCGTTCGGCGAATAATATCAAAACCAGCGATCAACAAAATACGACTATAGACAACAGCGAAAATCCTTCAAAAGGAAACATTACGGAGAAGAGAATAGGGAAACCACCTCCACTACACATCCATAACCAAGCAATAAATGACACTGTTGATTTGATGAAAGGAGCTCAATTGAAAATTTTTGAAGTGAAACGAGTGACTGCAGATAAGCACTCGGTCATCGTCAACTCGATGGATTTCTATTTTAAAGCAAACAAAATTTTGAAAGAAGTCAACACTCAGTATTTCACTTACACTCCGAAAGAATTAAAACCTAAAACATTAGTACTCCGAGGACTAACCGAAGAAGAAGACATTGGTGGGATAAAAACAGAAGTATGTAGAAGAGAATAATGTAAATATAAAAATTATAAACATAATTCAAATGAGGAAGAAGCACCCAAATGAAAATTCTAATAAATTACCATTATACTTGGTGCAATTTGAACCAAATACAAATATGGCGGACATCCTCAAAATAAAAATCATAAATTACCAACGAGTAACATGGGAGCATCTCAAAAATAAGAGCGAGATAATGCAATGCCGAAATTGCCAGAGATTTGGACATGCAGCAAGTAATTGCAATTTATTATATCGGTGTGTTAAATGTCATATGAGTCACATGCCAGGAGAGTGTACAATTAAGAATGAAATTGAACGTAGAGACATTTACTGTGTTAACTGTCAGAAGTTGGGCCATCCGGCATCCTTTAAAGGCTGTCCAATTTATCAACAGATGCTAGAGAAGTTAAAAAATAAAATAAAAGAAACTAAAATGAATCCGCCTAGATCTTTCAAGACAACGTTGGTAAATGAAGAAACTGGTTCATACGCAAACGTTGTGTCACAAAATAATAAAGACGAATGACTATCGCAAATTTGGCAAAAAAAATTGAAATAATGTCGCAAACAATTAAACAACAAAGTGAACAAATTACTCAACTTTTAAGTGTAATTAATTCATTATGAATAGATTAAAAATTTTTGCACTAAATGTAAATTCGATCGTCAGCATTAACAGACGACTAAACCTTTTAAAATTTTTGGAACAACATCAACCGGATATTTTGTTAATGTGTGAAACTAAATTAAATTTTCGTCATAACATTGAATTTAAAAATTATAATTTGATAAGGCAAGATCGACAAAATTCAAAAAATGGCGGAGGAACCGCGATCCTAATTAAACGAGGCATACATTTTGAACACATCAAAATCAGCAAATTACAAAATTGTAAAGATCTGGAGAATACTATAATCAAAATTAAATTAAAAAACAACAAGCAGCTATATGTTATTTCGATGTATTGTTCGAGTAGCACTAATACAGAAGCTGTTCAACAATTTGACACGGATTGGACGAGAATGTTTGACGCGCTGGAGCTAATGAATATACCAATAAATACTATATAGTAGCTGGGGATATGAATGCTCGACACTAGAATTGGGGCAATATGATGCATAACAGAAGAGGCATAGCATTAAATCAATGGCAAAACGATAACGGTTTCCTTTATAAATCGGCAATTTATAAACCAAATGCACCAACAGTTTTACCAGCAAGAAGCTATTTGGATATAGCCATAACTGACAGCAGATTAAAAATTACCCCAAACGATAATGGGGAAATTTCAACGCATTTCTACGAAAGCGATCACCGGGCAATTGAGGTCAACTGCTTGGAAATAGAACCAACAAACAAATACGAAGATGGACTAAAGGAAAATTTAATCTATCAATTCGATAATACAAAGTGGGCGGTGTGGACAAGGAAATTACGGAAAACATACTTAAATTATAAAAACCAACATCAAATCAGCACAAATATTGTTCCTGATGACAGAAACATTAATGATAAGGACCTGGAAAATTATATAAATATAATCACAAACATAATACATCAAAACCTGAGAACGACACAACCAAAAATTCGTCATAAAAATAATATGGAATGCTACACGAATAGGATCATTGAACAATTATTTAGACACAAAAGTCATGTTGTTACTAAATTAAAATATTTAAAACGTCAAGGCCATATAATTAATAATACACAACAAATTACATTATATAAGGCGGAGATTAAAAGAACTAACCAACTAATTAAGGAAAATATAAAAATTCAAGTAAACGTACATTGGCAAAATAAAATCGAGGCAATAAAACCTGGTGCAAAAATGTTTTCGGAAATCAGACGTATGTGGAGGCAAAAACAAGAAAAAAATATAAGTATATTGGAAATCGAAGAAAATGAAACAAGAAATATGCAATCGTTGAATATCAATTGGAATCAACTTCAAAAAACAGGTAACACGTTTGCCTGCTTCAATTCTCAACAAAATTTGGACATTTTTGGACATTACATCGAAAAGCAAACCATATCGGATTCTGGACTTGAAAAAACACCACACGAACATAATCGAGCAACATGTAAAAATAATAAAAGAAAATCATCAACAAGAACGAGCGAATCTAATCACCAAGACGACGTTTACTTCTAACAAGCGGGCAAACGAGCAAGGATCAGAAAACTATTTTATCTGCATTAATGAACTGAAAGATATACTCGCATGCTGTAACACTAAAAAATCCTATGGTCTGGATAGAATACCAAATATAGTATTGAAATACTTACCAGAAGAAATCGTCGAAATCGTATGTATGTAGTATGGGGGAACGAAATTTATTTGGCAATGTTTTAATTGCTAACTTTTATGCCAACCAAAATATTAATTTAAGTTAATTTAGCTCGATTTGGTAATAGAAGGTTAAAACCCTAAACAAAATTGAAAACAAATGTGTCCTGAGAATCTATTGTAGGATCAGAGGATCTCAAAATTTATGAAATATTATTAATATTTCTTGTAATATTCTTATATTATCTAAAAAAATTGTTAATGAGCAAAGCATAATAAAAAGAATCATATTAAAAAAAAAAAAAATCAGCAGGTATACCATATGATAGCGTCCTTCGACCTAATCTGTTTACGAGAGTTCTTTACCTACTATTCAAGCTACCGCTGATCTAGCAGTTAGCAAAAAGATATAACGAAAACAACAAGCAAACCTCAAAATGCAGTTAATACGAAGAGTAACTACTGGCCTAAAAAATGGCGCATCTTATTAAATAAAACCAACTAAGTACATGTCAAGTTTCCAAAACAAAACGTAAACTGGATTCCCATCCCAAATACACCTAAATAAACATAAAGTTAAACATCAAATATAAGTAAATATACTGGCACATGGGTAGAAATTTTGAACTCTCAATACACAATAAATTTCTTCTCTATACCGGCAAATGGACGCACCACCAAGCAATGCCAGTCTGTCGATTTAATTAGTAAAGTCAAATATTCTATATATAACATACTCCAAATCCATCAAATTTCAATTAAGTAAACCAATTTACCTGGCAAAACTATAACAAATACATGAGGCTCAAGACTTAACATTAGCAAACCCGACTTGTGTCAGACATACACACAGGTTTATCTACTATTCACCAATTGAAAGTCATCAATTACAATCATTTATTTTTTGAACAACATAACCGGCAGTCCTTGAGCATTATATCATCTGTGAAGCACCATTCAAGCTCGCCTGAAGCAAGCAGAAACAAGTCGGATGGCGGTGTTTTACTTATATGTGTTGACACTTCGCTGTGAAATGGGTTAATTGAGGAAACGAATCGATCTATGAATTATACATCGCCAGGAGGATCTGAACCAATTATGTGATATACAAAATGGGCTAGACCGAACCTCGAAAATAATTTTTACTACTGAATCAGTTAACAATTCAAATAACGTAATAATAACAGCAACGAAATAAACGAAAACGTAAAGGAATTTTGATACTGTTAAAGTTAGCCGAAAGTTTCCAGCCGAAAGATAATGCAGATAGTGTCTTGAATACAACAAAAATCAGTCATGGACAAGAATTAGGATCGGGTTATATCATTCGGGTGAAGGGGGAAATTATTTCAGTTTATAGGAATTTAAAAATCGGTAGGAGCGAGAGTATAAAGAGAGTTTAACTTTCGGCTGAAATAGTCAAGACACTATCTGCATTATCTTTCGGCTGGCAACTTCGGCTAACTTTAACAAGGTGAAATCTTGGCGAAATTTAACGTGTTTCTACCCAGACCTCAGAAATAGTCTCCATAATATGAGTACCACCAATTCTTAAGAATACGCTTCCCAAGAAAATCACAAATTCTGTTCAAAAAATAAACAGAAATTCACTGTGTGTAACCAACATTTTGAATCCAATTATTTGGTGAGTTGAAAATTAAAGGGGAAAATTAAAGGAGATCCCTAGCAATTTTAGATCTTTTTTAAAACTAAACTTATATAAAATTCCTTACTCAGCCTAAGCGCCATTTAAAGAATAAATAGAGAGTTCTGCCAATAAACCAAAAGATCATAGATAATTTCAGAGATCTAATCTCAGGTGAGATAGTGCAGTGCAGACATATATATTTACTCCATAAATTGAGGCTGAGGATATTCAGGCAGCATTAGTAGGATTTGGAGCAGCATGTATAGTCTTGATGGTGATTTAAATTTAAAAAAAACGAACGTGGTTCAAGCTCCATCTGAAACGCAAATGTTTGATAAAACATAATTCAAAAATTAAATATCACATATGTCATCGATAATCACAAGAACTCAATGGTTATCCAAACACTGCAATTCCTTACGGAGTTCGTGCATTTTGGGAGTTTGCTTTTGGATACGATGGAAAAATTTGAAATTGGTTTTAGCGATATACAGTAAACCCTCGATTTAACGGACCCCGATTTATTGGACAATTTTTTATTTTTCATTTTTCGGTTACCGATTATGATGGATGAATTCGGGGATTCTTAAATGATTTTTCGACGAAATATTAGTATATGGCACACCTGGGCCGAAACTCGATCAATTATTAACCGATTATGATGGGATTGGGTATACTGGATGGAAATGGGGTTATTAAATGATTTTTAGAAAAAGTTCTGAAATATAGCCATCTGGGGTTTGTTGAATGGAAATGGGATTCTTAAATTCTTTATGAAAGAAGTTTTGGATTATGGCTACCTTGGACGGAACTCAAGCAGGTTTAACCGATTACGATGGGATTGGATTTGTTGAATGGAAATGAGATTCATTAATCATTTGAAGTAGAAGTTTTAATATGGCCACCTAGAACGGGTTCGGGACACGGCTATTACTTAACCTATAATGATTGAATTCAGTACGTTGAATCAATATAAGATTATAAAATAATAAACTGCTGTACTCGCCAGAGGATGAGAAATCGAATCATAATCTTCCTCTTTTCTGATTTTTGCCGTAGTGGAGAGTGTATTATTGGTTGTTTTACGGAATTAACTTCCAGTCCATTTATGGTCTTGTATTGGAAGTCTTAGAAGACATCATATTCCATGTTCCCGTGAACAGTTCTCGAGGTCGTTGTTTATAAGAATACTATAAACTTATCCGAGCCCTTTGTGTAGGATTCATAGCGTGACTTTTTGTGAGAGTAGGTAGTTGGCCTGCCACTCAACCCACTAACTACGTGAGTGGTTCACGTACTGGTGATAGATGTCAAATCATCCACCCTTATCAGAAACATGTTAACATCACGAGTCGCTTGCTTCAAGCAAGACGCCTGCTGACTACCGAGTTCCGTCCTAGTTTAAATTACCAAGTTCCGAGTTAAAATAACATGTTGAATAATCTTATTTCCACCCACCATTTTCAATTTCAGCAAAATCGGTTAAGAAATTGTCGAATTCCATTCCAAGGGCTCTATTCTAGAACTATTTTCGTAATCAAAATGGAGAAATGATAAATTGGTATTCTTGAAACCATTACGAAAATAAGAAAGAGGGGAATAAAAAATAATGACTTATCGTAATGAGATGATTAAAATTGGCATTCAAATTGAAAACCTTAAGCGAAACGGGCGTTTTTTAAGTTATTGTTGTGCATTTTTGTGCTATTATTAAATTTTTAATATTCTGTTTTATTATATAAATTATTGTGGTCCACTACGTCTCGTCTTCCACTACCATAGTAAAAAAAAAAAAAAATCTAAAGTAACGTAAAAATTTACTGATCGAAACACGGTATATTATCAATGTTTCATTAATAATTTGTTGCAACGAAATGCCAAAATATTTAAACTTTTGTAGTTAAATCAGCTGTGCTTAACTAAAAATTATGGATTTCCCAAATATAAACTAGTACCTACTAATAGGTACTACTAGTACTACTAACTAGTAAGAAAAGGTGTCGAGTTCTGCGTTCCAAGTAATACCAAGCGTCTTGATAGTTGCATCGTATTCAACCAACTTTGGTATATCTTGAACTTCGTTTTGCGAAAATGACAAAAGGAGAATTAGATTTCCACTTTCTTAGGTTACAACCGCTTTTACTCAAAATGTTGTTTAATTCTTCTTTAAGTTTTACTCTTTCTTGAATCGTGTTACAGCCGGTCAGCAAATCATCAACGCAGCCAAATCGTCAGATTTCTTTAATGTTTTAAAGAGGGTGCACATGAGGTTCCATAAGTCACCGTGTTTAGTTTATATGTTTTAATTTGTTGCATCGAATTTTCGCGCCACAGTATTAATTGGAAATTGGCATCGTTGGGATTGACAAGTATCTGGCGGTACATTTTTTCAATGTCTGGAAACTAAGGCGATTGCATGTTTTCGAAAATTTAGGATAATTGTAGTAAGGTGACATTGTATATTTGGGCCAATTTTCAAAACGTCATTAAAAGACAGTCCGGTGGTAGTTTTTGATGATGCATCAAAGACGACTCTTAATTTGGTCGTGCTACTGCTTCGCTTGACAACGGCTTGATGCGGTAAATAATATTTTTTGTCATCTTGTCTTGGAATTTGTTCTGGTGGTATGTACATAGGTCATATGTCCCATGGTAATATATTCATTCATTAACTGTCGGTACGAGTCAAAAAACGCTGGTGCTCTCGCAAACCTTTTTTCCATTGAGAATAGTCGATCATGTGCTGCTTTATCAGAATTGCCTAATAATGGAGGGGTTGGTTTTTTAAAGGGAAGTTTTACGATGAATTGCCCATTGCTTCTTCTGGTAGTAGTTTCGTCATAAACGGTTTCACATTCATGAATACTTCCCAGAATTTTTTCAAATCTTGGTGTAGATTCGTTAATGATTTGAATTAAAGGATCGGAGCTGACGTGCAAACTTTTAAAATGTAGTGACCGATTGTCTGATGATTCCACTACTAATCAGCCGAACTTGGAAGACTGTAATATTGGTAATCCGTCAATTATGTGTCTTTTAGGCTTGAGAACCTCGAAAAATATGTCGGCTCCGAGAAGTACGTCGATTTTGTGTGGAGTACAGAATTCGGGATCTGCTAATTCCAAATTCATAGGTGATTTGTTGAATGTTACTGGCTTAGTTGATAATAGATTGGTGATATTATCTATAAGATGAGCCATGACAGAGATTTGATAACTTCGGTCTCTTCTTGAATATACGGTCATATTGATTTTACCACTCGTTTTTCCAGCCGGTGTAGATGCTAAACCGTAAATAGATAAGGCGAAGCGTTACTTCGATTTAGGCCTAGGCTTTGCGCGCAAGATTCGATAACGAAAGAAGTTTGTAATATAACGCATAGGCATCCATTTCAAAAATTTATGTAAAAATACATATTTTAAAATTTAATGTATAATCTTTAGATGATGTAGCAGTCTATTGAATTATGGTGATACCCATAAGATTTAAAAAATAAAATTTTAAATAATGAATTATTACATAAATTTTCGGAATGGATGCCTAGGCGTTATATTCGGGGGAAGACTGTAGTGTGTCGTTTTTTAGACAATTGCCACATAAATTATTTTCAGAAACTATTTTGGATCTCGTAACCGTATTCATATTTTTAAACTCTGGACATCGAAATATGGGATGTGGTTGCTTACAAACCGCACACTCGAACGTCGGATTAAATTGAGCTCTAACGCAAATGATTTTGTGGAAGATCTGGTTGGTACTCGTGTACGTGTGAACTCGTATATTTCCAGGGCGTCACATCTTTTGTTTAAAAACGTGAATAGATTTTCCACTGTATGAAAGTCCTTATCCAATGACTCAATCACCCACAATTGCTTGGTTTCTTCATCAATTTTTGACAATATTATTTGGATGAGCCACGGATCCCTCGTTTCGGCTTGTGATCCCAGTACTCGCAATCCACGAATTACTTCATCAGAAGTTTCACTAATTCTAAGTAAATCCTTTCCGTTGCTACGTGTACAAGGTTTCTGATCCATAAAAGGTTTGCGCTAGCGTTGTCACTATGGGTGTCGTTTTGTTGTACCGATTGCATAATTTATCCCATGCTTCTGCGCATAATTGTATTCGGTGATGGAAAAATGCCTGATTAATGACGCTGCTTCACCTTAAGTAAGCCTTTGAACATTTGCAGCTTATGGACAATACTAATGTTATTTTTGTTATGTACCGTTGTTTTGAATAGGTCATGAAATGATTCCCAATGTTGATAATCACCCGCAAATGGCTCAATATTAATTTTGGGTAAACGCACTTATTGGGGCGTATTGACACCTTCGTAAAAGGTTTTCTGTTGGTCGAAAAACTGCTCCAGCGTGGTATTTAAATCCTTGTTTGTGTTAAGACCACTTCGCTCATGACGACCACATGCCTGAACTAACAGCTCTTGTGCCTTGTAAAATACTACATCAACTTGCGGAATAATTGTTACATACGTTGGGTTTTCAAATAATTGTAGTTCCAACTCATTGTACCACTGGTACCTCGTTTCAAGAATACCCAAAAACGGGTTTTTATGGCCTCGAGTGCGGTAGGTTCTGTAATTCCTGTCGCAAATTCCAATATCGATCCATTTGAGCATGCGCTCGATCCCGTAAGCGCACTAATCGATCAGTCATTTTGGACAATTTAATCACTTCACAATTTTCAATAATTTCACAACGATAATTTTCGATAAAATGACATGCGGTTTAATTGTGCCCAGTGGGTGTAAATTTCCACGGTTTTAATATATGTATTAGGTAGTCAAAAATAATTTAGAAAATTCTACTTAGCTGATTGTTTTGCTGCTACTATAGATGAGAATCCCGGGTTTCGGTACCAAAAAATGTTTGTAAAGATGTTGATGTTGCAAGAATAAAAATGTTGAAATTACTATGCTGTATAAGATAGCGGAATTTTGACAGCGGAAAATAAGAGATTGCGCTACTCGCCGCAAGTGGCAGCACTATCACTAAAGAGAAATAATTTTGTTATGTAATTACCAGCGGAAATTTTTCATTCATTATGTACCACTTTTTTCACTAAATAAAATACCCCAGCGGAATAAAATATTAAAAGTGAACCTTAAAATGGCAAATTAATTGATCTCCGAAGTAAAGAAACTCGGTATATGAAATCTTGAAATTTAACAACAATCCGTCTATCCGCTTTTTCTTCCACTAGTAACCAATACTTTCGGTTGTTTTTCTAGTAGCTTAGGTCATACTGAGACTATATGAAAAATTTGGAGAAAATTCATGGACTAGAATTTCATTTTTACAATATTTAGCGTTACAAGAAAATACTGTCTACTGTAATAATCCACTGTCATGTTTGAATTTAGAATTAATGCAGATTGTAGCATACTTGAATAATTTGCTATTAAAATATTAAATAAAGTACTAATACGATGTACTATGCAGCTATAGTTACATTGTTAAACGCACTCATCGTACTACTACTCTAGTACAAAATAAAATAAATGAAAATAATGACATAAATTATTTATATAAAATTAATGTTTTGACAATCTAAATAAACAATAATAATTAATTTCTTAATTGCAGATGCAGATTATTGGATTAATCTAACAAAGTGGTAAGTATAATGAATTGGTTAACATTAACTATTGTTCTTCGTTTTAGGGTGTAAGCAGAGAACATTTTGTTGGAACCTTGGACAGCAAATATGAGCCAAATTTTGGATGCATACAGCTTAAGCAATTAAAAGTGTCGTATATTCTCACCAACATAAATATTTACATCAAACTTTTCACCTTAGTAGGCCGGAAAAAAAATATTTGAACTGAAATTACAAATAAATTCTTTCCCCAATTCTCTATTCCCGCCATTCCCGGGGAATTACCTGAATAGTGCCACAGTGGCACTATTCTGATAATTCCCCGGGAATAGGGAACTGAGGAGAGAATCTATATATCCGGCGGTATTTATACGGCCTACTGAGAAGGAGAGTTTGATGTAAATATTTATAAATTGGGAATAATTTTTCCGTATCTAAATTGACTGGGAAAATTATTCCCAATTAATTTTTTTTAAATTAGCACCAGTTTTTTACCTCAGTATGCCGAAAAAAAAAAATATTTGACCAGAAATTACATATAAATTCTGACCCAAGTTCCCTATTTCCTGAGAATTACCAGAATAGTGTCACAGAGACTCACCAGAGTCGAGTTGGTCGACGATAATAGGTTTTGCTTTGAAGCATATAAATGTAGTAGCAAATTATAGCACCGATTTGATATTGTAACGATCGGCTGCGTTAAACAAAGGCCGGCTTTAATAAAAACAAAAAAAAAAAAAAATATCCAATGCGCCTAAGTGTTGGCTACGTTTCGTTATGGTATGGCAATATAAATTGCTTCTTACGTGCAGAATGGTAGCAAGCAATTAAAATATAAACTCATACCACCGGGATTTTTATTGGGAAGTAATTACACATAATTGAGACGGGTTAATACATAAAAATTATTGTATATACACAAGCGAAACAAAAACGGCCTCATTACGGTGTATAATGAAAGTATTCGTGACGTCGATTTGGGTGATGCGCGCGAAAAAATGTATTGGGGAGACGATGATTTTTGGGTGGGTCAGTCGAGTTTGGATATTGAAAAAGTAATCATCACTAAATTATAAAATTTTAAGAATATTGTATGTTAAGTTGAACTCTTAAAAGTAATAAATATATATATGTATTAATCAAAAATTATAAAATTTGAATGTATAACAAATATAATGATTACAAAAAAAATTGTTGAGTGCATCTTTTATTGTGATGTTTATAGACAACTTCTACCTAATTGTATATAATGGTTGTATATTAATAATAAATCAATAATAAACGCTTAATAAACAAAAGCAACAAAAACTTTATAAAATACCAATAAAATTGATTATTGTGCATTTGTGTAATTTAATTTTGGTGAAGTTGCCGAGACTAGTTTCTCTTTGAACCAAAAAAAAAACTAACAATAAAAACTTATAAAACCAACTGGAAATTGGAAAAACACGAACCACAATAAAAATCACACGAAACGCTAAGGTAGAATAGAGACTCTTTAGTATCGTGCAGTTGGGTGTATATCTACGAGCTATCCTATATTTGGAAAAATAAAATCGGCATACCAACCAAGACCAGAACCTGATAGAATCGTAAGCAGAATCAAATGGAAAAGAACTGACTGGTGGCTGCTGTATGAAATCAAATAATCCGGACTGCAAGATTGTCATCCGAGGACGGTGATCTCATAAACGGGACATTAACTGGTAGAGACATATTATTTGTAAGATGGCCGTTGTACACGCGGGGTAACGGAACCCTCCCGACCGGTATGCGCTACCCGTATAAAAAAAAAAAAAAATATGTGTGCAACCTCGCGGTGCAGCTGACCCAGGTCATCAGGTTACAAATGGCGCCTGAGCAGGGACCTAAAGGGTCTAATTATTTATGATTTAAACGTTATTTATTGAGATTTATTTGGTTGGTAGCCCTAATAAGGCATCCAGGTGGCTTCACTACTTAACGGTTTAGTAGATGATATGTCCGCGTTAATGACATTGCGGTTAATCTACATTTAGATTTTTTTTGTGAATTTAATTTTCTATTTAATAAAATTCTCGTTCATAGGTTAAATAAACGTTTACAAATTGCAGATATCATAATCTAGAATCATGTTAATGATCGATGGCTTACACAGTTGACGTGCGATGATGATCCATGATTTGGTTTTACTCGTACTTCAGTGAGTGAATTACTCATTGCATGATCATAGAATCATTATAATTAATTTCATTTTCTTGTTAAATATTGTTTTTTTTAAATTCCTTTTATTTATTTTGCCGAATTATATAAGTTATCGATAATTGATGGGATTTCTACGATTGGCCGATTGATGATTTGGTGAATCCGAATTGCTCGGTCCACTTAGTTTATCTTTCTTATTAATATTTCTTATGATCATTATTCAATATTTCAATAAACCGGATCCGTTAGTCACTGTGAACGAGAAGTAGTCTCTTTTGGGTTTATTTATTTCTTAATATATTATAGAAGTTTAAATTTTTTTGAAGCAACTTGAACGGATAGAACTCAAAAAAATTATTTATTAACACGTTCAATTATGCTTAAATCTACACCACTTGGCGTAATTTCACCCCATCTATTAAATGAAATTAATTAAAAAAAAAAAAAAAAAAGGGAAAATATTTTCACTTTGGAAAATTATTTATTATATTTTTGTATTTAAACCTATCTTAATTAGTTATAATTTCGTATTGATTATTATCTATTTTTATTAATTTGTTTTGTTAAATATTTAATTTATATTTATATATATTTAGCTCTTCTTTGTTTATTGCTTGCTACCGTAATCTACTTCGTCTGAGGTAAAGTGTATCACCTTGTAGTACTTATTGGTTGGTTGTTCCTACACAAGCTTGTAGTACTTATTGGTTGGTTGTTCCTATTTGTCTCTAATCGCAAACTTGTAGATCGTTTCAAAATATTAACACCAAAATTGTTTTTTTCTAAATAATTGTTGAAGTATAAGCCTATAATTCGCTTTCTTTAATTGTTAAAAAAAAAAAAAAAAAAATTTTATATTTTCGAAAAATAAAGAAAATATTTGTGTCATAATTAGTCCCGATCAAAGTGATATAGTGCTCTAAATAAATTTCAACGACGATCCCAGAATGGATTACTATAAACTGATTTTCGAAAGTCTGACTAAAGACGAACTGTTAATAGAATACCAGGTACGAGGACTGCAAACCGATCAACCAGGCCACCAAGACAAATTTTATGATACGTTAAAAACAGAATGGCAGAATACCACGCTTAAGCCTAAATTATCACATATTAGCGCGGAGCCGGAAGCTGAATTGACTGCTATCAACCAACAGTTAATGGCGATAGATGAGGCGTTGGAGTCTAAGGAAGTTGAGTCATCCTTAAGAGCGAAAAATTTATTGATGGTTAGAATATTCCACTGGAAAGACAGAGCCGAAAGATTATCTAATTCCTTTCAGGGGTTGGCCGGCTTGCCTATAGCTGTCAATTCATTAAACCGATTCGCGAGATACTTAGTCCGTGATATCAAAAGGAAAGAAGCTGAGGCAAAGGAGAAAAAGCGAACCAATTCCAGGACACAGTTGACCTCGGCAGCAGCTCAACAAAGTAGCGTAGCCTCAGGTACCCAAAGCAACTCCAAGCATGATGATATTAACCGAGACAGTGAAAGAAGATTTTCCGACCGAATTGAGAAATTAACCAAGAATTTAATCGAGAAAATGAACGCATCATCTAGACGAATTCCTGAGATTACCCAGTCATCACATACGTCACATAATAGAAGTAACAATGGTAATTCGAGTACCGAAAGTATTGATAACCAGACGTCTGATAGTACCCCGTCCAATACATCTCGAAAAAATACACGCCCTAGAGAAATTTCACACCATAGATTCCATAGAAATCCAGATCCAACGAAGTGGAGAATTTCCTTCTCAGGATGTAATGATAAGATCAAGGATGATGAAAATGTACACGATTTCATAATGAAGTTAGAAGAACATGCCAAACAGGACAAAATACCTCAAGATGACCTTGTTAGTTTGACGCGGCATTTTGTCACAGGTAAAGCCGAAAAATGGTATTACGTGTATACCAGAAAAACTAGACGCGCAACGTGGAACCAATTAAAACAGGCATTTCTCGAAAGGTTTAGCAGTGCTGAAGGAGACCGAGCCATGCGGAAATACATTCGTCACCGTACCCAACTCACTAAAGAGTCGTTCAATGACTTTGTACTAGAGATTGAAACCGTGAACTGTCGCCTCCCGAAACCTCTACCGGATGATGAAATTTTGGAACTGTTGGTCGACAACATGAACCCAGCTTTAAAGAATGCAACTGCTAACATGGAATTTTACACTATTGAAAGTTTACGAAAAGTTTGCGATAATTTAGAGAGATTGTGGCAAACCTCGGGATTTAACCCACGACAACTAATAGATCCGCGCATAAAACGAAACTCAGTGGTTCCAGAATTTGTCAAATCTCAAGGTGCAGAAAGACGATATAAACGCAGTCCCACACGTTGAAGAAGTGACCAAGTTTCACGTTGCGTCGGGCTCTTCTGCAAGACACTCCCGAAGACCAGCATGTTATGAGGACCAAGAAACGCATACTGATGAATCAGAGGAGGAGCCAGAAGAACGATTAAATGACGAAGTTAGTGCTATTGATCGTGGAGTTCGTTTCGTGGTCTGCTGGAACTGTAAGGATCTCGGACACAAATTTACCAGCTGCATGATGGAGCGTACGCATACATTTTGTGAGGGATGCGGACTTGCGGGGTTTGATATTGCCGATTGTCTCCGCTGTCAGAAAAGGAAAATAAACATGGGAAATGTGAATCCGAACGTTACGAACTCTGGGGGATATCGTTCGGAAAAAACTCAACATCCCAGAAAGCCATCCTCTCAACCGCAAAAGTAGATTCATCAAACTTACTCGAATCAACATCAAACAACACAAGACGATATCAACGAATTTTGGATTACTGGAAGGAGCGCAAATTATACGAGAGATGTTGTTCATTAACCACCATTACAGAGACGAAAATTAATGATCCACGACCCTATGCGAAAATTAACATTATGGGAAAATCAATTCTTGGTTTGCTAGATAGTGGCGCAAGCGTCAGTATCCTCGGAAAAGGCAGCGAGATGTTTATAAGAAATCTAGGAGTAAGCTTTAAAGAGCTAAATACATGCATCCAGACCGCAGACGGATCAGCTAATGCCGTGTTGGGCCACATTAAACTACCTGTCACGTATTTGGGGATAACACGGAACATCAAATTTTGCATAGTTCCGTCTCTGCAATCGGAGGTCTATCTTGGAGTCGATTTTTGGAAACAATTTAATATTGCGCCTAACATAATTTGTGAACTTTCCGAGCCGATTCCAACAGCAGAAGTAAATCGACACAAACTCACCAGACAACAGAACGAAGAGTTACAAGTGGTAATTGCCATGTTTCCTTCTTTTGCAACAAACGGATTGGGACGAACTAACCTAGTTGAGCATAATATTGACGTAGGTAATTCACAGCCAATTAAACAAAGACATTACCAGAGGTCACCCGCAATGCAAGACCTAATTTATGAGGAAATTGACAGAATGATTTCACTAGGAGTTATAGAGGAAAGTACGAGTCCTTGGAGTTCGCCGGTAGTGCTAGTGAGAAAGGCAAACGGCAAGTCGCGCCTGTGCTTGGATTCTCGGAAGGTCAACCAAATAACTAAAAAGGACGCGTATCCTTTACCCCTGATTGATGGTTTGCTTGGACGACTAAACAGTACTAATTATATTACTAGTATAGATTTAAAAGATGCCTTTTGGCAAATCCCACTGTCGCAAAGTTCAAGAGAGATAACTGCTTTCACAGTTCCAGGCCGTCCTCTCTATCAATTCTGTGTCATGCCGTTTGGGTTGTGTAACGCTCCCCAAACCATGTGCAGATTGATGGATCGAGTGATACCCCACCAACTGAGAGATAGAGTTTTCGTGTATTTAGACGATTTACTAATTATCTCGGCGGGGTTTGACGAGCACCTGGAACTGCTGAAAGTAGTCGCCAACTTATTGTCCAAATCAGGGTTGACAATAAACGTTGAAAAGAGTCATTTTGTTCTGCGCGAAACTCGATACTTGGGATTCCTGGTAGGGGAAAAAGGACTGCGAACGGATCCATCAAAAGTAGACGCTATCAAGAACTTTCCACCACCTAAATCAGTGAAACAAACTCGTCGGCTATTGGGCATGGCAGGTTGGTATCGACGATTCATACCGAACTTTTCAGACGTAACCGCCCCGATCACCAATCTGTTGCGTAAGGGTAGAAAATTCGAATGGACCGAAGATGCCAACCTCGCTTTTGAAACACTGAAACACCTATTAACGAATGCTCCGGTATTGCACAACCCCGATTTCAACAAACCATTTTTCATCAGATGTGACGCCAGCACCCAAGGGATTGGTAGTGTATTGTTTCAAACTGATGACGAAAGTACAGAAAAGCCCATAGCTTTTATGTCCCAAAAACTGAACGCCGCTCAAAAGAACTACACTATTACTGAACTTGAGTGCTTGGCGGCGGTGGTAAGTGTTAAGAAATTCCGGGCATACATCGAGGGTTACTGTTTCACAATTATTACGGACCACGCGAGCTTGAAATGGTTGATGTCGCAGAAGGACCTTAGTGGCCGCCTCGCAAGATGGAGCCTCAAACTACAAGCATACGACTTCTGCATAGTGCATCAAAAAGGTAAGGATAACGTGGTTGCAGACACATTATCCAGAATTCACTGCGATACCTTAGTTGAATTAGACTCTGAATTGAATCTGCATAAAGCCGATCCGTTCGACCCAGAAACCGTCACAGACAAAGTTTATATGGATCTGCGCAAAAAAGTTGAAGATGATCCCACTTCTGTTCCAAACATTCGTATTCATAATAAGAAAATTTTTATCAGAATTGAACCCACTAAACATATACCACTTTCTGATGTTCCGTCGTGGAAATTATGGATTCCAGAATGCACACCGAACTCCCTAATAAAAAAGGAGCATGACAGTCCAAATGGAGCTCATGGGGGAATCAAGAAAACCCTCGAACGATTGCGTCGTTTATATTACTGGCCGAAAATGGCTGTTCATGTGCATGATTATATCTCAAACTGCGAAATTTGTAAACAGAGTAAGTCTACTAACCAATGCTTACGTCCACCGTTAGGAAATATTACCATCTCAGACAGACCGTGGCAAAAGATATACGTAGATCTTCTTGGCCCTTATCCTAGGTCAAAATCAGGTAAAACTATCATTTTAATCATTTTGGATAACCTAACGAAATTTATTTATTTAAAAACATTAGCTAAGGCTACTGCTAGCAAGATAGTGGACGTATTTCGAGATGAGTTATTTCCGCTATTCAGTGTTCCAGAAACAGTTCATAGCGATAATGGTGTCCAATTTGTTGGTAAAGAGTTTACTGCTTTAATGAAAGAATATGGAATAATACATGTTCGAACTGCCTTATATTCACCACAAAGTAATGCGTCCGAGCGAGTGAATCGCTCAATTATCGCAGCAATCAGAGCTTTCATAAAAGATAATCACACTTCCTGGGATAGTTATCTACCACAAATAGGAAGTGCGCTTCGAACCTCGGTTCACGAATCAACTGGACAATCTCCACACTTTGCAATGTTCGGTTATCACAAAATATATCATGCTGGAGATTACAAACTACTTCGGGAAATAAATTCGGTAGAAGAACCCTCGTTAGACTGGATGAAAGTGCCTGATCGTATAGCCATCATTCATGATCAGATAAAGCGTAAACTTCTTGAGTCCTATAAAAAATATGCTAACCGGTACAATTTACGAACTAGGCCAAGAAACATTGAAATCGGTCAGCAAGTGTTCGTGAAACACCATCTTCTAAGCGATGCCGCTAATAAATTTACCGCTAAATTCGCCTTTCCTTTCCGCAAAGCTTTTGTAAAAGCTAAGATAGGTAATGTGTATTATTTGCTTGTGGATGAAAATGATAAGACGTTGGGAACTTACCACGCGATGGATATAAAACAATGATTATGTTCTGCCTTTAATATCATTCTTTTTTCTTTTAGCAACCAGCCATCTTTTTTCAGCTTCATATCTAATTTTTTCTGGACGACCATCGATATATGAACCTGCCATGTAACGATCGGCTGCGTTAAACAAAGGCCGGCTTTAATAAAAACAAAAAAAAAAAAAAATATCCAATGCGCCTAAGTGTTGGCTACGTTTCGTTATGGTATGGCAATATAAATTGCTTCTTACGTGCAGAATGGTAGCAAGCAATTAAAATATAAACTCATACCACCGGGATTTTTATTGGGAAGTAATTACACATAATTGAGACGGGTTAATACATAAAAATTATTGTATATACACAAGCGAAACAAAAACGGCCTCATTACGGTGTATAATGAAAGTATTCGTGACGTCGATTTGGGTGATGCGCGCGAAAAAATGTATTGGGGAGACGATGATTTTTGGGTGGGTCAGTCGAGTTTGGATATTGAAAAAGTAATCATCACTAAATTATAAAATTTTAAGAATATTGTATGTTAAGTTGAACTCTTAAAAGTAATAAATATATATATGTATTAATCAAAAATTATAAAATTTGAATGTATAACAAATATAATGATTACAAAAAAAATTGTTGAGTGCATCTTTTATTGTGATGTTTATAGACAACTTCTACCTAATTGTATATAATGGTTGTATATTAATAATAAATCAATAATAAACGCTTAATAAACAAAAGCAACAAAAACTTTATAAAATACCAATAAAATTGATTATTGTGCATTTGTGTAATTTAATTTTGGTGAAGTTGCCGAGACTAGTTTCTCTTTGAACCAAAAAAAAAACTAACAATAAAAACTTATAAAACCAACTGGAAATTGGAAAAACACGAACCACAATAAAAATCACACGAAACGCTAAGGTAGAATAGAGACTCTTTAGTATCGTGCAGTTGGGTGTATATCTACGAGCTATCCTATATTTGGAAAAATAAAATCGGCATACCAACCAAGACCAGAACCTGATAGAATCGTAAGCAGAATCAAATGGAAAAGAACTGACTGGTGGCTGCTGTATGAAATCAAATAATCCGGACTGCAAGATTGTCATCCGAGGACGGTGATCTCATAAACGGGACATTAACTGGTAGAGACATATTATTTGTAAGATGGCCGTTGTACACGCGGGGTAACGGAACCCTCCCGACCGGTATGCGCTACCCGTATAAAAAAAAAAAAAAATATGTGTGCAACCTCGCGGTGCAGCTGACCCAGGTCATCAGGTTACAATATATTGGATAATTCGACCACCGGCGATCGATCAATTATTATAAATACCCGGATAAAGTTTTGATTTAGTTTAAATCAACAATTTGTTTGATGTTGTTGAATTTCTATATATACGAGTAGCTTCGATTTAGTTTGGAGGGCTTCATACAAACAACAACAATCATTTATATCGACATTGTTATTAATTAATTTTGGGTTACTGAATAGTTGAGATGAAACTACAAATTAAAGTTTGGATTTCAGGAAATTCCTATCCAGCTTTGTGTGAAATTAATCTTAAATATAATTTTGGATTAAGGTGTTTTAATTAATAGACTATTCAATCCTTCGGTTTTGTTGTATGTGGAGCGAGTATGAGATGGGCCCGGCGTCATCCGAGAGTTCCTGTGCGGTGGATCAAGTGAATATGTACATTAGTTTTCGAGTTGCGGGTGCAGCTATAACAATAAGCTCGACATTAAATTATTTTGTCACGTTTCCCTAGAGTAGTATCCCTGAATGGAAAATCAATTAATTAAATCTGTCCAAGATTAGCGGTCATGAATTTATTATTATATGCAACGTTTAAAGCAGAAATAGTGAAAATTAAGAAATTAGTTAATTAATTCAACACATACGGATAATAGATTATTAGCATTTAAATATCGATACCAAAATGAAGTTTTTTTTCCTGAGTACTAAAAGCAAATTCATTCTTTACCAAGAAAATTGCGGTGTATATTTAAATAAATTAGCCCTGAACATTGATGATTCGCTTTCTTAATTTTGTATGTGTTTTCTGTCCATTTATGTGTACACAGGAATATGTAGCCTCCATAACAAACCGACATCACTGTACAATCACCCTAAGACAGAAAATCGTAATAAATCTCTATAAATTTCTTTCAACAAAAAGCTCCTTATACATATTATATGTACCTTCTCGATTACACATCTATATATTGTACATACGAGACAAAAATGATTTTTGTTTGATTTCCATGCGCTACCTATCCATAGTAGGAGGAGTTTGAGGTGGACGATGATCATCATCATGATAACAATGATGTTCCAACTCCATGTATAATTTATATGTAATGCACAGAAAATTCAGTACACAAATCTGCCATGCTGAAGCAAAAATTGTATGTATTTTCTATTATTTGACATAAATCAATTATTAATTTATTTTTATTTTTAAATAAATTCGTAATAACTATTTTATTCTATGTTTTACCATGCATATAGTTTTTCAGTTATCAATGGAAACATTAAAAGCAGTAAATTTTCTTTAACTGACATTTTGGTATTCTTTGTCTTGTTCATTTATTTATTTATTTTGTATGCTAATAATTGAAGCATGGTTGATTGTCTATGATGATTTTCAGTTAGAAAGGATAAGGATGTAATTCATTTTTCTATTTGCATTCATTGTCTATATGATGAGCTTTGCATAATTTGCATGAGAAGAAATTTTAATCTAAAGGATATTTCATTTTGTATTGCTTGGTATTTTATCTTTGTACCAATGCACATCTGAATTTTGTACAAACCATAAATCTTTTTCTTTTCGATTTAATCGGGACAACGATTCAATAAACATATAATTATTAGGGTTGTGCCCCGTATTATCTACACCGCGTAGATAATTTATATTCTACACGTGTATGTAGAAAATTAAAAACTGGCGTCGACAATGTAGAAAGTATAACAATTTCAAAAATTATTACACTTGGCAGCAATCATTAAAATTCTATAATTTCTTTGTCATTTCAAAAATTTAACCCCGAGTTTTTATTTAGGCCGAAATTACACTATAAAAGATCTTTGTCAAAGGTGTTTTATAAAATATTTGTATCAATTTTTTTTTTAAACAATTTTGGTCAAAGAGTTTCTGAAAATTACACTACTTAAAAGATTTTATCAAAGTTTTCCTCAAACTTCAGTAAAAATAGAACAAAACGAGCACAACGTGTGCAGAAATACTAGGCGCTTTTGTTATTATATCGGAAGAAACAGAAACAGAAAAAAAGAATCTGGGTGAAACCCTGGGTATCGAGACGGGATTTAAAAGGTGTCCATCAAAATTTATTAAAGGAGCTGCAGACCCTTAGACATGACCTGCTGCATAAAATATTTAACGATGGATTATTATTCATTTAGAGTAGTATCGACAGACGCAAGCAACTACAAGTTGTAGTTGTAGTCGGTGATTTTTCAAAATTGATGTTCGAATTCCGTATTTTTAAACCACACTATAACTGCAAATTAATTCACGAATTTATTGTAATTTTTGAACGTAACCAAAAGTGTCAATTTTTACGTAATACAAAATTAGACTCAAATTACAAAATTACATTTTTTATGTCAATATGTCCAGACGAATATATATAGTACAACACAAATAAATAATAATTTGATGATTAATAAATTAAAAACTTTTCGAAATTCGAAGTTTAAATTCGCAATTAAACGTCAATAGATATGTCGATTGTAGTCGTCGATGTCCACGACTATAACTTTAATCATCACTATAAAGTGTCAATTTATTGTGCATAAAAATACCAAAATAAACAATTTAGTCGTATTTGCGACTGTCGATTTGGCCCTTAATTTTATTGTCCACAAAATTTCGTCTTCAATTAAACAACAAGAAACATTCTTACGAAATTCAATAAGTGTGGAGGACAGACTAATGGTCACACTTCGCTTTCTACCAAAATTCATTCGCCTCGTTTTCTTGAATTAATATTTTTGTAATTTTTGCCGACCAATTGAGTGTGGTTTGCATTTTGAATAAGCAAATATGAAAAACAATTTATTAAACATATAAAAAATTTCAGGCAAATAATATTGATTATATTTGCAAGTTCCTCGGTTCATATTCTTATAATAAATGCCAAAATATGACCGTTGGCTCATTAGATTTTTCAAGCAATATTTTCCCCCTTTTACCTCCAATTTGACAAGAATATGGCGTCTACTGAGTGGCCAGATTTCCAACTATGACTTTCCGTGTTCTTTCGCTTCTGCTAGAGAATCTTTCGTTTTCATGGTACAGGTGGTCGTGAGACTTTCCTTTCTCTTGTGGGTTAAATTACAAAAACCTTTTTCTAATGTCAGTTTTCGACTTCCTCAAAGTAGCCAATCCATGGTGGTATTGTTCTCGAAATATTCCTTCCATCTCTACAGTTGTACTACATCTGGGGTTAATATTGGACCAGCTGCATCCCATATTATTAGGATATTGGTGGACTTTCTAGTTGCCCGTTGGACGCATTGTTTTTTCAACCCACATGTGAGTGACGGGGTACCCGGGTACCTTTTAGCACTTTTAAACGTCTAGCTTTGTATGTTCCAGTCATAATAAAAAGTTTTAATTTTTTGAGAACTTTTAGTTTAGTTGATAGATTACGATCACACTTAGAAATGAGAAATTTTACAAATTGGATACACGTGAGAGCAAAAAGTAGTTTAGTTGTACGAATTAAAGTAACAAAAGTACCCGGGTACCTTTATATATTTTACCCTATATTTGAAAAAAAGTATGTAAATATTTTATAGTTTTGTGTTATATGTCGTTGTAATTCAATGTTTGTATTTGTGTTTATTTATTTCATTTAATTTATGTTTATATTTTTATTTATTTCAAAAAAACTTACCAACATTTTTTTTATAACTATCGATCATTTTTTTCACTGATGTGATATGTTGGATTATTTATGTTACAGAATGTTCTTCGAAAACTGATATGTTGCAGGTAATGAAAAATTGTTTTCAATTTATGTAATGTAAGCAAAATCCGTTATACATTTCCAAATTTCAAAAAAGTTTCAAGTTTCAAGAAAAATTGCATGTAGGGTACCGGGCACTTTAGTCACTCAAATTAAGATATTTTTTTCTTCACTCACATGAGGGTTAAGCACGCACATGTTTTTTGTTGCTGCATAGCCTCTTCTTCTTTCGTGAGAACATTTCCAATATATTGCCTAAGACCCCTCATTTCCATTTTCTTGATTGCTCATGCTGTATCTTGGTATTGAAGTTTAAGCTCCAACGTATTTTGTTGGCACATTTGCAACTTGAGTTGCAGGCGTTCTTTAACTTTCTTCCTAATTTTATCCCCAAAATGTACCCAACCGAGTGTATTGGTAGCTGCTTCAATTAATGATTTTCGATTTGTTTCCACTGCTGATCTACAATGATTGCTTCTTCTTTATTGGTTTGGAGGCTGAGCTTGAGCGCTTTGCTTTGTAGAATGTGTTTCTTGTGTAGGTTTTCTTGTGTTGGCATCTTTTAATCCGTCGAATTGGTGTAAGATGTTTGTTTCTTGATCCGTTTTACAGCGACAGGCTTAATTTTGAATTGTGATATTAGTAGTTGGTGGTTACTTTGAATGTCTGCACCAACCATTGCTCTGGCATCTTATGATTATTATGCCATATAGTTCAATGTTCTGCCATCAAGTGCACTGAAAGAAATCGCGCGGAGATATTTTTATTTAAAATTTCAAACAAAAATTAGTTTTAAAGTGAATTTAAAGCAGTACACAAAATGCCACAAAAATGTCAGTTTGTCTAGTTTCCGGATTTGTTGGAAAAAATGGTAATTATTTAAAAATAAAATAAAATACAAATTATATTATTTTTATCCTTCATTTGCAGTTTTTGATTGTAACCTTACTTCGCGTCGCAAGAAATGGCCGCTAACCTTCAAGAGTAAACCATACAAGTTTTGAAACGATATATGGTAAACACAAATTAAATGGACAAGTATTTATATTCATTGACTTATATCTGTTGCTTTCTTATTTTAATTTCAGGATTGTGTAAGCAATTTTAGAGGACCCGACCAACTCAGTTCCCTGAACATTAAATGGGTGCTTATATGAGGAGAATTTATTTATTAGCAACATTACAACAATTCAATATCTTTCAAGGCTGTAAAGGAAACATTTTTTTTTGAGCAAAACTCACATGGATGTTTATTGTCAATCCGGAAATGTGGTTAATTATCATCTTAATTTTAAGAAAAATCGATGGCCTTTTGTGAAATCGAATAAAAAAAATAAAATATAAAAAATTTGTTTCATTAAAATTGGTTTTTAATATGTTAAATATTAAATTCTGTCTCCCAATCTAGAAGTTTTGAGTATTTCCTTCTGTGTAGAGTAAATATTAATGCGCATAACCATCATCCTCCTTGCTGTCAATATTTACCATGCACTGTAAAGAATTTCTCAATTATTTGACAAACTGCAGAGGAAATATATCAAAGCAATAGCAAATATTGAAGTTGTAATAATTGATTTGCCATGATCGCAGTAAATACAAAGCGCTTGTATGGCTCAATATTCAGTTTTCATTAAATATTACTCCGCGCTTTCTTGGGAAAATCACTGATTATTTTTTTCAGTGTGATGTCCATGTGCATTTGTGACTTGTGTGTATATTTTTGTGTGGAAATCTACTAGATGCTGTGAATAGTTTGTTTGTCACGCAGAACTCGATGAGTCGTTCTCAGTTTTTATTTCTAATTTGGTTTTTATCAATTGTAATGGTGTATTGTGATTGTTCCGTATATTGGTCTATTTCAGCACTCTCGAATTAGTTACACAACCGTAGGAAATTCTTCTATTTGCGTCAATCTGTATGACAACGACTATGATAATCGACACCTACTTATATACACAATCAACTTCCCAACCACCCCATACATTTTTATTTCCTTTAACGCTGGATCGCGGATAAATTTGAATTTTTGACTTATAGATGGTTAATGTGTAAGAATCAGGGATGATATTTTGGGTGAAATAGGACTTTTTTGGGTACTTTGGATTTCCGAAAGTATCCAAGTACTTTCGACCTACAAAAGTACTTTCAAAAAATATTCAGAAATTTTGCAAATTCAAACATAATTATTCCTGGTAATCAAATATTATTTCAAATATTATTTCGAAGTTCGAACAATCCAAAAATGTTTTTTCTTTGCTGGGTTTTTGCTGAATATACGCTTAATAGGGTTACCAGATGTCCTCTTTTTGGAGGACAAGTCCTCTTTTTTAAGCCCGATCTTTTGTCCTCTCACTTTTTCGGATAATTAATAAAATGTCTTCTTTTTTCGAAAAAATCCTTTCTGTTGCAAAGTTGCAATAAATATTTAAAAAAACGCTGTTAATGAAAACCCTACAAACATCAAATTAGAAAACCTTTACGTTCATTAGGTTTGGTTGAGTATTTGTGTTATGAATGGATGAATGGTATAATGGTGATTGCGACATTTACTACGTATATGTTAGAGATTTAATCCTGATAGAATAAACTTAACTTTGGATTGAAACCGAGTTATCTTTTGTAGTGTATATATTGGCGACTTATGTTGGGATCGAATCGAAACCGAGTTGAGATAAACGTCAAAAAAAATTATTCTAAATACATGTTTCTAAATTTATTTAAATTCAAATAAAAATTGAAACATTTACAAACAAAATATATATTCGCAAATAATCGTAAACGAAATAAAAATGGCGGTTTCATTATTAATATTTTTATAAAAAATTGTTGTTGTTGTTTTTCGACCCGATTCCGTATACCGTAACTCGATTCAACAAATTTGGTGGATCGAACGATCAAAGCGAAGTTGACTCGATCCCGTTACCCGTATATATTGAAATTTCGATGTCAATTAAATCCGGATTTAATTCTTAATATATACGTAGTAATTGGGTCGATTGGGCTTCCTTTTGGATGATGTGGTTTATTGGTTTTTATTTTGACATTCATTATTAACACACACAAGGGCGATCGAAATATAAAACTGTGTAAAATTAGCCAGTCATATATCTACACAATAAATTCTTTCAAATATTGGCTCTTAAATTTGTTATTCCTGTGATTGTTGTAAGTAACTTTAGAATTAATATAAATTGTAATTTGAAACTCGACATAAAATGTCTAAAAGAAAATGTAAGTTCAATTTGCAATTGCAACAAAAATATGCTTCAACGTTCTTAGTAGTTAGTGAAGACAGATATGCCGCTCATTGCAAAGTGTGTAACATTAAAATTAGTTGCGCAAATAAAGGACAATATGATCTTCAGCAACAAATCATTTCAAAAAAACATTCAACCGTATTACAAAGTGCGTCAACAGTTGCTATTGAAAAATATTTTGTTCATAATTTCACCCCTTTAGAGTTAAAAATATTGGCTGTAGAATGCACTCTAGCTTTTCACTGTGTCAAACATCACAACAGTTATAAATCTACAGACTGCACAACTAGTTTGATTTCGAAAATTATTGACGATTCTGAAATTGAAAACAAATTAACGTCAACACGTACTAAAACGGAAGCAATTGTCAACAATGTTTTGTCACCATTTATATTAGGCAATATAAAAACAGAAACAGAGATAATTCCTTACATTTCCGTTTCAACTGACGGAAGCAATCACGGGTCCACAAAAATGTTTCTAGTGCTAATTCAACACTTCGATTTAAAAAAAGGAATTACAACTAAATTAATAAAATTGGGCGAGTTAAAAAACGAATCAGCCGTTACGATTTGTGATTATTTAGAAAGCACGTTGCGCGAATTCAATTTATTAGATAAATGTATTGGACTTTCTGCTGATAACTGCAATACGAATTTTGGCGGATTACAAAGAAAAGATAAGGAAATCACTTATTAAATGCCTCTAATGTACTTAAAATTAAAATATATTTTGTTAATAACCCTTTTGTAACTTTTACTTGTAGGTACTAATAATGTTTACTACCTATTAAAACAAATTACAAAATATAGACATAATCGGAATTGGATGTCCTGTTCATATTATGCATAACTGCGGCCAACATGGATTTGATGCGCTACAGGTCGATTTACCGTCAGTTGTAAGCAAAATCTATAACTTTTTTTCTATTTACACAATCAGAACAGAAGAAATGAAAAGTTTCTGCGAATTTGTTAACACGGACTATCATCATTTGTTGAACCATTCAAAAAGTCAATTTTTGTCACTTTATCCGGCAGTCAACCGACTGTTTGAAATGTATCTGCTACTAAAAGCTTATTTTGAGTATATGGAGAATCCGCCGTATATTTAAACCAAAAATTGAAAATGTTTTTAGTGAAGCCTATTTATGGTTTACGCACTCTATCATGTATACTTTTCATGTAAACATTCTTGAAATGGAACGAGAAAAAAATTCTCTTTAAGAAGTAATAGAAATATTCTCATCTTTGAAAAAAAAAATTTAGAGGAAATGCGTCGAGAAACGTTCATGCCTCTCAAAGTAAAAAGTGTATTAAGAAAAAACATTGCGGACGGCTATGAAACGGAAGCGAGAGTGTTTACGGAGCAAATCGCATATTTCTATGAAGTAACATTACGATACCTTAACTTATGGACCGTAAATTTTGTTGATTACCAGCATTTTGAGTGGATGTCCATAAAAAAAATTCCAGAATGGGGTGATATTGAAAAGACTTTACTATTTTTGGACGCAAAGGGTATAAAAATTGACGATACAATTTTGTTCGATCAATTTACAAATTTAAAAAATTTGTTAAATGTAAAATTAGCTGATGATTCTTTTACAAAATAACTTAGCTGCGACAAATGGGTGGAATATTTCAACGAAATAAATGACAGTTATACGAATCAATTCTTAAAAATGTGTCAATATTTTTTTTGCAATTTCGGGGCAAAACGCCAATACTGAAAGGGTTTTTTCTATGATATCAGCACAGTAGACGAAGGAACGTAATAGATTGAACCTTCAATCTATCAGCGGAATTTTAACAATTGTTTACAATTGTAAAGATTTAAGCTGTCATGATTTTTTT